>MPNV01003049.1:854760-1009241 GCA_013376435.1 Cyclocybe cylindracea
CCATTTCAGATTCCGTCCCACTACCGCCCACGAACGTGCTGCGGATCAGCGGTGCAGGCTGGTGCTGCACGACTGCAGCACTCATGGCACGACGATGGGCTGCTCTGCGCTAACGACGGTTGGTGGGACACTTTGGCGAGCGGCATGGACCGTCTGACGCGAAACGTGCTCCGCGGATACAAGACGTTCGTTTTGGGACTGTCTAACGTTCGTTTCCGCTCTCTTGTTTTTCCTTTCACTGACCAAGCTTCACACGTGCTCATGGATCTGATCGTCTTTACTTTGCATTTCAGGACGCCTGTCCAGCGCCATTGTACAGGCCTCACCACGCTCTGCCGCTACAGCGCTTGCACCGCTTTCCGGAGATCGTGCTCTGTGGGGCGCGCTGGGCGTCTAGGCGTTTATCCGGACGTCACGCGCCGTACACTCACGCGTGCGACGTCACTCATGGGTCGTTGTCGTTGCGAGTCAGGATATCTTCTCGCTCGGAACGGGCATGGCGTTCCTATCTGGTCTCTAGATGGGTAACGGCCCTGGGGGCTGGGGATGGTGTAGTTGTAGGCACTCGTAACATTGTGCACGGTCTGTCGGAAGGCGGCGGGTCCGCAGCGGCGGAAGGCGATAACTCGGGTGTTCTTAGTTGTTGGGCATGCTTTATGCCTATTGGATAGTGCAGGGCTCGGTGCGTTCATAATCCTGCTGGATGCGGAATTCAAAGGAGCTTGTGCATAGAGTAGGAGGATTGGTCGGGGCGTTTGGTTTTTGTGGTGTTCGCAGGCAGTCAGTCGCTTGCGGCTCCCGTGAGAAGTACGGGGAGGGAGTGGAGCTGCGAGCTGGGTGAGCCTCCGGCGTGGGCGGGGGCTTGATTGACGGCCTATACCAAGTTATGCCCTAAGATGAGACGGGTAAGAAGCTGGGCACCTATGACGCGGTCCGGAGAAGGTGTCTTGTGTGTACTTGTGTGACGTCGGACGTTGAAGCAACGAGGATAAGGATGATCGTAGTTGCGGCGAGTCGTAGTTGGATGAGGAGGACAACCTGCTCACCCCGGAGCACGCAGTGACGAGACGCGAGCGATCAGAAGAAGCTGATCGAGGAACAGACTGCTCGGCCATTCTTGGGCCTACCTCTTGCAGTGGTGTGTTCCTACCGTTTCTTGTGTCGACCATTTCCCGAGCTTGGGAGAGCGAGGGCGTCTGAGAGCCTGACGCCTCGCTGCTGCCTGTCGGGTTCATGTGTTCGATGGTAGCCGCGAGGTTGTATCGGAGTCCATACCTGACGCAGTACAGGGCTGAGGGTATATTGATTGCTGCCTCACCTAGGGTGCGTCATTATCGTGAAGAATGGGGTCAGGAAAGACGGTGGAGGTGTAAATATGCGGGCCAAGGGGGTCGACGGCGGCCAACAGGGCTGTTCGAGCACCTATTGATAGTGCACCAGAGTCGAAATCTGGATGCGAATCCAATAGGAAGCTTGAAGGAGATGGCGCGTGCTGGGTGTGATTCCAGTCACCACGTCCGTGAATACGAGTGCAGGCGAGCTGGGTGAGCACTCCGACGCGTGGGGCGAGGGTCATACCCCTCTGACATTCATCCCAATCGTCAATTTATGTAGCAACGAAAAGGAATGACGAACGTACCACCAATGCAGCAGTGACCGCGAACGGCACAAGCCTGTCGAAAATCAGATTAAGTATTAGCAAGTGCCAATTAGATCCCGTCAATGCGGGGTACAGGAGCTGAGGCAATTGTGCTGCTCACCATAAAGGTCTCGCGCGATAAAAAGGTTTCCTTCTCCTTCTCGCGCTACCACTACTACTATGGTGTCCATCAGCTTTTTGCAGGAGTGGAGCTGATTCGGTCGGGCTGGCAGAACTTGGACCAGCCACTGCCTGTGTGGCTATCGAGGATGATGTAGAGGTCATCGTACGGTTGAAAATGGTAAGCCTTTGCTGTTACGGTTCGAGACAGAGTTGCATGCAACGATAACAGCAGATAGGGAGAGGCAGGAATAGACACCCCGACGCCGGCAGGGGGTTATAAGCGGGATGCCGTAGTACCAATAGAACGGTAACCTGGTGCTAAGCACATAGACGAAGGCAGGAGGTAGCGTGCGGCATGCCCCAAACCTTCGCAGATGACTCATGTCTATCACAATTGTCAAATCACAACGCCTCGAAGGCGTGGCTAATACAGGCTCTAGGCTTCGTGAAGTTGCATTCAAACCCCAGCAAAACCCCCAATTCAGCCTTGCATCTACGGGTTTCATCCTGTTTCATCAACGCCTGTGTACCCTGGCTCGCTGCGGGTTGGAACTCCTTGTGCTTGTTGAAACGATCCCCCATTTGATACCTTCCAGCATCCCGTGGCAACCTCGCGATAATTGCCTTTCTCCATGCGTTTGCCTATCTTCCAGAGCAGATAGTACAGAAGACCAGCTTTGTGGCTGCATCCTCTCAGAGTCGTGAGGGCCTTCTTTGTTCAGGGATTTCCTCTCTCTGATCAAACTATCTCAGGAGAGAGATGTGATATTTGATGATACCACCGGCGTTGAATGCCCCGATCCAGACTTTTGCAGAGTCCATGCTGCATTCGCAAAGGTTCTCCACTTGTCTGGAGCCACTGAGGATGTCGATAAAGTTGAGCGCGATGCTGAAGAGAGAATTGCTCTCGCTCTTGATACAGCGTCAGAGTTCACAGAAACTTTACATGCAAAACTTGCTGTTTTCGCAGCAATAGATGTACAATCATGATAGTGCTACGAAGTCAATTCCTCTGTCTGGTTTATCATGGATAAGGCAGCATTTGGTAAAATAAAGCGGCGAGTTCCAAAATATGAGCTCCTGCGTGAGACAAGTTAACTTGGATGTCGAGCCTTTAAGCTACGGCCATAGTCCTAACTGACTGGATGAGTCGTACTAAATCTCACACCAAATCATCTGCTTTGGGATTGAGATCTGTAAAATCAATGTCTAGTGCGGTCGTTACAGACCCTAACGCGTCGCCATACGAAAGTATGGGATGGCATGCGGTCTCCGATTCAAGGGACACGACGTCAGGCTGAGGGCTTTTCGCAGGGTCCAAGACGATACCCGTCCAAAGTGAATCGTCATCTTTATCGCCGGGTTCATCAGTGCAGTATGTGCCCATTTCCCGAGCATAGCACCGAAAGTCCCGTCCACCATGAGTGAAGTAGTTGGATGGACTCTGGAGGGTGCTCAACATCCTGCTGTGGGCAATTCTGAGCGTGTCCGGGTGCGCGCTCTCGTACCGCGCGAGAACATCTTTCTGGAGCACATCGAAGCGCCGCGCCAGCTGTTGAAGCAGCGATCGGCCGTTCGCCGACCGGGAGCGTCGCTGGCTGGGTCGTTCCTGCCACAGTCGCTTGAGAAGGTGTGTTGCGCACCAGAAAAGGAAGTCGGCATGATGGACGGCGAAGTCTGCTTGAGAGCTTTTGTTTGGCGGGGAGAGTATATCTTCGATGAGATCCAACGTCGAAGAGAGCGTAGTAAGGCAGGCCTGGCTGTCGGGTGTTCGATCAGCTATATGCCATATAAGGAAGGATGCGAGAGAGACGAAGTCATCGAGGTCCGGGTGCGTGTGGAATGTGTTGCCTACGTCGTCCGGGCTTGAGAGAGTGGAAGCCTTCTCCACGAACGACTTGAAAAGAGCGAAAAATTGGGGTTGTAGGAAAGCTGCATGGAGACTTTTTAATCGAAGAACGAATAAATTGAAGGGAGTCAAGACACCTACCATCTTGCGTTTCTGGGGACATATTGAGCGAGGCCATGTTGATTGTGTACCAATGGAAGAATCCCGTTGAACTGTCCAGGGTGTTGCTGACAAGCCTTCGGGGTTCATCTGCGTACAGATAGACCAATATACGTGTTTGTAGTTCAAGCATATGTCTTCCGAGGACGTGAGCAGGGTTGATCGCTTTGTAGAAAATGCCTGGCACACGGAGAAAGAGAACCGTGTGTATGTCGTGAAGAAGGTCAAAGGAGGGACTTTCCAGAAGTGAAGCAATGTTCGCGATCGGCGAGTTCCAAGTTGGTACCAAGTCACGGAAACAGGCTTGAAGGTGATGGTGCGGATATTCGCCTTCCTCAGCGGGCATTGACTGGGAGAGGTCTTGAAAGCAGTGATAAACCGAGAAAATGATGTCTTCGTGATGTTCGTTGCCCTGTGCAGCACTTGCTAGGCCGCGGATAGAGTCGTAGACAGGTTCGTTGTTCATAGAATGAGCAGACGGGTCACCGCTCGATCGCTTGCGAGTGATATCGAAGTGTTCATTACGGAGTATCAGCCATGTCCGATCGAAGTCTACCCATGTTCGTTGAGCCCAGAAGAGATACGCACGATCAGGGAAGAGCCGGTGCCGCCACGCCGCGATTTTCAGACTACGATGAGCGAATAGGAACGACTTGTCGAAGAACAGTAGGTAATATTTGGTGGACATAGACGCGCTGTGCATCAGGTCAAACAACCGTCTCGACATGGTAAGCAACCGGCGGAAGATGAGGGCCTGAGGGGACTTGTAAGGGCAGGGCGAAGGGACGGCGGCACTGGAAGAAGGGATGCGAAGAGATATTGCAAAGCATTGCAGCGCCGGAAGGACGGTGGTGAGAAGGATGAAAATAACCGCCGGGCCGAGCACGATGCTCACGAGAATGCAAATCTGAACTGAAAGCGAGAGCAGGAAGTCGATTATTCCAGCAAAAAATAGGATCAACGCTATTTGGAGGAGTAAAGGCAAGGATGCGAATATTTTCGGCACATGCCAGTCCTCTAAAGCGGCCGCACGCATGTGGAAAATCGCAAGGGCCTGACGTGGCGTCAGGGTCTCGCTGTAGCGCTGGTGTTCCCTCAACCACTGGAGAGACACGATACCGATGAGGACCGTGGTTAAACTGAGCACGAGGCTAAGGAACCAAAACGTATTGACGCGGACTGTGGAAGATGATGGCGTCAAGTCGAGGGAGAACGCTTCAAGAGCCTGTGGCAACTTGGGCGATAGCGATATGCTCGTCGAATTGCCATCGAGCCGTTCCGCGATAAGGGCAAGTAGGACAACCGAGGCATCTGAGGAATCGGGATGAAGGGATTTGCATGACTCGACGACGAATGCAGTGACGACTGCAGAGAAGAGGCCCGCCTGTCTAGTTGTGAGGCCGCTCTGAGCCAATGACTCGTTAGAAAATAGCACAGATTCATCACTCACGAATATCAGAAGATTTTGGACTCCATCCTTCCATGCATCGCACTGCACCTTGTCCTTCTTCATCAGAGCATCCAGCACCACCTCCCAGGGATTTCCTTCGGGTTTTGGAATTGTATATTGGTATGGATCGCCACATTTCCACAACTTGGGATCCTGAGTACAGGAAATTAGTGTGCAAAATGGAATGAAGGCATTAATCCTACATCTTCTCCCTCGTGATCTACTTGCTGCGACATGGGGAAGCAAGCTCCGAAAGTTGTAGTACAGCAGCCTTAGCGTTTTGGACCAATGCCTACTATGATGCTGTGATTGAAATCATTTGCCGAAATGTCGGAGTACGAACAACTTGATCGCCGACGGGCGCCTAATACAATCAGTGAACCGCCGGAATTTCATGAACTGCACACGAAATGAATTTCAGTAAATATTCCGACAGTGTGTGATCTAAAGAGAAATGAAAGTTAAGCAAATGATTATCTTTACGCCCTACAACATACGGGAGTAGTGTGCATTGGCCAGTGCAGAAGCAGAAGCGCCTCAGTCAAAGCACCTTTATAGCAGAGCCATTCTTTGTACCATGCCGTCAGTTCCTCTACCTATAAAGTGCGCGTCGAAATGTTTCTCTCCCAGCATGCCACAATATGACTGAGTGCGATTTCTCGTCTGAAGCCCCCCGCCGCTACCTCTCAAACCAGGAGCGCGTCGCACGATGGATTGATGACACTCGACAATCTGCGCCTTCAAACCCATTCAAATCCCAGAACAGAACGGCCTTTCACATACAGGCACAACCCAAGGACCTGTCCCGCTCGGATCATCGCGGCCGGAGGTGGATTGCTCCCAAAGACAATCGACGGTCTTATGCTTTCCCAACCACTCATTCTCCAAGGCGGCCCCGTTCATTCGCAGCATATTCTCCCCCCGTTCATGCTTCTCCGTATTTCGGAGGGACACCTCTTTCTGTGAGTTCCACAAAAAGAGCCTCGACCTCACGACATCCATTGATTGTTTTCCAGATTCCAAATTATCACCGCCAGGGACCTCGTCACCGAACTGACCATGCTCCCAAGAGCATGGTAGATTCACTCCACAAGCTTTTTATATCGGAGAAGGGGCCAAGGAAAGTACCTCACAGGCGGTGGTATTCGTTGTGAGGGCGTACAGTAGTGTTTGTGAATCCGAGCCTGGGCACAGGGTAGGAAAGACTCGGAAGTAGGTAGATGGACACATGAAATCAGAGCTATGTCCAAGGTATTTGGATATGGGGATTGCAAAAGGTCACTCCGACATTGACTGTCGATGTGAGAATGTGTGCTACATTGAAAGTTCTCATTTGAATCAATGACGAATTGGCCATAAATATACAGCAGTCGTTCAGGTGTCTACCTCCATTTTTTCTCCTGCGAGACGATCCTCTCGGTCCTCCGGAAAACAGGTTAAATGAAGGGCTTGAGGGCCTGTGGAAGGACCTGGGCGATGGAAGGACCATTGGGCGGCTCAATCGATTGGAAGTACTGAAGACATAGAAGAACAGGACGCATTAGCAGCAAACAAGGGGCAACACGAATCGTTACTTACAGTGCCCCACCAGGGACCAGCAGCCCACCATGTGAAGCCGATCCAGACACCAGAGGTTTGCATGGTGCACAGAGCGCCCCTGATGGCGGCGATGCATTGCGAGTTGGAGCCGGCACCCATCTCGCCGAGGAAGCCCTTGAATCCGGTGTCTTTGAGCCACTGTGTGGCCACCTGGAGACGCTCGGCGCCGACGGTCGAAGAGACGCAGTTCGCAGATGTACCAGAACTGTCAGAGTCGAGATATTGATGCATTTCTGGTACCGGGGGTAGTAGGTAAGCTTAGGAACGTCCGCGCAGTGGAAAGGGTTCGCACCGACGGCGATGTTGTTGCCTGGGTCACTGAGAGCCTGGAAGGCACCAGCGTTACCAGAGGAAACCCATGCTGGGGAGGGGATGAGTGATGCTTTTTTATGAGGCTGCCTCACTGAAGACTTACACCAAGCACCGGTCCATGCTTTTGACAGCGAGAATAAGTAATCAGTTTCGAAAAGATTAACAGGCGATCTTACCAGTTCCTACAAGATGTAAACAACGTCAGGACATTTTCTCAAGCTCGGCTAAAATTGAATGACCAACCCTCAACAAGAATAAGTTGGGTAGCACCGGTGGAACGAATGCCATTCACGGCAGCTTGGTTCTGAAGGCGACGTCGGAATGTTGATCAGGACACAAGCAGTACAGAGAACGCGAGCCCATTCACCAGCTGGAAGACCACACCGGCGTCCATGGTGTGAGGCTCGTTCATGATATCTAACACGAAGAGTCTTAGCATATTCCACAATGCCATTCCAGACAGGGATAAGCCTACCGAAGATGACATTGTTGTTGGATTTCTTGATTATTGAAGAGCGGGTCAGCAGCCGGGAAGCCGCTGTTGCGGAGGACTCACGAATTCGTTGGCCAATCTGGTCCACCCTATAGGAACCTTGTTTAGCATTTTACTCTAGAAATGCTGGAAAGCATGGCAATGCGACTCACAGGTCTGGAAGTCTGAGGTCGAGGTGATGACGTTGCCGTTGTACCTCATGTAGTTGTGGGCTAATTCGTTCAATTGCAACCCGCAGAGCGAGATGATTACTACTCACGTTCGACGACGGCGAAGGCTCCCCTTCCGGTGATGTAGTTCACGATCTAAAACCCCAAAAGATTAGATTAATTTGAAGAGGTTAGAGGTTGCTAAACGGACGGTCTTCAGGCCATTGAGGTATGTCTGGTCGAAGCTGCCGGTGAGTCCAGATGAAAGGGGACTGAGGCGTTCCAGCTTGAAGGGGATGCGGAAGGTGTTCATCCCCTGGCCGACGAAGAAGTCGATGGAGCTAAATGGAAGAAACAAATCATATTCTTGTTACCTCCACTATCGTCATTATAAGTTGCTTGCCTCGGGCTGGGCCAGGTGTAATCTGTTCCAAGAACTCCAGGAATCCTGTTTTCGCCAAACTCAGCACCAGCTTGGTTGACACCAAAGTACGTGAACTTGGTTCGGGCGGCGCCACCGCAAAGGGTGTCGCCAGGTGCCGGAGCAGTCGTGGTTCCGGAGCCTCCTCCTGCACCGCCGGTGGTGGTGGTGGCAGGAGGAGCGGTTCCTGGCAGACATTGCGAGTACCCTATCCAAAATTGAGCATACGGTTTACACCTAAATGATCTATGGCTCACATTGATTCGAATAGGTGCAGACCGAACCCTCATCACACACGGTCGACCCAGTGTATCCTTGGCCCTGGTAAAGAAAGGTTGGCAGTTAGTTTTGTTATGTGCAAGCATGAGAGGATCAAAGACAGAGCGTACACCGCATTGTCCGTAGACAGGGACCGACACGGCGGGTTTGGAGAGGAGGACCACTAGTGTTAGAGAGGCGAATGTAGACAGTGCAGACCTCATTGTGTGGGGTGCAGGCGATTGAATTGCACGAAGCACAGCTTGCAGCCTTTTAACACTACGCGCCGACCGCCCCCCGCACAAATTTTCGAAAATCCGCCAATAACCCGACATACATCCAGTGCCAGGAATATCCCAGTCCGGACTCCGGAGACTTTTGGAAAGGCATCACATGGCGTCCCTTTGGCGTCCTTTCTCCGGAGACATTCCAAGCTCCAGCGACATACCCCCAGTCCCATGCCAGCCATTTCGTCCGCTGGCGTGGACCGGAGCATTCCTACCCTTGCCAGCCTTTGCCACTTGCAACTCCCATCCCGTGCTTCTTGCGGTCACCGTGCTAAGCATAAAGGCCCCGCACCCGCGATCCCTATATGGACGATCACTGCGTGAAGCGTTTGTCAGAGTCACGGACTTTGCACGGACTCTGCTTCCCAGGGGCTCCTCTTGAGAAGCTGCTTGAACCGAGATTTAGCCTGCACAAGACCACCGCCCGTTCATCATGGGTATGTATCGTGAACTGGCCATGCCTAACCACCTTAATGGAACATCGCGGTTACCAGAATATCATGAGAAGAAGCGGCCATCTTGGGGGCAGACTCTGCTGGAGTTCCGTCGCAGTCGCTCGCAGGCAATAGACGCCGAATCGTATACAGAGATCGACAAAGGTTCTAGGTTACAAGTTGTCTTGGTTCCGAGAAGGGGAATTCGCCGTGTTTCTGCCTCTAATTACAACTTGAAAATGGAATACATGGTGAATACAGATCCGCTGAGCTGAGGAGAAACTTGCCTAGGTGAACTTCCTTCTCGATCGCCCTCGTATTGAGGTTGCCACATCCAGATCCAGATCCGAAGGACGATGAGGGCAGTGCCTGCGTTCGAAGGGGCTCCCACTGACAGTCATACACAGTACCAGAGCTACTTTCCAGCTCGTTATTCAGCAGCCCTTCGTGCCTCATCGCGACGCGCCTGTTCGCGTTCAATTGCGGTCAGGAAAGTATTTCCCAACGTTACGAGATCACCTGAGAATGCGGAAAGGTAACCTGTCTTGGAAGGTAGCGTACAAGGGCATCCTGGGAACTGGGGCGAGGGTAATAAGGATCATTGGAGAAAAAAGCGGAGGCTAGAGTTTCAATGTCGCTTTCTTCCTTTGTCCACTTGCGCGTCTACAAGAGTACAAGATTAATATCGTGCTATTCACGATAGGATACCACCTTACCTGATTGAAATCAATAACCTGAAACCATTTCCGCCGAATTGTCCTCTCTCGCCATATCGTTAGGGAGAGGGAGTTCGGCCCTTTCGACAAGGCTGCATATGTACTCGACAGCGTACATGCTCTCCCTACATGCGCCAAAGCGTACCTTAGGCAAGGCCACTTCCATCAATGCGTTCGATGACGAGGAGGATAACAACACCAAGACTTTACGGGCGAGGTGAATAAGCTCAACGAGAGTGGTGCGAGCGATTGCGCTAGTTTCGTCGAGCAGCTCAAGATGGCGTTCAGGACGCCTATGAGGGTGGATTTGAGGTACGATTTTGGGCTGGAGGTGCCTCCTGTGGCGGAGCTGCCTTTCCCTGTCGGTTCGCAGGAGGAGGATGTGACGATCGAGGCGGAGGATAGCGGTGCTAGTGCCACTGCGAGTGCGAGTGAGAGTGAGGACGGGATGGAAGGTTTCGGAGGCGAGCAGAGCAGGTTGGTGGATGTGAGGCAGCTGAGCATGTTGGAGAAGACGGAAAGGGATGGTCAGAGTGCGTTGGCGGAGAGCAGATCGAGGAGTCAATTCGACATGTCCTCCGCTTCGAGGATCGTGGATATGAAGGAGCCGACGATGATGCACGACAGCGTTGAATTCGGACGTTCCGCTGGTAATCCGTCTTAGGGTTGCCCAACAACCCTACCTCTTCGTTCGATGGCAAGTCGGATAGCGAGCCACTTACGCTTTCTGATGTCAATGATCAATCGATCACGGATGAGCTGGAGGACGATTTGGTTCTTCAATCCATCTACGCCAAGCTCCTTAGTAACGACAAGCTAGCTACCGACGCTGCCACTTGTCCTCGTCCCGACTCCAACTCTAGCATTCGCGAGGTTATCCACAACGGCAAGTGCGTCAGCATCTACAAGGATTCCTCACGTCCAACCTCTGGTATCAGCTTTGCTGGACTCGGCAAGAGCAACGGCGGTCGCGTCCCTCATCGTTGAGAAGAATTCATGTTCAGCATCCCCTCCTTTCCTCGTACGGTCATGTCCTCCACGCCAACGCTAGCGATCCCTTCGATTATGGATTGCCTAGCCTCCGAGAACCTCCTTCGTCGGAGGATATATCCAGCATTTCCATCTCGATGACGGTGGATGATACCTTTGACTTCATCAAGCAGCATCGTCGAGTAGAGAGTTACGCCTCGACCTTCTCCTTCCATGCGCAGCTCCTACTGCTCGTGGAGCCACCATTGTCGGGAATCCAACATGTCCGTCAAGCAATGTACAATCACAGCTTCGGTCGTCGCAACGACTCCACTGCTAGCTCCAGCTCTGTCGCCATGTCCTACGCCAAACACAGTGCCGACTCTGGTATCTCAACCTGGGGTCATCTTCTTGACCATTCCGTCGATTCGGTCATGAGCGACTTTTTGCTTGGCCGATCTGGATTGGGCGACAAGGTGTTCAGTAATGCGGCAGATTTAGGTCCTCTCACTTCCATCATGGCTTCTCCTGACGAGACAGGTGTTTCTGGTATCTCGAACAGCGAGTACAACAACCGGAACTCGTACGGCTCCATAATCGACGAGTGTCAGTGAGATGCCGGAGGATTCGCTCTTTGAGCAGACTGGTCGACGCTCCTTGGTTTCTTCCAAGTCGGTTTTCGGTGACGATTATTCGCACTTGTACGCGACTGGCCTATTTCCTCGCAATCAGTTCCGACCGTTGTCGATGCTCAGTCTCGCTAGAGAGCACAGCCCGATGAAGGAGGGTGATACTATGATCTCGGTGCGTAATCTTCCTCTTTAATCTCAATTCAATGCTAACGATGCCTTAGGCACTCGGTGGTGGTTATTTCCGCTGTTGTTCCGTCGGTTCTCTCATCGAAGCTTCTCCTTGCCTCCGTGTCGAGAAGAGAAAGCACTCGGCGATTCAAGAGGCGAAGGTTTTCAAGAACGTCGCTCATGACGAGTCGCCCAACAAGGCTAGGATCGCCGAGAAGCCGTCCATTGCTTCGACGACCTCTTGTCACTTCGGGGGAGAGAGGATGATCGAGGCTCAACGTGGTTTTTTGGAGGAGCAGAGTCTGGAGGATAGTGTTCTGGTTGCGGATGGAGAGGATCCGTCGGGCTGTAAGTCATTTGGTCATGTCTTTTTATCATCTTACTGGAGGTCCTCAGTCTAGTATCAACCTCTTCCAACTCGATATCGCCCTCTCCCAACACCACACATCCCATGTCCAGCGTTGCTGGGAACCACACCCGCGCTTGTGCTCGGGGAACTGGTCGTCGTCGGTATTCCAAGACTCAAATGTCGCGTTCATCAGTATACCAGACCGTCGAGGAGGAACTTCCTGGTGCACCCAGCCCTGCCGTCAACTCTCTCAAGGACGACACCACCACCAAACTCCCGGTCTTCATCGTCGATTCTGACACTGCGTCTATCCATTCGAGTCAAGGTCTAGAAGAGTTGGTCTCTGGAATGACGAACACGGTATCCTTGCCTTGAGGAAATTATACGCCCTCCGCGACGAAGCTCAGGAGACTGTCATTGAGAGTAAGCGGGCCTGGAGTGATACGCCGTTCTCGCTCTTCGCTGTTCAATGTACGTTCATGGTTTCTAATTGGATGTTCATACTAACAATTATATTACAGCGTTCCAACCTCCTCGACAACCAGCGGCTATGCAAGCACTCCTCGAGCACTCTGTTCAGTGCTATGGTCCTCTACATTCAGAACTCCGCCCTCCTCGCGGTCGCACTTCCTCTCGGCCATCTCCTTACCCCAAGGCCCGAGCGTCGAAGACCACGCTTTCTCCTGATTCAGCGAACGTACCCAAGGTCGAATCATCGAACACCACTCCCGTTCTCCGCAACAGCGCTCTCAGTCCGAACGTTTCCATTGCGCTAAGTCTGATTGTCTTGAAGCCATTCTCCCCGCTCTTCGTCGACGTCAACGCCAAGAAGGACGTCGAACCTAAGCGCGAGAACGCTGTCGCACTCGCACCTAACACTCGCCTTCTTGTCGCTTCAGGAACACGTCGCAACGCTTTGAGGTAGTCCAAATGCAGCTCCGGCATGGCTTCCACTGACAAAAAGAATACCGCCGGTAAGGAGAACATCGTCTGGACGGGCACTGTAGTGACAAACGTTTTCTTTATCTTTCTCTTCGACTCTTTACTTATCCAGTCTTGTATCTAGACCCGGCGATACATTGAGACTCAACCGCCCTCGACCCAAGGGAAGAACTCCTGGTGTTCAAGCCCCGGCATCTCAACATCGTGCCATCCGTGTCTGGAAGCGCCTATGTCATCTCTTGGAAAGATTCAATATCCGTATGCCCATTGTATGCTTTATGCTTCATGTCTCTCGTCCGCATGATATCTGCATCATTATGACACACATCGTCCTCATCTTTGACCGCTGCTCATCGTCGTTTTGATGTGCTAATGTGTTCGTATCATCATCATTACTTTGTTTCTATATCGCGGACGCTGCTTCAGGCCTTCTTTAGGTGCTGTAGATAGTGATTCGCATGCTTTCTCGTGATGTTTCATAACGACGCCGTGTTCATAGATCAAATAAAAAGGCTGTCATTACTACTCGTCGTGGCGCTTAAGGCCTTATTTTGGTATAGTGAAATATGTATTTGTTCTGAAAGCTATCGTAACCAATTCAAGTGATCTTAAGCATTGGCAGAATGAGTAGTATCTACCGGAATGACGAAGTTGGCAGCGTTAGGTGGGGCTGGGAGAGGCTGCAGAGCACCATGTGGGACGAGGTTGCGGGGAACGACACCCTGCAGCGATGGGCTGAAGAATCCTCCTAGTCGGATCTCATGTGTCTGGTCAAGATGGATTCGACAGTCGTAGCCAGCTTTCCGGGGGGCAAGATGGTACACATCTGAACCATGATGATATAGGCGGCTAGGGCACCGATCTCGTCGTTCCGTCTGTCGGGGTATTGATGATGGACAAAGCCGTTGGTTTCGAGATATCGGATTATCGTTTTTGCTTTGATATGATTAGGTTCAGAGCGTCTGACATCATGCTCAGGCTGTATCTCGTCGTGCATTCCATCCATCTGGCAAGTCCATTTCAGTCACCGCCGTATATCAGGAGATGCGGTTGAATATAATGAGTCACAGTCACAGGCCATCGCGGTCTCGTGGTGTTCGAGTGAGTTGGTGAAGGTTGGTGACTTGTGCCTCCCTCACGATGTCACCGACATATCACTATGCTGCTCCTCTGCAAGTCCAGGCAAGCACCATCCACCAATCTCCACGGGAGCTCGCCAGGAGAATGGTCAGATACACAGAAATTCATATCAAATCTGGCGACATCGTTCGGCAGGAGCCTGAACGCATGAAGCAATTGTCCGCCACCCTTCAGGCGAACAACAGAGAGGTCCCTCTTAGTTCTGACGTCATCTCTGAACCACATGCGGCGCTTCATTATTACGATCTTAGATTGGCGGAGTCGCCCAAGGACTTTGACGAGTATGTATTCGCCTCTATCTGCTCGGCCTCTTTTCACGCATATGCGATAGTCATTATTATCATTTCCATTACGCCTCCTCTGCTGCGATTCTCCTTGTTGCACACATCATTGGGCCTCTGGCAGCTCAAGATGCCGCATTTTCTGTGGCATATAACAAAGCTTTTGCTGAACTGTGAGTTAGTTGTCTCGCTTGGGCCAGATTCTCACTCACTACTCGAACAGCCAGTGCGCATCGGTAGTCAGGCTCGAGAAAGTCCGAGGGCAGGGTGTATCTCACAACACCTACTTGCCACCCAGCTCGTCAGTTCCAGACTATGCTGCAAATCGACCTTTACTTCCCCAGTCCGAAGCCGAGCGCCTCGCTGATGTCAATATCCGTGTGCTCAGGAACATGAGGTTCTATTCACTTGGCGGAGGAGATCCCGATGAGACTGGAAAATGGCAGGTTGTGAAATTCGATTCCGGGGAGAAGAAGGAAGAGGAGAAATATAGCGTGCGTTTCGATGGAATGTGGTCCCTTGTTCCACATAATCGATCTGAGCTTATTGAACTTTTCACCGAGAGTATTCAGCTTTGAACAGTTGCGTTACTTGTAAAACTTACTCCTATCACAGAGAATCATTTTCTTCATGTCCTTCGGCCACTCTTGTTACTCTGGATGGTGTACAGGACACTCTTCAGTCAATTGAGCTTAGTACAAGATCAATGCGGCTCTCACTGCGACAGCTATCGTCCGAGTGTTGCTTGCAAGTCAGGACATCAGAGGTTTTTTTTCGGAGGTTGTATTATCTCTGACTAAAGGGCTTACCTCACAAACTTTGAGGCATTGTAGAATGTGTCAGGATGTGGCAGTTCAACAGGAGGATAGCCATAAGAAATGAGAGTAGGCTATTGAGAGAGCATGCAGTGCAGTCTTTAAAAAGCCTACCACTCCATTCACTGCTGTAGGAGGCCGTTATGTACGCACGAAAAGGCGTTGTATCAGTGCTAAACTTTAAGAAATTGTGAAAATTATACATAAAGGTTTCTTTATACTGTCCATAACGGTCACTCGGTCACACCAGCTACTCGTCATGGCCTTGTGGAGGTGCCGTTGATCGTTTGGTTCTATCTTTTTGCATATTTAGATACTACTCCCTCAGGGCAATGTAACTACATATTTTGGTGAGTAGAGGATTATTCCTCGCAGAGAAATGAGCCTACCTTTGGCCGATGCTGCGCGTGACAAGCACTTTCCTTATTTGAAACACATTACTGGTGCCGTGGAGGACTTTCTCGACGGCAAGACACATTGCGAGAAAAAAATTGGAGTTAGAGACTTGACCTTAATTACTGTATATTCCTCCTTTTTCTGCAGTTCAGAAGGATTACTGCACTTTCAGTATTCAAAATTGAGAATGTGTCATTTTAGGGGTGGGCTGGACTATTCCGGCTGATTTTTCCTCACAGAAAGCTTCCGTAGTGCAAATGAAGCCATGAGTTGATTTTTTGTGCGAGTAGGCATGTAGAACAGCAGCTTTCTCAATTATTATGATTTTCTTGCGAGCACGAGACACCAAGCAATGGAAAAAGTCTGTTTTTAGTGATAAGAAATGTGAAATCAGATAATTGAATGTAACTCATCACAAATTGCAAACTAAGGAGACTATTTCATGGTGGAGATGTTCAATTTTAATGGGAAGCAATTTGTTCCTCAGGTCAGACCGACTTTGAAGAACAATTTGAGGTGACCGACTACTGACTCATTGTTCTAACATTATCTTATCACCTGCTTACTAAGCACAAATGACCCTGGTTACAGCCGCTGTATGGGATCAATAGGAATTGGTCTAGTCTCGGGGCCTGACCGAGTTCCTGGTTTTGGCTGAAACTGAGTCTCCTCAGCAGAAAATTTGTAGCTTCATACATCCCAATTCTAAAATCTCAAAACTTGGTTCGAATAAACTTGAGATGCTTGCCCATTGTCTGTATGTGTTGAATTAACCATTGGACAAAGAGCAATCGAGAAATGCGCTTTGAACTGTTAGGTGGCCGAGATGCCGGTCAGGCACAGTAAGGAAATTTGAAGCCTTTATGTGTGCACATAAAGGGAGAAAATAAAGTTTAGCACTCATATCATGCCTTTTTGTGCTGACTTAAAGTCGGATTCCACAGCAGTGATTTCTATGATCATGCATCTTTATTTTAAGCCAATTGTTACCATTCTATTGAAAATATTGAAGGCTGAGGCCCAGACTCCTTACTCAACTATTATAGCTGGGGACAGCTATTATTTCAAGTGGGGGAGAGAGAGGCCTAGCCATCTAGTATTACAATGAAGCACCTAAAATTTTGCAACTACAAAGTTGCAGTGACTGTGAAAGCATGATAACGACTATAGATAATAGTGCACACTGGTGTCAAATTTCAAAGTCCGCTTGAGTGACAGAAGCGCCCTGGGGACGGTCCGAATTGAGAAGTGGCTGTGTCAAAGGAAGCACCCTCGCACAACCGCCCAGTCAAATTTGGCGGTCACATGTCTAACAGAGAGTCGGTTTGGAATGGATGGGAAACATGGCTCGCTGTCCATATGTGTGGAGGATACTGATACCGGATACCAGATATTATGTAATATTACACGTGCTACCTAATTCCGTGCTTGAGAGCCTTCTAGCAGCCTTCACAGAGATATGGCCAGTAAGCACTTTCTCAGATAGATTGAGGGAGATTATTCAAAAATTTGAGTGTAAGAATATTGGATGATTAGCATTTGCATGAGCAAAAAAAAATGACAATTGTTGCTTTTACAATCAAATTTGACATTGTTCACAGAATGAATTTCAAGTCTCTAGAGCAATACAAACCACACGAAAATACCCGAACGAGCAGCCCAATTTAATTTCAGGGCGACGGGTCGTCGCGGACGCAACCAATGGACACTCCCTTCCGCTGTGCCGGAAAATGCCGAGCGCCTGTTTGAACGCGCCTCGTTGGATCGCGACGGGCCTCACGATCTTATCAGAGCCTTGATGAAAGCACGTAAGCATTCACACAGCTCATCTAAGCGAGTATCCTGATGATGGCCCGTCAAATTCGCAGAATAAATAATGAAAATAGCCCGTAAGCGAGTATCCAGCGGTCCTGGCACGGTCCGGTCGCAGCCACTGCGACGAAAAGGCGGAGCGGCCCCGCAGGGACGAAAAAATGATTTTTGCACGTGGCACAGGTGATTTCAGACCTCAAAACGAAGGGGAGAAGGGTCTGTAAATCTCTCTCTTTCTCCCCCTTTCTCCTCTTCTTTTTTGATTTAATTTTTGAATTATTTTCTGGGTTTTGTCCACACTTATGGCTATCGAGCCGGAAAAATTGGTCATTTCAAGGGTGTTCCGGAAGCAATTCTGTACACTTTTCTGGCCAGGGTTTTCATCTGAAACCTCACTCAAACTCCTTGGCAGGTGTCTCATTTTATCATTATTTCCGCATCACACTTCGGCAGACAGGGTTCTTGGTTGGCAAACCGTCCTCAATTCAGCTCTTTCTATCACGTGACACACATTCGGTCATTTCGGTCATCGTTTGGTCCTCGTCCGCAAAAGGAAACCCCTTGGGATGGCGAAGCTGCCTTGCGAGGCCTCTGCCATTTTCGTCGGGATTATGTAATCCCTCCTCGCCCGAAATCCCAGCGCTCCGTGCACCCCCACGAAAGCTGTGTACCACTTCTCTAGTGGTCCACGCTTTCGCATCTTCATCATTTCCTCATTCACCTAGCTACACTCATATCTCTCACAAGCACACCCAATTATCTTATCGAACTAGGATGGCGCAGCGAGCCCCCTGCTTCCAGTGTAATAAGGTCATCCGTTTGCTTTTACGGCGCATTCGTTATCTGTCCGTCAGCATGCTGTCAGATTTGAGAGGCGACGATAGCGTAGGAGTAGAGCGCACAGCCCTCTTGCCATTGGCCATTCGCTGATTTTGATCTTGTAGCTCATCGCCGTTTCTTCGGCCTTGAACCACGGCTCTGTCGTCGAGCTTTGCCGTTGCGATCTCAACAGAGAAACTGGCTAGCAATGGCGGGCTTGGTGTCAAAGCCACGACTCGTTCGCAACGCACGGGAGGATAGCAGAAGGTGAACAATGCTTTTCTTGCAACTAGTGATAGCTGTAGCCCTACGTTTCAGCTTGTCGCTGTGTCTTGGTTCCTCTCCTCCACCTCTAGCTGCACTGGCGATCCTATGAAGTATTCGTGAGTCTGATCGTCGAATTTCACGGAGGACGTTCTCACCTGAGTGTGCTCGCAGATCCCGCATTGCGTCAACCTTCGCTCATATCCCGGGCCATCATGATTGCTCGAAGCTCATCGGGCATCGTCGTCGTCGTCACACGACGAAGATTTCGGTGGATCGACCAGACCCTGGGGCCTATAGCGATCCAACTGCGCCATTAACCTCTCCAACTCCATTCCTGGACCCAGCTCCAGGTGAAAAACCCGAACCCAACAAGGTGGCCGCCGTAGGTTGTCCGTCGCCGAACTTGCAGGCGAGATAAAGGCCAAGGTTTTTTTTTTCCGACTCGAAACCGCTGCTGCGTCGTCCATCGAGCCCAACCTGCTCACACGTGGCATCGCTGAAGCCCCTCGGGTGTCCATTGCTATGCCGCCTATACTTTGGCAGAGATCCCCATATCGACACAGCCGCCACGCTTCATCAACCCGCAGAAATTTCCGCTTGACGTTCGACGTTATTCGAAAATTTCCCGGATAATCTCGATCCAGTGGAGAAAGTCGCAGAGGGTATGGGCGAGATACTAGGACGCATACATGCATGGGCATCTTATGACGGACGAGACATCGAGTTCGTCCTGCAGAGGTACGAGGAAGGTGGCACTGGTGTCGTCGATCCTTGGGACATTTAGTGCCAACGCGCGGGGTACGGCGAAGGAGTCGTCGTTGCAACGTTGAAAGAGGGCATGGCAGGCGCCGTACTCGTGCGATACAGCAGCTGCGTCCTGAGGGTTTTGCACGACTTTGAACACCCAGAGTTCAGTGAAAACGAGGTAGACTTCGGCTAAGCTGCCACGGCCGATACAAACAGCGTTGTCGGACAGGATGACGGTTTCAGCAATGATTGAAAGGTTGAGGGAACTGGCAGGTGTGGAAAATAAGCTAACGATGGAACGAAAGCTAACGATGATGGTGGTCCATGACCAACAACTGTGTCTATGATCAACCATCCAAGGAACACTTATCGATGCCGGAAATTTCAACATACAGTTGCCTATGTGAATTAAAGCAAGACTAGAGCTATAATGTAGAAGGGCACCCTCCACATAGTCCATGCCCACATCCAAAGCAACTCACAACACCGACGCCAACAGTCCGTAAAATTAAGGATACAATGCTGACAATGCCTTCGCCCAAAACGAACCCACTCGCAATAACGATCAAACGGATGTCGCCCCCACTCTTCGCAAACCGTGTTCGATAGACATATTCCGCCACTCCACCGATTAGTCGGGCAATGGAAAACGAAGGGGTGTTGAGAAAGCCAATCGCGAAGGCCACCCCAGAGGGAATCCAAGCGGCAACCCAGCTGCTTCTCTTCGAAGAATATGTCTTGAGTGCTGAGAGTAAAGCGAATAACAAGGAAAACGCAGCCATGAAGTTTGCGCTGTTCTCCGGTAATTGTCCGTCTCCTGAGATATCACGACAAACAGATTCTAGTTAGCCTTTCCCCTTCGAATATCCGTTTGATATGACGTACGAAGCAATCTGGCGAGGCTCAACCAGACATAAGCCGTTGGGGCAGGGAATGAAGGGCCCGGGATCACATATACGCGGGTGTACAAAGTATATGCTGTTGTAGTAACGATTATCGAAACCGAAGAGCCAATGAGTTGACCGTAGAACTGGGCTCGAGGTGAGGCGTGGCATAAGTGACCTGTTTTCAAATCTTGCATGAGATCCCCAGCTCTAGAGGAGCATCAGAATCGCGTTCATTCAGTTTCGCAAAGGTTCACATACTGTTGGGCTCCTGCTTCCGCGACACCACCGGCAATGATGTTCGCGACAATGTTGCCGGGTTGTATCCAAGCAAAGAAGAGCTGGGATATCTTACCCAGTCCAGATACAGGATTGAGATCTGTTTCTCCAAGTGCACGGACTCTGCTCAACGATTTCAGGATTCCACTGTATCAGAGAGGGAACATCACGAACCCAATGATGCTCAGCATCCCTCCGAGGATGAAGCCCAGAAGGGTGGCCCAAGGTTTGATGCCCTCGTGGCCAAATACAATCCAAACGAGAAAAGTTCCAAACACCACGCTGAATAGCAAGCCAATGACGACCCATTGAGTAGGAACTAGTCGGTCTTTGGTTTCCGTCTCATGGGGATGTTTGGATGAGTCAAAGGCGTCGGTCGAAGTCACTGAATATCCTCGTCGCCAAGATCGCAAGGCCTCCGAAATATATTCGAAGGCAACAGGAAGAAGAGATACAAGACTGTCGGCACACATAATGCCGAGAGAGACCCAGAGGATCCAACCCCGCGCACCTGAAGACATGTCTCCAACAGGCCCTGGGGCCCAACCAGATATTTTGGAAAGTGGGGAGAGAATAGCCCACCCCGCAAACATACCCTGCGGGACACAAAGAATGGACGATTCGTGATTAGAAATCTTAGGCCCTTTTTTTTTGATCACTGACCAGGTTCATGCTCAACGTGGTTGGGAAGCCCATTATAATGCCTTGCCCAATGTACGAGAGACTGGGGGTGAAGAACCACAGCCACTCTTTGGCAAGGTAACTCCCGAACAAGGGAATGGCGAATAACACAGGGAAAAAGTAGGCAGCCAACTAGTATATGTCCCATTCAAATAACAGGAACATGAATCCACGCTCTCACTCACTGTCAATGCCCCAGAACCAGCAAAGCTCCATATGAGGTCGTGCCAACCCTCGTGTTCGACGGCGTCACGCTCGGCTGCATCATTTGCATCTTCTTCGACTACGGCGTCAGTCATATCGGCGTCAGTAAGAGTATCTTCCTCCTCTTGATCTATTTGACGGTAGCCATTTCTACGTCGCACTGTAGTGTCCGGAGGAGGTAATTGATGCAATACAGAGATAAGATGAGCAGTTGCTGTTCCGGACGGAAACGGTAGTTGTTCCTCTATAATCTAAAGACATGGATTGAGGGCGGAATTCTCGATACGACCAACTTACCACCTGTTTGCGTATCGGGGGTGAAAGAAAGACACTTTGTCCCGATGAGCCCTATGTACTTCATATTGCTGGAATGGTTACGCTCACCCAAAAAAAGCTACTGAACACGACCAGCCAACAGCAGCTAGCCAAGTAAGGCGAATGGGAGGCGAGCCATCACGGTCTTCGCTGAGAAGTGTCAAAGCTGGTAGGATACCAACGAAGCCTGCCGCGAGGGGCATAGTTCCTGTTGCGACCGCAGTTGTTTGCACAACAATAATCTCTTGCGGCGAAAGGGGCGTTGAGAGCATCCTTGAGATGAGAAAGCCAATGAGAGCAGATTGAATAGACATCCTGCGGAATTGTGAGGTGGTGAACGGCGCAAATAGGTTTTACAAACATTGAGATCCATCCTGACTGCAAACCCAAGCTCAGATTCGTGAAGCATATCAGGCATCCAATAGCGAGACCAAGAAGAACGGCGGTGAGTGTAAATTCGGGTTGTGCCCTCGAAATAGGGCCTTCTCTCGTCTTTAGGAGCCTGTGTGTCGGGTCAGGACAAACTGTATGGACACGTAGTTCGACAGCTCGCCTGAACCAGTCTTTGACAGCAAACATGGCGTCCAAACCACCATGCAGCCAAGTGCCAGTGACGGAGGGAAAGCTGAGAGTTGCGTCATTGGTTCAGCGACCCTGCTGAGCGTTGTTTGTGATCAAATTGACGCCATGTTTGGTCGAGTCAGTTATCAACTCGAAGTCCACTTAGATTCCTTTCCATCGATCCTTGACTGAGGCTTCACTGTTTCCTCTGTCAACCTTCCTATCGTGAAACTAGGATCCTTGTTCTGTATGGCACAAAAAATCAGAGCCGACGATGGCTTCCTGCGGGTGATATCGCCTCCTGGCCACGAAGCGCCGTATGTCCTTTTTTGCCTCCACCCTCAGGGTACTCATACAACTCATTTAGATTGCCGAAGGAAGGCGAGAAAAACGTCCTTGTGACCTCTGCTTTGCCTTACTGCAACAACGTTCCTCACTTGGGTCTGTAGCCTTACCCGGTTGACCTGAATTGTGCTGATGTTCATGCAGGAAATATCATTGGAAGTACTCTCAGCGCAGATGTCTTCAGTCGGTGCGCTGGGTTATATCCTCTCGTTATGTTCCTGAACACCTTGTGATCTACTAGGTATAATCGTGAGTCAGATCAAGAACATCTTTCCAAACACCTTGACAGTTTTGGCAAGGAACAAGAAATCGGAGGACGTTATACATTTGCGGCACAGACGAATACGGCACAGCGACCGAAACACAGGCCTTGAAGGAAGGAATAACTCCACGTGAACTATGCGACAAATACTATGTCCTTCATAAGGAGACATACGAATGGTTTGACATCGGGTATGATTCTCTTTTCTTTTGACGTCCTCAAATCCCGACAGTCCAACGCAGCTTCGATTTCTTTGGTCGTACATCTACGCCTCACCATACCCAGTGCGTATCTCGCCAAATCTCGCCTAACAACGTTAACGATCTTGTGTTGCAGAATTTGCCAGGAAATATTCCTCAATCTGGAGAAAAATGGACTTTTGGAGAAACAGGAGAAAGAGCAAACCTACTGTGAGGGCTGCCCGAAGTAAGCCATACAGCAAAGGCCGCTGTAGCTCAAATGAACCGTGCTCCTTAGATTCCTCGCCGATCGTTACGTTGAGGGAATATGTCCGTACTGTGGGTACGAAGACGCTCGTGGCGACCAATGTGACGGATGCAGCCGCACATTAGATGCCATCGAACTTATCAAGCCTCGCTGTCTTGTTGACAAAACCCATGTTGTTACCACCAAGACCTCCTCGCACATGTATCTCAAGCTGGATGCGATCCAGTTACATACGGAAGACTGGATCAAGCAGTCGTGGAAAGCGGGGAAGTGGTCGCCGAATGCAGTGATCAACTCAGACGGAGAATTGATCGATGCCCGACTGAAGATGGGATTACTGCCCACTCCGCTGACGAGAGATCTCAAGTGGGGAGTTCCTGTCCCCATCGAGGGTGAAGATGTCCATGGGATGAAAGGAAAAGTTCTCTGTATGTTTTGGCTTTCAGCATTTTGAAATTCCTTGCTAACGTGAATGGTAGATGTTTGGGTAAGTCGGATTTAACACTGATGAGGGATTATCCCTGAACTCGTTAGTTTGATGCTCCGATCGGATATCCAAGTATCACGGCAAATTACACACCCGAGTGGAAGCAATGGTGGTTTAATCCCAAAAACGTCGACCTCTACCAATTCATGGGCAAAGACAACGTCTACTTCCACACGATCTACTTCCCTTCGGTCCAGATTGGTGATGGTCGCGACTGGACCAAGTTGCACCATCTTTCCACGACGGGTCCGTTTTCGAGCACCTTTCTAGAGCGCTCAAAGCTAACACAGTCCTTCAGAATATCTGAATTACGAGGGCGGAAAGTTCTCCAAGAGCAAAAACCGTGGGGTTTTCGGTCCTGCTGCCAAGGATACTGGCATTCCTGCCTCCGTGTGGCGGTACTATCTACTCTCATCTCGACCAGAAACGGCAGATGCCATGTTCTCTTGGACGGAATGTGTAAGTTATTGCGTGTCTCCGAATATTGCCAACGTTCATTATTATATTCGTTTAGATCGCCGCAAACAACAACGTGCTCTTGAAAAAGTACGCCAGCACAATCTGATGATACCACTTGCGCTGATGAGGTCTCTGCCAGCTTCGGAAATTTCGTTAATCGTGCCCTCAAATTCGTTTCATCACAATTTAGCAGTGCTATCCCGGAGAGTGGGGATGCACCCGGCCCATATTCTCCTAATGATTCTCTAGATTCTGAATTCATTACAGCGGTTAACGGCCTCTTGAAAGATTACATAGATGCTATGGACTCCGTGAAGATCCGCCTCGGTCTGCAAACCGTCATGCTGATTTCCATCAGAGGAAACAACTACCTCCAGTCATCTGGACTTAACAAAGCACTCATCTCATCCAATCCCGCCCGCTGTGCCCAGGTCATCTCTCGTGCCGTCAATCTCATCTATGCCCTATCTGCCCTCATCCACCCCTTCATGCCCGCCACTTCGGATTCAATCCTCGCTCAGCTAAACGCCCCAGCCCGGGCTGTGCCTAAGGTCCTCTCGAATGACATCCTTGGGGGACACACAATTGGCGCCCCAGAGCACTTGTTCAAAAAGATCGAGGAGAGCATGGCTGAAGTGTGGCGCATCAAGTTCGGAGGCAACGACGCACCGGCTGCTGCTTCTACTGCTGCCACGCCCGATCCGATGAAGGCAGTTCCTGGTCAGTCGAAGAAGAAAGCTGCGAAGAAAGGTGCTGTCTCCTCACCGGCGCCAGTTGGGCCCAAGTCTCCAGAAGTACTGGCCCTTGAGGTAAAGGTAGCAGAGCAAGGTCGAGTTGTCCGTGAACTGAAGGCTAGGACACCGAAGACACCCGAACTCGACGCAGAGATCAAGATTGTGGTGGAGGTGTTGAAGGAACTGAAGGCGGAGCTTGAGAAGGCTTTGAAGCAGCTGTAGAACTACGATCGTCATTACTGTGTGTATTCTTCGTTCTGGAGCTTCGCGCGGCGAAAGTGCTTTTGTAGGATCGCACAATTGCGCCAGGACGCAGCCACGAGGAGCATCATTCCAAACCCGACGAGTAAGCAGAAAGCAGATACAGATACAGCATAGATACACCTAGGGTAACTAAATGGAAAGCAAAATATTAGAAATACTTATAGATATAGGACATAAAGATCATCATAGGACATGAAACGGAGTCTACCTCAACTAATGTCTCCCTAGATTTGTCATACTACGATTGCTGATGCCACTAGCCTCGAAGCTCCGTCGTCCAGCTGCACCTCCGCCGGGACGGACACCCAATCGACCATCTTCTTGAATGCTGGGTTCAGGGGTACGGAGAGCCGTCTGGCTGATGTTCTTCTTCCCATCCATGGAGAAAATGCTCCTCTTCTCTGTTACAGGGCTGTTGCTCACCCCACTGCCCAGAGCATAGTTGCCTGTGATACTGCCAACGCTGTTGTTGCTCTGGTGTTTCTTTGAATCCAGACTGAACGCATTTCCGACGGGCATGCTCAAGCGACGAATCCATCCCTTCGGTTTCTCGGCGCGGTGCATCTGTGCCTTTTCCTCGGCAGCCTGAGGACTCCGTCCCGACAATGGTTGCCGCTGATCAACGGACGGACGCTCGACAGACTTATACTTGCTGACAGAACAAGACTCACAACCGCAGTATGCAGCATGGTTCGACGTGCTGGTGCTGGCGTTTGAATGGGACGTGCTGTCTTGATACCGTTCGCTAGCACGTGAGCCATTTTCAAGGTCTCGAGGTTGGGGCATCGGGCGTGATGGTTTCGGAGAATGTAATGGCTGGGTCATAGGCGGAGGTGTCTGCAAGCCAGAGGACACGAGGTTTGTGGCGCTATGGGAATACTGAGTCTTTGCGCGAACATTGCTGTCGCTAGGTCTGGGGGTATGCTGAGGGTCGTCGACATCGTCCAGCTCCATCTGCGACAACGGCCGTTGCAGCTGGTACCGAAGGGATATCCGGCGCTCCCTAGGCCGCAGGCCGAATTGTCCGCTCTGATTACTGTCATCGCCCCGACCAGAGACCTGACGGCCATTCTCTGGGGCGCTGTCACGCAGAGTTTGCAACTGCTGTCGTTGTTTCTCTAGCTCGTGGGCACGCATCTCCAACTCCAGTTCGCGTTCTTTGAGCTCCTGCTCTCTTTCCCTCCGCTGAAATTCGGTCAATTCGTCTTGCCGCTGTCGGCGTGTCCTATCCTCTTCTTGATTTGGTACGACTTGTCCAGGGCGATAAGATGATGAGGGGTAGTCCTGATACACTTCCTTTGGCGAGCGAGCTGTCGTGTCCTGAAGAGGCAATGAATGCTGACGAGACACAGGAGGTGAACCCGCTCGCATTCTGGGCGACAGAGGTGCATCATTGGGCTGATAACGTGTAGCCAGATTGGAGACACTTAGAGGTAATCGAGGCAGGTCTCGTGGTGGAGGCGAAGTCGAAGTGGGCTGGCAGGAGCCGTCAACAAGAGACAAATCAGTAGTAAAGAAATACTCACGGCATTAGAGTATCGGTTCCGCATTGCAGCAACGACACTGCCGCTGCTCGCTCCTGTATCTGTTCTGTCTACAGGCCGAGGTGGCTCAACAGCCCTAGGCTGTGAAGATGATGGGAGAGTGTGGTTCAGCTCCCCGAATTCTCTCACATTTTCCTCGCTATTTTGACGCTTAATGTCCTGCTTCAAATCGACGGCTTCGTATCTTCTTTCATTGCGCGCCGATATGACGCGCTCTCGTTGATGATTGGGTTCAACAGGTAGCGAAGTTTGCGAGCGTATTGGGACAGGCTTTATCCTATCATCATTTGTGGGGGAGGGCACCTCCCCGGAATGTCCGGCATTACGATTTGTAGCTTTGGCGGGGGACTCGTCGACGTCACTGATCCCTGAAAGTTCAGCATGAGCTGATACTGGCGATTCAGCAAGCTGGTTGCTAGAAGGAAATTCCAGCGCAGACTGTCCTTGGCCTTGGGTAGACTGAGAAAGTGATGACTGTTGACGCTGGATTGGGCGCGCTGGTGGTATAGGGAAGTGGGTCGGGGGTGACGGGAAAGCTGACAATGAACGAACAGATCCGGTATTGAGGTCGAAAAAAGGGGCTCTCGGTGGTTCAAGAGCATTCGACGACGGCGCAGTGGGGACATGTTCAACAAGTGTGTTACTGAGATTGGTTGTGGAAGATTGTCCTTGTCTTTGGAGTGTCGGAGAATCACGAGTAGAAGTTGACTGCTCTCGTGAAACATCCATGGAGCTCGCTGAAGCAGAAGGAGGACCAGTCGAATAACCAGGAGGAGGGTGTCGCGATTGATTTGGCGAACCTTGCGGTTCTGGAGTGATTCTCGTCGACGTGGGCAGCGGACCGAGATGTGCTTCCTCCTCAATAGGTTTCAATCCTCCCGATCCTTGTTCGGCTCGAGGGGATGGCTGCCCACTGGAAAACTCCACATCGGGCAGGTCGGACGGTATTGGTCCTGTCCAGCCTCCCTCGCACAGGGTCCTCCAATTGCCTAGAGGGCCAACGGTGGGGGAGAAGCGGCGGACGCATTCGCAAGACTTTTGCCATTCTACATCTGCCAAACGAGCAAGGCAAGCAGCAACGCTATAAGTTGTGGCAGTGTGTCGTTGAGTGACGTTGAGAGTGTGGTTACTGAAGAGGGGTCAGCAAAACAGAGGGATGACTGATAAAGTCTCACTATTTCTCTTGGGAGACCTCAGGGCCAAGCGTACTGATGAGGTTGATGTACCTTGCATGTTCCTCGCTCGCGTCTGTTGCCTTCTTCTTGGACTTCTTCTCGTAAGTTTGACCTGCGATATGTTAGGGAGCTACAGGGAACACGTGAGGATAATGCATACCTGCTTGCTTGATCTTTGCATTAGCGCTGGCCATCCGTTCATCATGCGCTCGTTCCTCTTTCTGAAGAGATATGCTTAGGAGTAGTTGTTAGATATAGGATATAGGACTGACAGAGAGTTTCTTGAACCACTTCTTGACCTCAATGCTGATGGCATCATACTCCTTATCCGCAATTTTGGCAAATTTGGAATCTACGTCGGACAAGGACTCGAAGATAGCTGCTCCAGCGTGCATAGCATTGGCTGCGGAATCGGCGCGTCTATTAGCGTACAGAGACCGTGAAGGAACCGGTGAAAGCACCTGCTGTCTCTGCTGTAGTCTTCAGACTAGCCATGTCCTTCAGAGATTTTGCCAGCTTCTTCTGCAGCGCGACGACGGCTCCCGCTGCTTCGCAATATTCGTTCAGGATATTGAGCAGGGCCTCGATGGATTTGCATGACTTGTGGATGTCTGCTCGCTCTGCTAGAGCTGGTGTCGATGCAATGGAGGCCATAGCCTGCACGGAGGCCACCTGTGAGATTGACAATGGATTTGCAATGAACTACGATCGGCGGGAAGAGCTTGAACGGAAAGGAAGTCGCTTCGAGCGCATCACCACAGTCCATCGTATTTGGAAGTAATTTCCCGCGATGCATCATTTGCTTCATTTGGGACGGATGCGCGCCTCGCTTAGCTTTGGCCATAAGGAAAAACTTGATGAGGGTGACAATTCAAGAGTTTACAGTGCACCACATAATATTAATGTCACAGCCGTCCGAGAGGACATGCACGTCACAGGTTATCTCGAGGAGATGAAAAACATGGCAGGAACGGGATAGGCACGTAGGTAAATAGAGTATTGCGACCAGTGTGAAAGGGGAGCGCATAGGTGCAGACACGATCTGCGAATAAACGACTGACGAGAGCAATGCAGTGGGCACAGAGGAGAAGGAAGGCAGAAAACACAGCGACTCGAATGAGACGAAGTCCATAGAAGTTTCAAAAGGGGAAACGAAAGAGTTAAAAAAATGCGAGTTCCATCGGAGACTACGGTACGAGCAATACTCTTTTCGGAACGACAGTGAGCGAGGTGGGGATTTGGATTCAATCATTGGGTGACAGTACCTTGTTCATACGCGGTTCAACGTTCAGCGCTGAATGTTGAACCGCGTATGAACAAGGTACTTACCAAGGTGCATTCCTAACTCCAACATCGGTCATCGAGGACTGCTTGCGACCCTGGGTCACCTCCCCAACTTCAGCTATATTAGATTCCAGTTAAGGGCAAAATTTAGACACTTTTTTCTTTTTAAAAAACCCACATCTGCGCCAGTGCTTACGGTAACACCCTCGTTAGGCAGGATGATGATGGGACTTGCTACTCGCGGTCATGGTTGGGTGGGCCCTCTGCTGTTTCTCGTCGCTCACCTGCCCTTCTCAGGTCGGATGGGCCCTGGGTTGGGATGTGAAAAGCCGCAGGGCACAGCGAGTGGGGTGACGAATACAGCGTTGCCATATCCTGCAGTTGACGTCAGCAGAGGCGCACATGTGGAGATTTTAGGAAACGTCTACAATTTTGCTGCTAGCTGTCGAGTTACCCTCCTTGCCCTTGCCTCTGTTACGTTATTACATATATATTCACAGATTTCCTGTTCTCCTATGTAGGGCGAATTTTATCCGAAGGATTCCTCTGGCAGGAGGACGCATCTAGAACGGTCTTTCAGCCCATGAGCTTGGAGCACTGCAATGCAGTCTCGTACACTCGTCTTCAACTTGTCAGCAGTCCGGAACCTGACTGAACGAAGTGTATTCGGCCAGACAATTATACCGAGTCTTCGTGTCGTGTAAACTCTGACTGTTCCCAGTTAAAATTGGTATCACCTCAATCGTGGCATAAGCTACGAGTGACTCCACAAACAGATCAGCAAGTCATATTAAGCTGGCACGGTACTAACTCTGGAGTGTCTCCTTTCGTCAGTGCACAGCTTGGCATGAGCCTTGATAGAGCTATGCACAAACTTTAGGGCGTCATTGCCTGCTGGCCTGCATCTTGATTTAGCTCTCTCGCGGGCGGTAACAGCACCTAAGGAGTCAGGAAGTTGGGCATGGGGGAAGGAAGTCCGCGGATTACACACGACGAGATGCCGGGTCAGGATCTGGCGTGGATTTCTTATCAGATAAAAATCACGCCACAGCCACACGTGATAGTAAAATAGATCCGCATATATATCTGATAAAGGAATAACACAGGGAACCTGCCAGCCCGTTGCCACAGCCCCTCCGCCGGTTCCCCCTGTCAGCCCACCCCGGTCCTTGCATTCGTGTCCCTCCTAGATGCTCATATAATTCCTCGACAGTCTTCAAACCTATCCCAGACGACCCAGGAGTATTTCAGGGCTCAAGGCTTTATCACGCCCATAGAACTCGTGACCGCCTCGTTGACGGGTGACGATGACGGCAACACGATTGCAAGCACAGGGACATTCCGAAGAAGACTCACTTTTACCAGGACACAGAGAAGCGCGAAAGCGTCGTTCGACGTCGCGGCCGACCTCGAGTATCATGTCTCCCTCCAGGGCATTTTCATGGAAAGCGCACCCATTTTGGTTGGTGGTTCAGCGTCGCGGGAGCCTTGCACTTATTGAACACGATGGGCTAGGTTGATTCCGGTGGTGATTGTTATGTCGATATCAGTGCGCCGAATTGCTTGAATCTTCCTCGATGTCTACTTACCGCTCCATCATCCATATAGCGGGGGTTTACCATGTCTCCTAGAATTCAAGTCTACCAGGCAATTGCATGTCGCGCGCTTGGTGAGGATTCTCCAGGAATGAATATTGGCGACCTTTCCCACTTCGCGACTGGCTGTGATGATCCTAAAGTGGCTGCCCGTGTCGCAAAAATACAGGCGTGTAGGTTTTGCGATTTCCAATGGCTGATATCCCCTGAACCACCCCATGATAGCCGTTGTGACCACCATGAGCGTCCTGAGCGCGATTTCGACAGGGTTTTGGAGCCGTTTGGGTGATGCTTATGGCCGAAAACTGATACTTTGCACGTTTTTCACGGGCGCCCTTCTAATGCGAGTCCAGTCTCCTATTTCCTGCTGTCCGCTGACACAGCTCATAGGGAAGCTGTCTTTGTCCTGGTTATGAGACCCAACACTTTCTTCGGGCGTTATGCCGAACAGCTGATCCTGGTTGGCCCAGTTATCGAGGGCTTTGTGGGAGGGCTATCCACATTCAATGGCGTTGTCCACGCGTTCGTATTATATTGTTCCGTCGTATTTCACCTGCTTACCTCGTGTGCCATAGATATATCTCCGACTGTACAAGGCACGGCTCTCGGTAGGTCTTTCATACCATGTCTACTCAATGAATGCTGAGTTGTCTTTAGTTCAAAAATCTTTGCAACAGTCCAAGGAATGGTATTCGTCGGCCTTGCGACTGGTCCTTGGGTGAGAAACTTTGATGTAAACGCGCCAATCTCTAACGCCAATCTTGATAGATCTGCGGGAAAATCTTCCCTCCAAAGGGCTACCATGATGGATTCTTCTTTGGAAGCATCAGTCTCATCGCTGCGAACATCCTTTTTGTCATATTCATCTGCCCTGAATCCCGTTTTCCCCCTCCGCCTACGGACAACACTGTGTCCGCAGACGAAGTGTCATTCAAGAATTCGCCTCTCCTTGCTATCCAGCGACTTTCCGTCAATTTCCTGACTTCTCTCTTGCTACCAATATCTATGTTCATGCCGCTCCGTGTACCCGGTAGCTCTCGAAGAAATTACAACATGACCCTCGTAGGGTTGAGCTTATTCTTGTACATTGTCTCAACGGTAAGTCCTTCCTTCTCCAAACTTTCTATTTCACAAATCATCTTGTGTCGTAGGGCGTCTACTCTGCGAAATATCTCTATGGCAAGGATGTCTTCAAATGGACAACAGCAGAAGTAAGCAGTGACATAACCTCAGAAAAATCCTCTTCTGATTCCTTCGTTTTATAGCTGGGTTATTACATGTCGACACTATGGATATCTCGAGCAATCAATCTCCTGCTCTTCCTCCCAAGTACGTCCCGAGAAGCCGAACTCATCGGCGGACCTTTGACGTTCTGTGTCCGCAGTTGTCTTGTCGTATCTCAAGCCGAAGTCGACCACTACTCCAGGTCAAAGTCCAAACGCACGCGATATCTCTGCCGAATTGAACTTCGACCGTTACCTCGCGTCACTATCGCTCTTCGTGGACGGTTTCGCAGACAGTCTTGTCGCTATCACCTCCAGCAGATCGCAGACCGTCTTCTACACCTTGTCCTGCCTTTCTTCATTCACTTCGGGAGGCAACCCTGCGTTACACTCTCTTGGAGCGGTCTGCTTGCATGCCTGCGGACGTGGCTCCGAGGTCGGAGCATTGTTTGGTGCACTAGGGGTTTTGTCTGCTATTGGCCATATCATCTCGGTGCGTCCCACACCCACATTGGAAAGGGGAGATATTCATGTCTCTCTTAATAGCCAACTGTCTATGCCGTTACCTATGGCAAATCAGTTGCCAATTACCCAGAAGCCATCTTCGCTCTCGCTGCTTGCATCCTGTTTTCAGTCGTGCTTTTTCTCAGCCAAGTGTCGCCGGCGGAAGAGGATATTGCTCTCGCGCTCACTCCTCGCATTGGTGAAGGGAGAAGGTCTCGTTCGATCGCGCAAGACTACTCGTATGAAGCACTCCCCGAAAACAGTGACGATGAAGACACAAGAAATTGACCTGATCCTGGCCCTAGAATCTTTGAAAGTGCTTAACTTGTATACAGAATCTTATTATGTGAAGTCTTGGTAGATAAAGTTATGGACTGGCAGCACAGTATTCTAATATCTTATGACCATTAGTAATGACCTTTCATGATTACATATGCTTTGTACTCAAAATCTCATCTCTCTACCTCTGCCTCCTGCTTCGACTCCCCCTCCAACAGACTCACACGACCACCGAGAGGCTACGGGACCCACTGAATCAGACTACGTCTCCAAAGGAAAGGAAAGGGAGCGCCTTCGGCCCTTTAATGGACCAGGGGACGTAGCGTCTCAAGGGGGGGTTCACAGAACCAAATGTGAGCCTATATTCCGGTCATCTTATGCAACACTCAAAAGAAACTCAGACGATATTGCGACAGGCTCCCACATCGTCCCCACCAAAACGGGAAACAGGCCATACACGAGAGCCCTCCATGTCGACAATTTCCTCCTCTCTCAGCTCTCCCAGCAGCCCATTCTCTGTCATTTTAGATGCTGAATTATCGACGGCAACTTCCACCGAACGCGAGCACGAACACAACTTCGATAAAGGGCTTTCTTCTAGCCTTCCGCGAGTGGGTAGCTCGCAGGAGGACCATGAGAAAAGGACAGCTAGCAAGTCGTTCGCCGCTTCAGGGTCCGCAGTTTCATCCCAAGTTTCCAAGTTGGTCTCAAAGGAATGACATGTTGCTTCGAACGAACCCAGGCCTGCCATTCGGCCTCCTTTCGAACCAGCCATCGGTCCGTCGCAACCCTCTCCAGCTCGCGTCGTGCAGAACGCAGCTGCTACTCCTAAACTTTAGGCAACTGGCTCCCCAACTCCACCTCCTGCGCGTCACCCAATGATCTCCCACCGAAGTTTGCGATTATTGTACAGACACTTCGGCGAGAGCGCTCCGCCCACCGACGAGGTGTTCCGAAAAGTCGATTGGGCGAATTGCTCGTCCGACAGGATCCATCGGTCTATGCAAAAGCAGGTTGTCAGAAATTCGCGACCTATACTGCAGCAGCAATGAATGCTGGAGTCATTGGACAAGGTTTCAGTATCACACGCGAGCAAATCGTTTGCCTGCAGCCAGCGTACACTGCTTGACGTATGTGCTCACTATCGCATAGGCGTCCAGCTAAAGGGGAACGAGTTTGGATGCGGTATAATCCTCTAGCTATTAAGTTCGCTTGCATCTTGATACATCTCCTGTTTCTGTTGAATGCTTACTGAAGAACATTGTCTTTATTTCCAAAAGCTGAACCCGGCTGTCTTATTACCTCGCTTTTCAGAGCTGAGTCCACAGAACTCGGGAACTCAGGCTGAAGACTCGAGCAACCGAGAACGTGGGAAAGCATCGGTGTCCTGGACGAGTTACGTCTCATATCCCTTCAACAAGCACTTTCAATGGTCTTCGCAATTCCTACGGGTCTTCTTCCGCTGCTTCTCGTTTGAAAGTTGCTTCCCCACGCGTTTCTTTTTCAATCGTTGCTCTTAGCGCCCGACTTGCCATTCATATTCTGCTTGTTTCTTCAGTTGGCAACGGTCAGCGTCAACGTTTACATAAGACCCAACAACTTCAAGGCGTGCCTTGACAGACAGCTGGACTTGGATGCTCAGCATCCAGCGCCCACAACATTGTTGGTCTCGTGGTACGTGCCTTCCTGCATCTAAATATCAAAGTTAAGCTGACGGCTGGTGCCCTTTAACCACGCAAGAACCCGATTTGAACCGTGACATGGAAACAATTCGGACAACCATGGACGATGCTGAATGACAGGTTGTTGAAAGCCCCTTGCGCCTGCTCGTCATCCAGATTCCAAGCAAGCTGAAGAGCTCTCGCCGGTTCTGCCTAGGCCTACCAAATTTGAGCAAGAGATGGGGAACAGTGGCGATGTTGCCATATTCTGGGATTACGGTAGGTTTCCATTCCTCAATTTCGAGCCTTTCCTGACGACGTTTCTGCGTAGAAAACTGTCCTTCCCCTTCGAATGGATCTGGCTACCTCATAGCAAAGAATATTTCCACTCTTGCCCAGCAATTTGGGACCGTAAAGTCGTTCAAGGCATATCTGGAGATTTCTGAACAACTTCCCCGGGCCCTTGTCATGCGCTCGGAACTACAATCTTCAGGTGTTTCCTTAATTGACTGTCCGCACAACGGGCGAAAAGACGTCGCAGACAAAATGATGCTCGGTAAGGAACTTTTGGGGTCTTTTCTTACTCGCCTCAACATTTGAAACCTAGTCGATATGTTGGCACATGCCATTGACAATCCACCGCTGTCCACCACCATCATCCTCATAACGGGTGACCGAGACTTCGCCTACGCACTATCTATATTGAGACTCAGATGCTACCGCGTCGTACTTCTTACTCTGGCCAACGCACATCCGAGCCTCACAATGCAAGCTTCCGTCTGTTATGACTGGGTGAACGAGGTCGTTGACGTCGTCGACTCGCCAAAGAGCCAGCCAGGCATCACTGGCAGGGCAGGGCAGGGCGTCAACGATCTCCGCAACGAAAGCCTAGCCGACTCGGTGTCGTCAGTTGCATCTACAATTCGAAGGACTCCGCAGCTAGAAGACGGAATCAAAAACGAGGAACCTATCGACATCACGAACTATCTTTCTGGTCGCACCCGCCTCAGGCAACCATCGCAGTCATCCTCAACCAGCACCTACAATCCTCAGCTGGTGCCTTTGGAACGGTCGAGAGAAGGTGCCTCGACGGCAAGTCATGTCAGCAGCTGCTCCATGCACTCCCCTCCAGCAACCATTCGAAATACGTCGGCTCTTCTTCCTTTCCCCAGCACTCTTTGCACACCACCGCAAAGCACGTCCCGAGGTTCGTTGATGGCTTCTGCTCCCAAAAGCTTGTTAGCTCCTTCGGCAGTAGCAAACACAACCTATGTATGGACAACCTCGCAAGACATCTCTGTACCTGCGCAGCCTAATGTCCAATCCACGCTGTCATTAGCAGATAGAGACCGTTCTTCTGTACTTTTAGACAGGGACATCGTCATTGAAGGAGGATTGGCCCCTCGTCCTCCTCCGCCCCGCCCTGCTTCAGCTCCTTCTTTGCTGTCGTCACCAACACCATTTCTGCTGCAGCCTCCTCAGCCAATGCTCAAACCTCCGTCCATCGCTCTCCCTTTACCTTCTCAGCCACCTCAGTCACCTCAGGCACCACAGCCTTGCACCCCTTCGGCGACAGTCAGTGTGGCAGCCACCATCAAAACAACACCACAAATTGTAACGATATCGACTAATATATCGACGCCGTCGACGAGCCTGCCGAAGCCGACTACTGTTGCATCTGCAGTAGAGGACCCCCCCTCAGTTCGCCTATTTTTGCGGTTCTTGTCGACGCTCTACAGAACCACAGACTGAAAGGAACCCTACGACCCTTGCGTTCCACGATCGCCATACAGATAGCGAAGGACGGGGTCACGTACAGGAACGCAGGTGTCGACAGGTTTAGTCAATACGCTGCTTTAGCACTGAAACGCGGTATCATTGAACTAGGGGGTTCAGAAGGTACTGCGTGGATTTCCTTACGGCCAGGGTGGGGCAAGGCAAACCTGTCTTGATTATTTTCCGCGGTCACCAGCACAGTCCGCCCATTCCTCGTGTTCCTTCTGAATCATGTGTCATTGTTGTATCTCTATTTCTTCAAGGGCTGTGACTACTGTCTCGCAGTTGTCCACATTCTGCTCGTATCTCCAATTCAACTACTAGTTCATCCATGCTTTGTTGCTCTTCTTCTCGCAAAGGCTAAGGTCAGAAGGAACATAGGCTAACTCCGAAATGAGAACAGTAGCAAGAGGAGTGACCAATTCTTGTTTCCAATCAGCACCTGCTAGTTGTGCAAGTTGTGTGGGTGCGCAGGAAATCTATGCGGAAATCAATCAGCCTCGCAATTGTTTTGAGCCAGGGCAAGAAAACCAAAACTTCGTAGATAATATGCTCTTTAGTCTCCAAGTCAGGCTGTTCGTTTACTTCCTCGGCGCCGTTCTCGATCGCGATGTCGAAGAGTTTGTCAAATCCTCTGTCAAAGCTCTTGTCTAGCGCGACAGTAGCGAGGCCCTGCCGCTCGAACATAAATTTCGCTGGCGTCATACGGCCCTAAAAATAAGATGAGCGTTCTTTCAATGCCACCAAGTCGCTGCATGCACACTCATATGATGTCAGAATGTCTCTGACGTTGTCAAGGATGCGGTTCGCATTATCTGTCAAGCATTCTCTTGACCCCATGAGCAACGAGGACTCCAGCCATTGATGTGAAGTAGGAAACATACATGATCAGTCCAACGGAATCGTGGGCCAAGGCTTCATACGCGAAATGCTGCCCCGTGTTGCTTGCATCTCTTGCCTGCAAGGGCAGTTCACCATTAGAGTCAACGTATCGAAGGAAGTCAATCAACGCACTCGTGCCAGGGCTTTCTGAGTGTTCTCCTTCGGAACACCTTCAGCGAGAAGATATGGAACGCCTCGAAGATATCGCACAAACAGAGTTAGAGCACCAAAAGTATACCAAACTGAGGGCACGTGTGTTCACAAACAGGGGTACAGTCATCCACCGGCCAATGAGACACCTTGGAACACCATGAAGGACTTAAATATTTGCTTTGAAAAAATAACCACATCTTCTATAGGTCTTTCATGTGCTGTGCGTAAATTTTTGTGGGGTTTGGATAAGTCAATGCCCGGTAATAAAATCAGCAAAATATTCATTTTGGTCAATTTTGTTACACCACTCACTGGTACAGTCTCTCTGCCTTTTTCTGCTCATGGTCGTTGTATTTTATGGCATATAACTGGTATACATTTGTTTTAATGGCTCTACTACACTAGCTCCAAGTGGATTTACAAGAATCCATGGGCTGCTTGAGTTGTGGGATCAATTTTAAATTTCAGCGTATCAAATGATGGTGGATGACTGTGGTGGATGACTGTACACGTGCTCAACTTTCCTGCACCCAATTTTGGACATTCATTGCCGGGCCGGCACCCGTACCTGCTTACAGAGTTCGGTGCTGCACAATTGTCTTCCATACCATCACCACCCTCTCGTATGAACTCTTGACGAAGCGTCCTTGAGCCCAAAACTTCTACCATGTCGAGCATGAAGGCCTATCTTGCGGAAAAGTACATGTCCGGACCGAAGGCGGACGCCATCTTGTCGAAAACTGGGTCTCTGAAGAAAAAGAAACGGAGGGGCAAGGACGCTCCTGAACCACAGACTACTGGAACACTCATACGCGACGACGACGGCGGATGGGGTGACATTACAAAAGAGGAAGATGACGACCTCAAGGACGCAGTTGTTGAGAAGGACAGAGGGTTCAAGAAACGCAAAGTGGCCAACCCTGCCGCTGACTCGAATTGGATCACTGTCCAGGAAGGCATGAGAGGTGGCCAAAAGGTAGAAGACGACCCACCACCCGCGGACGAGCAACCCATGGTTGTGGATGCACCGTTTGTTGGAGGCCTAATGAACCCCAAAGATCTGAAGAGGGTGCTGCCACAGAACAACCTCGCTTCTACTTCCTCTCTCACGGCCGAAGAGATCGCGCAGGCTCAGGAAACAGTGTACCGCGATGCATCTGGGAAGAAGATCGACACTAAGGCTGCAAAGGCTGAGGCTGCACGAATGAAGCGCCTAAGAGAAGAGAAGGAAGCGCAGAAGATGGAGTGGGGCAAGGGCTTGGTGCAGAGGGAGGAGGCGGAGAAGCGGAAACAGGATCTCGAGAAGCTGAAGAATCAGCCGTTTGCTAGACGGGTGGATGACAAGGAGATGAACGAGGAACTGAAGGCGAAAGAGCTGTGGAATGACCCAGCGGCTGCGTTCTTGACGGTAATTTCTCTTTGTTTCCTACTCGGAATTCAAAATGACACTTCGCTGTGCCTTTCTACAGAAAAAGAGAACGAAGGGCCCTCGAAGACCAGAATATACTGGCCCTCCACCGCCACCTAATCGGTTTGGTATCAAACCTGGGTACAGGTGGGATGGCGTTGGTATGCTTTTCTTCCTGCCTTTTCGCCGGAGGTGTCGACTTATAGAAATTACAGACCGAGGAAATGGTTTCGAGAAGAAACTATTCCAGACTCAAAACGCCAGGAAACGAAAGGGCGCTGAAAGTTATCAGTGGAGTGTGGATGACATGTAGTTTGGTTCTGAGGACTTTTCTACTTCCCTCTCGGTTCGCAGCTTCGTTCTTCTATTTGAACTTGTACTTGTCGAGCACGCAGCTATTATTGGCAGATTCGACGAGAAACATCAAACCCGAGTGGATATCCGGCCTTTACGCAGCACTGTCATATTCCCGGGGCTCTGAGATTGCGTACGTTGTATACGCAGCACAGGAGAGGGTTACTATGGTTCTGTTTTCCTATTACTAGGCTCAACAGAGCACTGAACATTGTTACATTAGTGATTGAACAACTTCGGACCGAACGGCAGTTGGTCAACGTTCTGCATTGAAATAATTAATGCAGCCCCGACACCGTCAAGCATCATTCCCCAACTTCACGATGTTGTCGCGATGATTATTGAAATTGGTTCTTATGGGCCCGAGTCATGTTCATCAAGAAGCTAGTTGCTTCCTCTCCGTCCTGGAAATATCGGAGTTCACGCGTGAACGACGTATGCGCCTATATCTTCTGCTCAGCGAAGAAAAATGCTCGCAGAGAATGCAACTTGGAACGGTCTGGGACACGAATTTGAAACAAAATTCAGGGACAGACTGGAGGCTTCCAAGATAATATTGGCAAATGCTGGGCAAATGGTTGCGAGATGGATGCACAGACCCAGCAAATATCAAAGACATATAGTTGTTGGAGGTGGGCTGAATCTAAGTATGCAGACTGAGATTGGAGCCCCAGGTTCTGTGTGAGGAACGAGAGGAAGTTGTGCAGCCAGATGCGGAGACAAAGTCCCTGACGGGGTAGGTCATGGCACAGACAGCCCCATATAGAAGTTCGATGGCCGCGGATGACAGCTTGGATCAAGGTCTCCATGAACCTTGCTTGATTTCTGCTTTCATCTTTACCTTGTTCCCCCATGTCTGTCCGCTACGCTCCCCTCGCCAACCCGCGCTCAGCGCCGGATGCAGAGCGTGAAATGCAGGACGCCTTCGACCTTGATGACGAACACGACGACCAGGACGGACATGGGGCACACGAATCGACTCCCCTCACCAACAACGTCCACTCCAGCGAGCCAGAGTCGTCATTGAACAAAGAGACGACTGCCATCCCCGGGACGTACGACTTCGAACGCGAGTACGACTTTCCACCGCCTGGGTCACCGCCGAGTCCGTCGGCCAGGGCACTCCCGAACGACTACGGCAATACGAATGGTTTCTTACCCACATCGCCTGTGGATAAGCCAAGACCCAAACGCAGTTTCTTCGGCAGAGTAATGGGCGCTGTTCTTCCCTCTAGATACCAGCGTGTGCCCACCGAACATACGACGCACCCCACTGGAGGAGGCATCGAGAATGATGGCGTGTTTGCCAACGTTACTGCCAAGCCTCAGCCTGCCAGGGTTATACACGGCGAGGATGGGGACATTCATGTCGTGCCAGAGGATACCCAGAAGGAGACGCCTCCTGTAAGTGTCCTCGCTTGTATTTCATGTCCGCATATCTCTGAACCAGTGCACGCTTGCAGTCTTATCTTGAAGCGCAGGCAGACGCAGTGCCGCCCTATTGGGAAACCACAATTCATGCACCAGCAACTGTGGATCCTAATGCAGACCTGATCATCGACGACCTCCCAACTGGGTCGTTCTTGATTTTCTGTCTCAACACCTTCATCTCATTCTTCTTCCAATTCGTTGGCTTCCTCCTCACGTATCTCCTCCACACCTCCCATGCTGCCAAATTCGGTTCACGCGCCGGTCTTGGGCTGACACTCATTCAATACGGATTCTACTCGCGGACGATGAGCTTGGTTGACGACAGTCAGGGTGAAGGCTCGTCGATACAAAGTTTTGACGCCAACTGGCCAGGATTCCCTAGCCCAACTGCAAGTTCTGATGGATCGACGCTACCAGAGCCACCTCAACCATCTAGCAGTCAGGATCCAGGTCAAGGAGAGGTGATGATGTCCACGACATCTCGGGATTGGCTATCGTTCTTGTTCATGACTCTGGGTAAGTTGGGGGTGTGATGTTCATAATCGGATCTCTGATGACTGATTTGTCCGCTCTAAAGGGTGGTTCCTTCTGCTTTCTTCTGTGATTGGCTATTGGAGGGTCAAACGCTGGGAACGATCTGTTCGCCCTCCGCCACCGCCACCAACAGCTGAAGAGTTACAGAGGGATCGCGATGTGAGGAGACGTCTCGAAGAGGCGTTCGGAATCCCCTTCGGAGACCCACCTTCCCCCACCGTACAGAGCCACACTGAGGACGCTAGGTTGACGAGAGACTTAAGGGCTGCCGGCCTGTTGTAATTTTACGCGCTTTCTACTTAGAAGCTGAAGGACACCCTAATTATGCGCTATCTTTACTGATACATAACTATCTGACGTCGGAACGCTCTTTAAAACGCTCGCAGCCTTGCGCCGTTTCTTCTCGGCCTCTCACTTCGTAAAACTTATCAAAGACCATACTGAGACACGGTTGTCTTTGGCTCCAGCCACCAGCCATCTGCACCTCTCCTTTTTTTCTTCTGGCGACATGTCTTCCTCATCGTCATCCTCGTCTTGCCCTCCTGCAGTTATGCTTCCTTGGGCCCTGGCAAATTCTACGCATTGGCAATGGACTTTGTGGTATTTCAATGTTCCAAGCGGCTTGAACGACTTGGTGGAGAATATTCGGATTCTGGGTGATGTTCTGACAATGTTGTGTCATAAGAAGAGAGTCGATCTTACCTTCCATCCCAGCCTCCAACTGCGCAGACCTTCCCATCATCCCGAATCGCAACCGAGGCATTTCCGGGGTGTTTCATGCGATGCGACGTACCATGATTCTCTGACGGGAAGTCTGCCTGGATTTAGGTGAGAAACCTGAGGACATGAACCCCCCTTTATTTGAAACATACTGTAAGATCGTAGAATCCAATTATGTGGTCCGCAGAAACTGTCAGCGCAAACCTGTTGGCCCGAGATACACGCATAGCCATGACTGAAGAACTATTTCAGTGATCGAAGAAAGAAGAATGGTTCTAATTTACTAGACTCGTTGTGTAACTTGGCGGACCATATTACATCCCAACCTTCACCTTCGATTGAAGCAGCCTTCGTGGTACGGGTATACTCGCGCAATACCACGCTTCCGTTTTCATATGCGACCAGAATACGTCGTCTTCCCTGTGTAGAGGATGAGGACGGCTCGATAGGTTGATGGTAAAGATGGAGCGACATAATAATGCCTGAATGGACCAATTGTCAAATTCGTGGATTCAAGGACAGCATGAGCAGCGCACCTGAATTGTTCCTTCCCCCGGGATTCTCAGAGAATATTGATTTCTTGATTTCCTGTCCGATGGCAGCATGAACACGCTCTTGAGAAGGCAACGACCAAACATCGACCTGTACTTGATATTTGAATTTCTAATGCAAGTTAGAGATAGGTGCATTCGTACTGTAGTCGAGTCTACGAGATTAGGTAAAGCAAGCAATGCCTGTGGAGTCTTGTCTTCGGGGCTTGAGGACACCTTCAACAATGAGAAGCGGCAGAAATTGAGTGCGTTGACATCCATAGAATAACACAACGGCGGTGTCTGCATATCGGGCACAGTGGCAGAGCCACCAATGCGAGCAGAAGATGGGAGTTCTGTTATCCTCTGCCACACGTGTATCTTGTTGTCCCGTCCGTGTCTTCAAAGCCAGAGGAAAAAAGAGTCGAATCAACCTTCCGGAAGTGGACCACCTAAGGACACGCGAACGTTACGATCTGTTCATCCCACTCTTCGACCCCGAGAATCGAGTCATTATGAGCGCTCCAGGAAGTTATCGCGCGTAGAGTACGGGTGGATGTTACGACGACTTTCCCAGAGGCATCTGCGGAGTAGATCCTTTCATTGTCGTCGGACCATGCAAGTGCGGTTATGGGAGATGAATGAGATCGGAAGAGGTGAAAAGGCGTTGGTGGGAGGGGCTGCTCCGTTGCTGGCATTTATCGAGCTCTTTTACAGGATTCAGCCACTCGGAAAGGGAAGTCTTTTTTTGGTATGGCAGAGACATCCTCCGGCCCGGGAGCCGTAATGGATTAGCCAAGCAGAAGCAAATAAGCTTGCCAAATGCGTCGTGTCCACCAACGCTCAACGTGTCGCGTCATATCTCCCTTCCACCACGGTCCACCACGTCTCAACAACGACGGTTCTGCTAACATGCATAGCATAGTTTCAAGAGTGAACAATGTATCTGCATTCCTGTCGTCCTGCGTGATGGTCCTCCTAGCGGCTATCGCCCTCTCCTCATTCGTGTTCACCGCAAACCCTCAAGGAGACCTGGCGATTTCATCCCTTAAAGTGTGCGTTCTATTGAACGAGACCTTTTCTGTGCGGCCCGTTGTTCATGAGATTTATTTCGACAGTGTATCCTCCAACGCTCGCCGGTACCCCAATAAGAAGCAGGATCTTGCCTTTGTTCATTTCAACATTACAGCAGGTACGGAAGCCCTGCAACCCATGTACACACGAGTCACTTACCAGCAATAGATCTTACCCCCTTGTTCCATTGGAACACCAAGCAACTCTTCCTATATCTCGAGGCTGAATACACGAATGCCAAAGGCGTATGTGCCCGGGTCCTCTTTAAGAGATTACTGACAATATCCTGTGGTATACAGACTAAGAACGAAGTCGTTATTTGGGACCGGATTGTCAGACGTAAGGAGGATGCATTCATCAAGTTTGCAGGAAAGAACAAGTACATGTTCCGGGACGTTTCGTCGTCGTTCAAGTTAGTTTCCGTGATCTACTCTTGCCCTCAATCACTCACTTCTTTTTGAGCAGAAATGTTCCTCCTGCGCATTACTCATTAAAATACAACGTGATGCCTTATGTTGGTGTCCTCACATACGGCGAGGCTGTCAGGACTACGGAACCCATCGCATTCCCACCTTCACAATCGCGCTTGTAGACCTCGCACGCTTAATGCAATGTACTTTTTCAGGTCATTTGAGTCAAACAGAAGATACTTGACATGGCTCGAACTATGATATTCATGTCACCACAAGTTACTTTCAAAGTCTCAACAACATCGCGTTTTTGTTGATCAATGGAGGACCACCTTGGACTTGCCGGAAGACAGAAGCGCGGTAATCTCGGGCTTTATGCTCGCCAGAAATTGGGTCTTGTCGCTAGTAGGCTTCCAGCCAATCGCTCTGGACCTGTTAGCACGGCACCGAGAGTTTGTCCCAAGGTACGTGGATCCCTTCATCATTGAATCAGTAAACCCACAACGGGAAGCGGATTCCAGCCATGCCAACTGACCTGGAAGTATTTGTCGATCTCTTCCTTCGTGAAAGTTGTTGGTTCTGGATCGTCGGATTTCCCTAGTTCTACCAATACGTCCCCGATGGCCTTGCTGACTTCGTACAAGGTATGTTCGCCCGTTTCTCCGAAGTAGAAACCCTCGCGACCGTGGCCTGTCGCAGGGTTTTTCCTGGCGGAGTTGAATAGAGCAATGAAGAGGTCGCCAACTAGAAAACGAGTCAGCGGAAGTACTCAATCCGCCCGCATTCAAGGCGTACTATCGTCAATGCTAACATCTGGCCAGATGTTCTTTCCCTGCCCCACCATCCCAGCGCGTCCTCGATCCAGTGCTGCTTGGATGAGGGAAGGTACTTGAATCGAATGAGGGTTTTGTATCCCCTGGTCAACCAGCACGCCAGTTGCAATCCCGTAGATCGTAGAGGGGAGCACGATGTACGTCTTGACGTATCCTGTCGTCGAGTCAGCCTCGGGGGCAACGGCAGGTTATATATCAAGCATACCCTCTTTATCGCCGCGCAGGAGTTCAAGGTCGACGTTTCGGTGCACCTGGGTTGGAGGCAGGGATTCTATTTGTTCGGCGTTTGCGTCGTCGTAGATTGTTTCGGTGGGGTGGTCTCCAACAGCGTTGTCAGTGAGTACACCTACATTTCCAGAGATTCATTTCAGTAATCCTCGTTCCCAGATAAAACACATTGCTGTATCTACCCGTTCCAGACTGTTCGAAAAGCAGTTACATGCGCGTTAAATACCTGACAGAAGATTCAATCCCCAGAGCGAAAGACGTACAGTATGGATGAAGATAGGAACAGTTCCGGTAGCTTCATGTCGTTGCTTCAAGCCCTTCAGGGTTGCCACAGTAGCCCCAAAGTTGTCTGCGTCGGCCATGGCAATAACGATATCGCTTTCAGTAGCTAGGCTCACTACGAGCTTCTCGTCGTCGTGAGACCCAACAACCGTGTTGACCCCGAGCCCCTTGAGCTTTTCAGCTTTCTCTGGGGAGCGCACGAGCGCTGTAATGTTGAGAGTGGAGAAATCCTCGTGCTTGAGGAGACGAGATAGAACAGAGCCACCGATGTATCCTGGATGGTACCCAGGCATTCAATCCCAGCGCAACGTGTAGTAATCGGACAACGTTACCAGTGACTCCGGTGATGAAGATGTTAGTCTTTCCGGTCATTAAAAAATCCCAGATGCTGGGATACTATCGGTTTGTTGAGGATGCGTCGGCGCTAGATGGCAGGTCGACGTCACGGCGAAACAGAGAGATTTATGGTGCTGCATCCGACGTAGAAGCGACGTAGTTTTATATGGAGGCAGGATTTCCGGAATGTCTGGTCATTTGACGCTGGAAGCTGGAAGAAAGACCTGCAACACGCGCCATTCCTTGCCATCTTGTGCTCACAAATCCACGGTGTATCTATCAGCACAGGTGGTGACGTCACCAATAGGATGAGTAATCCTCTTTCAAGACGTTTTGCAAACGCCTCTGGGAACAGCGAATGTGCACAGAAAAACGCCACTGGATGCTCTTTTGATCACAAGACTACAAACACAACGAATGTATTATTTTGGGCAGCGTTATGTAGATCCAGATGCAATCGGCACAGGAGGGTTGAATGAATTGAACGAAAACCTGCCGCCTGCTGAAATCAAAGCGTCGATCTCTGACTGGATTCCAGTAAGCATATCCTGAGTACTGTAGCGAGGTTTCCACCCAATCGACCTCGACCTATTAGACCTGCCGCGAGAATTCGTACCCCAGAAAGTCGATCCCTGGAAGACGTTGAGAAACGACTATCGCGAGCATGCGGAATGGAAGACTCGCCCCAAAGTAGATATTGATTTCTTCGCCTGTGAAGGTCGAAGGCTCTGGGTTGGTGGCCTTACCACGGGCGACCAGGTCTTCTGCGATAGCCTTTCCTATCTGATACATAGTGTGCTCTCCGTTTTCAGCTATATAGAAGCCTTCGCGGCCATGACCGGTGCCCTTGGGATTTGTTTTGATAGAGTCGTAAAGAGCGACGTAAAGGTCTGCGACTGGTATCAACAAGATAAGAAAATGGGGAATTGAACAGTGGTACCATCATACGTACCGTCGTCAATGTGAACGTCGTTCCAGATGTTCTTCCCAGCCCCCACCATACCCCCTCTGCCTCGACCCAGAGAAGCGTTGATGATAGAGGGAATCTGAATAGAACGCGGGTTCTGGATTCCCGCGTCGACTAGGTTGCCCGTGGCAAGCCCGTATATGTTCGAGGGAAGAATGAAGTACACCCTGACATAACCTAACAAGCGCGTCAGCGATTCACGTCCACGGAAGATGTCAGAGACGCGAGCAACCTTCTTCATCACCTTGTACGAGGGCGAGGTCGAGGTACCTGTGCTGCTGGGTATCCGCAAGGGTTTCAATCTGGTTAGGGTCGTCGTCATTATAGATGACATCACTGGAGTAGTCGCCCGCTGAACCATCAGCAAGAACACCTATAGGACAAGTCTCAAAAAGAAATTGATTTAATGCTTGGGTGTTATGGCACACCTGTGCCAGACTGAAAAATTTCGTCAACCTCGATTCTTTTTCAAAATTTCTTCTGACTTACTGTCTGGATGAGGATAGGGACAGAATCAGTTGCTTCATAGCGCCTCTTGAGGCCTCTGAGCATCGCCTGGCCCATAGCAAGATCATCGGAGTCAGCCTATGAAGTTGTCGTCATTCATGTCAGCTACAACAATATTCTCGAACCAGCATGTAGCGATAATGTACCCACAAGTGAGATGAGGATGTCAGCCCTGGACGACAATTCCTCCAAGAGGGCCACGTCCTTGATAGAGCCCAAGACAGGGTTCACACCGAAGTCTTTGAGCTTATTGGCCTTTTCTTCTGAGCGGACTAGGACAGTAATGCTGAAGGATGGTGCATCGGAGTGCCGAAGTAAACGGCTGAGAACGCTGCCTCCGATATAGCCTAACAAGGATGAGCAAGAGAAGATGGACGATGGTATCAACTGGCCGCTCACCAGTAACACCAGTCATAAAAACCTTAACTTTAGACGACATTTTGCAACTTTGTTGCACTTGAGCAAAGGAAGAGGGAAATGAAAAGATGAGCTCTCATTCTGCTCTAAGTACCTTTTTATATCGGAGTCGGCAGTTACAGTGGCTTTCAATCTGCGCCGTTGGGCTTGGTAAGAGCCCTTCAAGTAAAGTTGTGGATTGCTAAGACTTCTTCGCTATATATATGACTGTGAATAATGCATGCAGGAGAACAGCGCGACTCCACGATTGAAAGACGCACGTCATCAATCAACAGTCTGATTCGACGATCCCCCTGCCTTTCCGACGTTATCGGGGTGAGAATAGCGAAGTTCTGAACCATTGGACGCAAACGGAGGCATTATCGGTCTTCCTCGAGCGACATGGGCACCCGATGTTGATCGTGGGCTACTGTCAGATTGCAGCTGTTGAGCGTCGTATGAGTGCCGTTGTTGACAGTCCGGTCCCCTATGGTGCGCCATGAAGATCGGGACCTTGAGAAGTTTTATGGCATTGTGGGCTCGCTAACGACGGTGTGAAACATCGAGAAAAGTGAGGTGGTGACAGGCGGATCGACGGCCAGCTGGAGCATTAATAAACAGCCTTCTGAATGAAACGTTGAAGGTTGGCGCAGCGCACCGGGAAAAATCCCAACGGGTTACACACTACACGCGTGGTTGTAGAGCCCGATGCGGTTTATGAAGAAGACTTGAACGTGTTTATAGTCGCCAAAAGATTGCGGGATTCGTCAAACGACGGGATCAGTATCAGATGCGCAACAGTGCGAGTGGACGTGGGACTAATCCCTGAGTTCTTTTTACAGTAGGTATGTGTAAATATATCGGTCTTCAACTCTCCAACACATTTCTCAGTGTTGAGCATTATTTTGTATTGAAATAAAATGTAAGCAGTATAATTTAAATTCAATTTGACAGTGAGACGAACCTTCAATCCCCCTCAAGGTGGTGGGCGGTTATTCCGGAAAATTGTGCTTTTTCCAGCTGGACTTCTGGCATTACAAAACATTCCCCGGGGAGCTTCGTCGTCCGCACGAACAAGGACGGAGATTTTCATTCAATCTTCGTGCTATGATATGGCATAAGTTTCCTAAGTATCGGCATGGAAGAAAATATAGATGATGCCAATTATTCTCCCACTGATTTGGAACCTGCACTATCCCCGCCGCACACAGGGCGGGAGAGAGAGAGAAATCCGCAAGGTAGTCGGAGACGTATGACGCGTAGATAATTGTGATATCTTGAAGCGTACGTCTGGCATGCGGTTTATAATTACGGGGTGGAAACCCGCAGTATTTTCCTACCTTTCGACCGAGACTCTGCAACCTCCTCGACTCAGGTTTCTATCATAATGAGCCAACTTTATTACAAGTGATATTGGAGAAAGGACTCAGCGGGACTCGATAGTCGGGAGTCGGGGTAGGATAGTCGCATCACACGATTGAATTAGGAAGGACCCTTGCGGCTGTGTACCGGCGCTTGATGGGGAAAATTTCCCCGAACAACACGCCTACTATCACATACGGGGAAGTAGGCACCTAAGTATATAGAAAACGGATTCGCCTCACCCCCGCTTCTCTCGTAAACATATCTCACCTCTCGACCACCCAAATGACTGTTGGCACACCTCCCGACATGAACGCTTTCGAAAGCGACCAATTGGGGAGACATGAGGTTGTGGAAGATTGGCACCCGGCCTATATACTTTGTTCACAAGGAAGGGACACAAGGCAAGGACGACGCCATACCTACTTATGCACAACTGTGGCTCGCTAACAGGCTGATACAGTTCATTTGTGTCTTACTGGCCATCGACGCCACAGTTGGGATCGCAAAGCCCAGCTTATGACTCTACTGTGGCGTCCTATTCTACTGTGGCGTCCTACTATCTCCGCAAACAGTGGTATCAGGATACAGCCATTGACCTTCCTCCTGAGTGCTGGATGGTATCAAATATTACTGGACGGACACAAGTAAGTCTGATACATCCTGTGCTTCTTTGTTTTTCTCAAATTGGGCATAGGATGAGGTTTTTCATGATTTTAGCATATCATGCAGTCTCTCCGCTCGTCGCAGGACACAAATACCCCCTACACCTTCCCTAACATTCGACGACACACACTCTCCTCCTTCTTCCGCTGGTGAAATGCTGCCAATTCACTTCCCCGATGCCTCCCAGCTTCATTCGCCAGGCTGGCCCCCCAACTCGAAACTTGACGGCCAGTGGGCGCTAAATCATGTGGACGCCACAGTAGAAGTCACGTGCTCCCCGACCACTCTACAAACTGATCTGGTTCCCCGCAGGGATGTCGATCCTGGAGTATACGCGGACTTCCATGATCCACAAATGATGTTCCCGTCCGCTCAAGTGCCACTGCGGTCACCTGGAGTCGGAGGGTGGTCGATCTCGAATAATTTGCCTAACACATGGACTCAAAGCACCCCAAGCGAGCTGGAATTGGCCTTGACGGAAAGTAATTCCGCCAAGAATTCGATGCCTATGATGGCTGCAACGAGCAGGGATATTCCTACGCTGCAGCCATTTAGCTCAGAGATCCCTTCTCTCCTTTTCGCAACCGAAAGTTCATTCAGGCCGATTCCTTCATCCCCACTGGTGGACGCTGGGTCTTTCCAAGCGTCCGAAATGTGTTTCCAGTCGACAAAGAAGAGGGACGTAACTAGAATGCAGAGCGAGCCGTCGATCGAAGAGTCTTTGGATATGCTCAACCCCCAATCTATCGAGTTCCAACTCGACTTTCCACCCGCTGTCCCGCACTCCAAAGCAAGAGGCCGGAAGTCGAGCAAAAAGGATAGCAAGCCCGGCAAGCATGTCTGCACCATTTGCGACACCTCCTATTCTCGCAACTTCGATCTCCTCCGCCACCAGAAAAGCAAGCACGCGGTGTTTACCCTGGAGCAGAGAGAGCTGCTTTCGTGTCCAAATTGCGGTGTCTTCAGCTCACGGCTTGACGCGATGTGGACGCATTGCCGGCGCATCCCCTCGTCGTGCGACCTGGTGCGAAGGAACAACCGTCAATCTCTGCTGCCAAAGCGGTCCAAAGAAGAGTACGAGGTACTCATACAAACGGCGCTAAACAGAACCCAGAAGGACATCGATAGTTATTTTCAAGGCGTACCACTTCCCAACCAGTAATTTGGCGCCTATGCATTCCTTTCGTATTTCGCTTTCAACTTCGCTTTCGTTCCCACTGTCGCTCTCATGTCCAGATATTTATCTTTCATCACAGTAACGGATTAAGTATTGTATATGCGTCGGACCTTCGTTGAACATTACAAATACTATTGGAAACAGTTCTTAGTAATAATGTATGCAGATTAAATGGACTTGTGACCGCAAGGTAGAATTGCTTGTATATATGGTTGCAAATACATGCACGGCTATAGCCGGGCATCCTTGGGCATCTTGCGAAGAGCTTGACGAACACCGAGATCCCCAAGCACGTCCTCAGCACCACCCAATACGCTGCAGAGGAGAGAGAAAGCCGTCAGTCAAGTGCCATTGAACAGGCACGACGTAGCACTTACGCGTCAAAGGGAACGGTGCGGTGATACTGGTAACACACGATGAGTTAACAAATTTGCATCGGTCGAATGGTCGAAGTTGCTCTTACATGTTCGATGAAGCGGCCCATGCCGGTCTTCGTAATACCACGACCTCCAAAGATTTGAACGGCGTCACGAGCGGTCTCCTGAGCGGTCTCCGTTGCGTACTTCTTGCAAAGTGCGATGGGCCTTTTTTGGAGGATGGTGAGGCTTGGTATATTGTGAGGGGGGGAGAATGACGTACCCAGCGAGGTAGTTAGCCTGGTCCTTGTACTTCATGTGGTTCATTTGATACGTGATGTTCTCGAGCCAATTCTGTGCGCTTTCAACACGGGAAATCATGGCTGCGAGTTTTGAACGGATAACGGCTTGCGAATGGAGAGGCTTGCCAAAGACTTTTCTTTGGTTGACCCATCTAGAGCACAACAATTTAGCGAAATTAGTCAAATTCGACTCGAACTGAACTTACTTCAAGCATTCCTCGACAACCAATCGCTGCGCACCAACGCTCGCCGTTGTCATTCCCCACCTGGTGAAAGCTTGTTAGAACATGGATATCTGAAAAAAAAAGACCCACACACCGTTCGTGGTTGAAGTTGCCAAGGATGACTTGGAGACCCTTGTTCTCCTCACCGAGCAGGTTCTCCTCAGGCACAAATACGTCGTCGAATGTGATGTAGGCAGTTCCGGCTGTTGTGGAGTAAGGGGTCTTGATCTGCTTGGTCTCAACGCCGGGACCACGCTCGATGAGCAGCACACTGAGTCCACCTTGATCAGTACGGCAACCGACAGTAAAGTAATCTGCGAAGGTTCCGTTGGTGATCCATTTCTACGGCGCGTTGGATGAGTGTTTTCAAAGAACCAGGGAGATGCGAATACCTTTCTGTGTAGGAGTCAGAAACGAAATGAATATCTGCAAACAAAGGATCGCTTACGTTCCAGTGACCCTCCAGCCGCCGTCGACCTTCTTAGCATGGCACTTGAGTCCTGCGACATCACTTCCAGCAAATGCTTCTGTTATAGCTAAAGCACAGAGCTTCTTGCCACCAAAGACCTCGGGGACGATCTTGTTGCGCAGAGCTGGTTTACCGAAGTTCATGATAGGGGGTAGACCAATGTAGGTCCCTCCGCCAAGGCCGTCGTTGTAACCGCGGGCGTTGATCTTCGCAGTTTCTTGACCCATGATAAGTTCGTGGAAATAGTCGAACTACCAGAGAGAGTGGATATTAGGAGGCGTTTCGTGTGCAAAATAACGCGTACCTCCTCCGGTTTAACGATTCCACCCATAAGCTCAAGACCCTTCAAATGAGGGCCAGGTCCAAGGCGCATGGCGATAATATTCAACCTGGCCATCTCGTCAAACACCTTTTGGGACGGCCTCTTTCCATCCTCTTCACGGGCCTGGGCGTCAGGCAGAATGATCTCTTCCACGAACTTCCGGTAGGCGGCCTGGAATCTACGATGGTGCTGTAAAGAAGAGGAAGAAAGATATTACAAGGAGAACGACATGCCATGTAAAGTACACACCTCCTTGTAGTAGGGGCTGTAGTATCCAGGCGTAAGCCATGCAGGTTCTGAGTAGGGCACCTTGCTCAGACCACCAACGGCACGGGGGATGATCTGTTGCTGCTGGCCGGTAATAGTTCCAACGACGAGCCGCTTGTATTGCGGCCTCTCGAGGACTTCGTAGCGGTGAAGACTGAAGAACGCCTCCGTCGCGTCTTGGCCGGCTACAGAGGTTAATTCAGCAGTCGTTTGGCACCTGGCTGGGACTAATACTGACCTATTTCCTCGTCAAAGAGCACCGACAGGCCACCAGGGTGCATCCCGGCAAACTTGGAGAGGTCATAGACCTTCGAATCGATGATGATCCACTGCGTCGGTTGGAAAGCGAGATAAGCAACGTCTTACAAACCACACGCGACAGGACTCACCAGGTCACCCTCCTTGTTGTGCTTTGCGACTTCCTCGAGAGAGAATGTTTTAGCGCTCATGATGGCGGGCAGCTGTAGACTGAGTGTAGAAGGAAGGTGAGCCAATGAACGACGCCGGATGTATAAGTAACGGTGCCAAGAGCCGGGTATCGAAATGAGCGGGAGGCATTTCACATGTCAACCCATCACTCGGGGCCGTAGTAAGCGACCCCCTGCCCCAGGTAGTTGTGGGCGCCTACAAATAGACAGACCAATATTATCCTCTGGAAATCTTTACGACTCTTGATAACATTGACTCGTGATGAAAGAATCGTTCATACATGTACAGAAGTACAGAATTTATGTTCTATCCTCCCTTTTTGCTTCGTCTTTTGCTGGTCCGTACGCTTATAATTGGACCAAGCTCGATTGGTTACAGTCAGGAAGCAGTTGTAGTCGCAGCAAAGTAACCAGACAATATGTCAACGACAGGGGGTTCATCGAGTCGAATTACAGGAAAACAAGAGCCGCCTCCGACGCCTGCAGAGAAATCGTACTTTCCCTTTGTGTCTCCTCAACTAGGTCGCCTGTGGCCTTGCCCGTTGAGAATATCTGGCCCGCCCACGTCGTCACGTTGCCTCCCTTCACATCAGCTCCGGGTGCTTGAAGCCTTCGAATCCTGACAGGACGCTTCTTATCCCGTCTGAACGCGGAGATGTCAAACTGCGAACTCGGCCTCGCCCCCGTGCTCGTTTGATTGAAGATTTCCAGGTTCAGGAGAGCGAGCTTCGTTGGGAACGAGCGGGAAGTCGGGGCATCCTCGTCCCAGAACCCGTACGCGACGAGCTGTCCTGCGGAGGTGTCTCCAAGCTCTGTGGTGATACTCGATCCGTTTGCTTGTCTGCCTGGGTAGAGGTTGGCGATGCGCAAGTTACGAGAGAATCCTAGAGCCTCGGTGATAAAGAGATAGGTGGAGTAGGCTGGAAATACTTGGATGGGCCCATTTAGGTTTTGGACAGGGAACCTAGTGAAGCGCTGATGAGCAAAGGTCAGATGGCTATCGTGCATAGAACGCACCACATATCATAGAAGCTGAGACCTATTAATAACTTCTCAAAAGCTGTCCAAACAAGGTCGTGGACAATACTTACCACCATGATTAAGCTGAGTGCGACTTTGAAGAGCCAAAGGACCGCCGTGATGGAGATACATCCTAACGTCCAGAGAAATTAGTAAGCTTTAGCGCTAGTGCATCTTGTGCCACCCACCTGGAGATGTTGAGAGAAGCTCCATACAACGTAGTATCCAGCTGTGTAGTTGTACAAGGGATGAGCAGAGACTAAGGAATAAAAGCGAGGGACTGACAAGCCACAGCGCTTGACCAAAGGTGTTGCTGACACCATCCTTGCCAGAACACGAGACAGAGTTGTACTCGCCTTCGCAGGATGAAATGAGTGAACCACTACTTAGAAAGACAGACGTCATACATACCGATAACAAATTTGTCGTCTCCCAAGATCTCCCTCACTGCACGTATCCGTGGTTGCCAAAGATCGAGGAACCTGAGTTCAGGCCACATGAGACGGTAGTAGCAGAATCAGAGAGCTGAACTATACCGCGCAAGACGTGTGTGATTAACCAAATTGGGCAGTGTGGCAACTGCGATTCGAGGTGGATCACAGACCTTCATAAAACGTTAGTCTACGCCAGACGCGAAAGAAGACGGCAGCTTACACTATATTGATACGTATGTTCGCTACAAGACTTGACAACGCCACCACTGTTCGCCCCTGCGGCGAGTGCACTGATGCAACTGAGCTGACGGTTGGCTGCAGGCGTATTGTACGGCCATAAAGGGTCTTCCACAGTAGCTCCAACCTGGAACTGGGGTGTTTTCAGGTTCAAGGTAGCTGTGATGTTCTCCGCCCAAGTCTATTTTCGGAGTTGAGAAAGGCAGGAACATATATAGAAAGAAATGGGGATCTTGCCTTCCAGATAGACGAATAATTTTGTGGTGTGAAGGAGAGGTAGTGGTCGGGTTCGTTGCCGACTATAACTGCATTAGTATCTCCCTGGAGGACGGCATCTAAAACGTACTTTCAAAACCGTCAAACTGGTCGGGGGAAAGACTCTCAAAGGTTGCTCTCGCCATAGCCAAGGTACCTTGATAGTCAAGGTCTTGCAGATTCTGGCAAAGGTTCAGTCACCATGTCATTCGAGCAGCGACAGCGGCCTACCAAATTCATCATGATTTTCGTACCTTTCGGCAGCAAGGTCATCGACTTCCAAAAGTCGGGCCCAACTGTCGTATTGTGTAGAGCACCGGCATTATCGATGAAGTTGACCAACGACACCGTCTGGTTAGGCCTCCAGTAGGTGGAGTCTGCCGTTATCCCTCCGATCCGAACTTCAGCAGGCACGCCAGTGCGAGCATGCAGATTCTCGAGGAGGTCCAACGAGAGTTGGTTGGGAGCTGATAAATTTCCGAAGAACTCTTCGAAGAAGGCTGTCTCGATGCTGAAGCTTGCGAGCGATGGATGCAAACGGTGCGAGGCATCTGGAGGAAGAGAAGGCGGGCCCTGCAACTTCAGGAAGGACAGCGCTGAGGCAACGCTGAATTTAATGGCCAAAACACACAGATTAATAACTCGAGCCATTCTGGAGGACAGGATTGAGCTCACCGAAGTCTCTATAGAATGTCCTATTTATGAACTAAGTTCGGTGGGTCGACGGTTGGGTTTTCCTTCGAGCGGTCCGTTCATTGCACGAGAACATATGGCTAAGACCGTAAAGAACGCGAGAAGCTGGAGCTCTGATTCGTACTATTCATTGCACTGTGGGGAAGAATGCGAGGTCGTGGTCGAAGTCGAAGTTATGGAATGCGCTTACTTATCACGCGTCGAGATCATAGGGCCGCGCGTGCCGCCATATCCGGACATCATGTTCAATAGGCTCAGCAACATCAACGGCGATGACGGAGGTGCTCTCCTCCAACCACCCATGACGTCCAATGTCCTTACGCGACGTATACGGTTCTCGGATATGCCAATACGCGGTACTGTCATGATTGGCCGCCACCCCGTCCAAAAGCCTCCTGAGTGCCTGCGATAATTGGTTGCAGGTCATGCGTCCAGTTCCAAGCCTCAAACAGAGCCCAACATTTCGACGGCTCCCGAGGCTCGAATCACTACCCATGTCAACTATCATGTTCTACCCACGAGCTGACCCACTCCTTTCTCCATGGCTCTCGCTGGACTGAACGTTATCGAAGTGCGTCGTTCAAGAATGCTAGTTGGCTGATGGTGCCGTTACTCATGATTGCCTTCTAGTTCGCTGGTCTCGCCCCGGGCCCGTTTGCTGGCCTCATCCTGGCGGATAATGGCGCTTCGGTGACGCGCATAGACCGCCCTTTCGCCGCCTCGAGCGATGTTCTGTGTCGCGGGAAGCGTTCGATTGTCGTCGACTCCAAGGTTCCTACAGGAAGAAAGCTCCTCGAAGACCTGATCTGCTCCGCTGACGTTCTAATTGATCCGTTTCGGCCTGGTGTAATGGAAAAACTTGGACTTGGCCCCGAGCTATTTCTAGGGGATGCGGTGCGGAAAGGGTTGAATAAGAGGCTCATATATGCGCGGATTGTCGGGTGTGTAGTTGGACCTTCCTCTTCTCAAGACTTTCGCTAATTCTATTTTGGATTCATAGATTTCCAAGAACTGGTATGCTTTTGGCTTTCTAGCTCATTGGGTACCGCGATTCTAACTTCATGCATTGAAAGGTCCTCACAAGGATATGGCGGGTATGATCAACCATTTGTTACGCGCCCTTCATGGTCTGACTGCATGCAGGGCATGATATCAATTATCTGGCTCTAAGCGGTGTGTTGGCAGTGAGTTCCCCTTGAATGAATTCCAGCACAACCTTTCTGAACATGCCCAGATGATGCCAGGTACCTCAGAGAAGCCAACCTTTCCTCTTAATATCGTGGCGGATTTTGCCGGTGGAGGCGCTATGTGTGCTCTGGGCATCCTTCTTGCCCTTGTCGAAAGAGCAAGGACTGGTCATGGTCAAGTTATTAACGTTGACATGGTGTGTTTCTGGTTTTCTTCATAATCCCCCCGGCTGACGCCGTCTGACAGGTCTCCGGCACACGATACGTCTCGTCCTTCCCCCTCATACAGTCATATCTAGGTACAGGTATGCTAGGTGGCCCAAGAGGCACCAACCTTCTTGACGGTGGTGCGCCTTTCTATACCGTGTACACCTGCAAAGACGGAGGTTGGATGTCGGTCGGTTGCCTGGAGCCCCAGTTCTTCAAGTCTTTTATTAATATTTTCAATAAATCTTTGCCTGAGGATTTCAGTCCCCTGCATGGTTGGAAACCAGATGCGTCAAGCCAGTTCCAAACGGATGAATGGCCGAGGCTCGCAGAATATCTCAAACAAGGGTTTTTGACGCAGCCACGGGACTTTTGGGCAGATGTATACCATGGTGCGTGATATCTAGCAGTACCTCAACGTCCGTGATTTCCAGGCGCTTATCTCAAACTTTCCTTTTGGGCAGGCACGGACGCCTGTACTGTTCCCGTCCTCACGCCTGCCGAGGCAGGAAAACAGACTTCACATATCCCAGCGAGACATCCTCAAGTTTCGGCACCCAACCAAACGTACCCAGATTCGAAGGACGTTGTCCTCGAGCCTGGCACGCATACCGAACAAATCTTATGTGACTTCGGAATAGATGCTGCACGCGTCCGTCGATTGCATGAAGACGGGGCTCTTGGGAAACAACGGACAAGATCAAAGATGTAAAAGATGTGCGACCATTGGTGCATAGATATAGATAACTAGCATGTTATTTTCCGAAGCATGGTGTAGAGCCTTAGCCGAATGTAACTGGAGTGCGGGGAAGAGCGACTCGGAGGTGCCTCTATAAATGTACGCGGACACGTGCCCCATCGACACGATCGACATCTGCTCCGTTCCCATTTCCGACCTCTGCTCTTATCACATGAAACCCTTCCGCGAGACACTAAATACTCCTCATCACCTCAGTTTCCTCGCTCATTTCATCTTTGACATCCATTAAAATGGCCTCCCAACAGCTCAAGCCGTTCACCAGGGAAGAGGTGGCGAAGGTGAGCTCCCGTGCTCACGGCACTTGTCGGATCTTGGTTAACAGTTGTCTTGTAGCACAACACCCCAGATGATCTAGTATGTCTTTTCACGCGTTTCTGACAACTGGAGGAGTGCTAATTTGCGTCTACAGTGGGTTATCATCGACACGAAAGTGTACAACATCTCCAGGTTCAAAGCCATGCATCCTGGTGGCTTGTCGGTCCTACTAGACGACGAAATCGGTGTGTTTCGGACCAAGAAAACCATGCGGCGTTGGCTCACGAGACATCTTAGCCGGCCAGGATGCCACGGAGGCGTTCTTCAGTCTTCATCGCTATGAAGTTCTCGAGAAACCACAGTACCAACGGCTAGTTGTCGGTATAATTGAGGGAGAAAAGCCTGCCATTCATGGTAGGATTGCTGGAGAACTCAGCAAGGTTCCTTATGCAGAGCCGACATGGCTTACGGCTGGGTACCATAGTCCGTACTACACGGAGGTATGGTCCGAGTTTTCCTGACTAGAGTAGCTTCGCTGACGCTTTGCGTTGATAGAACCACAGACAATTCCAGAAGGCAATCCGGAAGTTCTTCGACGAGGTTGTGTACTATGATTCTATTGTAGGTTACTCTTGGGGACACTCGTTGTGCAAAGCTTTAATTCGTCTCTCAGGACCGTGAAGCAGACGGCAAACGTCCATCACAAAGCGTTATCGACCAAATGGCGTGAGTACCAGTCCTAACTATAAGATTGAATATGCTGACCGACCTGATTCTTATTACCGGCAGAGCGCTGAACATGCACGCTATGCGCATGGGTCCAGGGAAACATCTCCAAGGTCGCATCCTAATGAATGGCCTCGTCGCCCCCGAACAATTTGATTACTTCCACGAGGTCCGTTTGCGTTGTGCTCTTCAAGTACTCGAGACTGAGGTACCCCAAGTTGATCATCACGCAAGAGTTTGCTCGTTCAAGTTTGCGTGGTTATGGTGATGGTCTCCTAGGCGGAAAGGTCATCGGTCTGCCACCTGTGCTCAACTTCGGTAGCGAAGAGCTCAAGGCCAAGGTGGTACCCGAGGTGTTGGCAGGAAAGAAGTTCATCTGCCTGGCTATTTCTGAAGCCCAGGCCGGAAGTGATGTTATGGGTCTCCAAACCACGGCAGTCAAGTCAGAAGACGGCAAGGAGTGGATCATCAATGGTAGGTTCTGCTACCCGTTGTACTTACGTAGGTGCTAACGACCCTCGAAGGTAGCAAGAAGTGGATCACGAATGGAACGTAAGTACTTTTAAGAATGCGTATTCTAGTGCGTAAACTGATGCTATCCCTTAGCTTCGCTGACTACTTCACTGTTGGATGCAAGACGGAGGATGGGTTCACCGTCATCTTGGTGGAACGCGGTCCAGGCGTTGAGACCAAGCAAATCAAGACCAGTTATTCGACAACAGCTGGAACGGCCTACATCACTTTCGATGACGTCCGTGTGCCCGTTGGCAATACTCTCGGCGAGGAGGGAGGAGGAATCTTCGTCATGCTCAGGTAGCTTCAAATTTCTTACTCCTGCAAGCCGATACTGATACGAATAATAGCAATTTCAACCATGAGCGATGGGTCATGTGCTGTGCTTCTGCAAGAAGTCAACGGTCTATTAGTGCGTCTTCTCGTCCATTTTAGCTGTACACCAACACTTAACGGGCCTTAATAGTTGAAGAATGCTTGAAGTGGACCACTCAACGCAAGGTCTTCGGCAAGCCCCTACACTCGCAGGCTGTGATTCGCGCCAAGCTCGCAGCCATGATGTCGCGTGCTGAGAGCATACAAAGCTGGCTGGAGAACATCACGTACCAAATGTGCAACATGGTGAGTACTCTCTCAGGAAGCTTGTGAAGGGAAATCACTAAATGACGGCGTTCATGACAGTCTTACAAGCAGCAAGCAGGCAAACTCGCTGGACCCATCGCACTGCTGAAGAGCTATTCTACCTCGTGCGGACAGGACACTGCCCGCGACGCCGTCCAGGTCTTCGGCGGTCGGGGCATCACCCAGTCTGGAATGGGCAAATTCATCGAACATGTTCGTTAGTCTCGTTATCTTCAATGTCCTCGTCACTGATTTCCGGTTAGTACCACCGCACTATCCCCTTCGACTCTCTATTGGGTGGTGCTGAAGATGTCCTTGCCGACCTTGGAGTGCGACAGGCACTGAGAGGCATGCCCAAGGATGCTAGGCTCTAATTTCTTTGTAGAGTATCACAGATCTTTAAGATCTCTGCACCATTTGTATCATTTATTTTATCCTCATTCATTATGTAGACAATGCATGGAGCATTATGATCACCATGGAAGGGACTTCAATACGGTCTTGTCTTTATTCTTAGACAATTAGATACATGCTACCATATGCATTGCTTCCAACCCGACATATTAGGTTAGTTCAGGTAGTTCTCTCAATATTGCCCGTCGTGCCCGTCAGATGAGGATAAAGTTTGAACAAACCACTAATCGTCTATTTCCTGCGAGGAACCGATCAGCCCCGCGTTACCTACTGTTACCTAGTATGCCCAAGTTGGGTTCTAAGTTCGTGGTACTTGTCAGTCAAGGTTCAGCCATCGATCCCAACATGATTGCGATTTGACTTCTTGGACCCGACGTAGGGAATGAATGATGTGATCCTGCAGCTTTAGCCAGGGTTTTTCCTGAGTGTGTATGTTAAGCACCATGCACCTGCATCGGCGAATATTGTTCTGGAACCCACGATGTGTGCTTCTTGAACGTGTACAGACAGGGCTACCGGGTCTGAGCCTGAGCTCGGCCTTCTGCGACCGTGACGCCGTAAATAGGAAGCCTGGAGGAGAAAAAATGGGCAACTGACGGAGAGTTCTTAACATGGTGGAAGTAAGTGAAAATGCTTGGATCCTTTAGGACCTGGGTAGGCATTGCTTGGAAGTTCGGGATTCAGCTTGTCGCGAAATCAATTAACCTTGTAGGGCGATCTGACCTACCTAGATTGCGCGGTGTTCGTTATCGATCATCGCCTGCAGGCTGGGCTCGAGAGCCATGACGGGGCCGAGCTGTGAGCAGTAGAGGAAGAAACCCCAATATATCGACCGGCGAAATGTCATCGCCAAATTATCCAACTGGAGCCTGGCACTTCAACGTGGCTTTGGTTATATATTCGTGGCAGTTTCTTCAGGGTTTCGCTGCTTATTTGAAAGGAGAGATGAGTCAGAGATGTTACTGACCAACGAGCTCGGCAGACCTCAAAGCTGGAGCACGGTTGAGCATCAGGAAAGGATTGTTGGAAGAAACTCTGTTTCTTCATTGTTGGTGTGTTTTCGTGAGCTTAAGTGCGGCGGTTCTAATTTCGATGGTGCGTAGCTGAGTGTCAAGCGCTTGGCGATAGGGATCGGGAGGTATAACGACAATGCTGAGTAGCCTTCAGACTGGGGGCAGATTGCAGTCACCATTTAATTAGTAGAGATGTCGATATTCTCCCAGTTTTCTCCCGGCATCGAAATAATGAATCCATTCAGTAGTCGAAAGGTTTTGAGAATTTGAATGATGACAATTCGGTACTGTAAAGATTCATTCTTTGTTTCCATAGTGCTGGGGAGAATGGTACTTACATGGCTTATTTACATCAATATGAGCGCTGGTGCCGATGTTGTGGGAGTCGAAGCATAAGTAGAAGCACAAGTTGAAGCGTTCTAACCACGCAGACAGCTGTTGAATCGCTAGTCGCAGTGGATACCATCACTGTGGACTCCCCAGCGGCCGCCACTATGCGAACTTGCGCTCATAAAAATTCGTTCGTAGGAGACTTGAGAGATAGAATCTGGTTATGGTATACGGAACCGCAATAGACTTGGCAGGGAAAAGTTGACAAAGGGGACATGAAACGAGAATCAAGACACAATTGTCGCGAATGTCGCGTGCAACCATGTGGGCGCGCATACATAATATAGCTGGGGTTTGGGTTTCCATCATCATCTTACCGCATCATTTTCTCTGGTGAGGGATGAACCGCACAGGTCTGTGTCCTGCAAGGTTGATCCGAAGGCCTCCTGTAAGCAGACATACAACATGGCAGAGAGCAAGATTTCCGTTTCGTATGTCCTTTGGGAACAAGACGACACGAATCGCGGACGGGGAAGCAGATTTCGTCATGGCAAGCCCAAGCCTGGTGCGCTCGGCGCGCTTCCGAGGCGATGACGGGAATCGTCACGGTGGGCGTTTTATCTTCGTCATCGACCGGAGAGGTGCACTGCAACTGTGTTCGAGAATAAAAAAAGCACAGCAACATACGAACCGGGAGGAGAGCAGCGAGGATTGGGTGTGTGGCTGTGTGCACGAGGGGTCGGAGGCAAAAAATGGGAAGAGGGATTGGCGCCACAGTCATAGATCGTGGGAAAGGGGTGAAAGGGGACCTGATCATAAGCAGGGTTTGTAGGGTTTGCAAAGGCACAAAAGAGGGTTCAGCCAAACAAGCCTCTTGGTCCCATCCACCATGGCAAACTACCACTGGCAGCAAAGCCAGAACTCGTACCCGCCCTTACAGCTCGAGCAAGAGTTCGACTATGTCGGGGATCGCCAACAGCAACAACAGCAGCAGCCGTATTCCCAGCAGCGTTATCAGTCTCCCGATTCCTATGCATATCCCCAGCAGCAGCAGCAGCTCCCGCCACAGTCTTCGTCACTTCATGGCGCATTTATCGTCCCCCAGAACCCCCCACAGTCACATAGCCGCTCGTCGTCGGCTACCTTCACCAACCCGCAGATTCCACGTAACGCGGCGAGCGCCTACGCGCAGAGCGTCTACGGGTCGCAGCAAAACGCCTCGCAGCCGCCCAACGCCATGGGACAGCCCTATCGTTCCAATTCCTCCAACTTCACATTCTCCTCCCCCAGCTCGGCTATGCAAGGCATCGAATCCCGGAGTGGACACAATCTAACCTCAAACTTCCCTGCATCCTCCCCAGACCCCCTCCGCGATTCGTTCCCTCAAGCTTCCGGATCGAACCAACAGCAACAACAGCAATCGTACTATCATTTGCCCTCAAACGATGCCACAAGCCAACCTCAGCCCAAGCGACTCCACGGTCAAGCCTTCAGTCAACACGAAGATCAAGAGGCAGACCCCGCTGCGTCAGAACCGAAAGACGGCAGGGCCAAGTTGTACGTACACTTTCGCCGTATTCGATCGTAGGCTCCTGACTGACCGGTGACCCGATCCACAGAGCCCGGGCATGTGCGCGCTGTAAGAACCTCAAGGTTAGATGCGAAGCCAAAACGGACACGGAACCATGCAAGCGCTGCTTTAATGGCGGGCACGAGTGTGTGATCCCCGGGCGGAAAATTCGACGGACGCCGCCGTAAGTCACCTATCGCTACCTATTACTGCTCTCGACCTGGTCTTCTCCGTTGCGTTTTTTTGCTCTTTCATCCTTATCCTCAACTTTTCCCTTCTTTGTGCATTCATCTCCACCCCTCGAGCACACTTTCTCTCTCATTCCATCACTGCTTTCCTTCATTCCGGGCTTTTTCAAGTTCTTCCTGCAGTGCATGGCATCCATTCTGATCAGCGAAGGTCAGAGGTCGGCTAGCAGCAAAGCCGAGCTTAACGGCGCGCAGGCTGTTGTTCCTTTCAAAGTCGTTGATAGGAACAGACTTACCTGAAACAGACAAGTGGACGAAATCTTCGGCAAGACAATAGCACGCCCCACTTGCTATCTTCCTGTCTTCCTCTGCTTTTCGCACCCTTGATTTATTAATTCGTGTCCGTTCTCGAGCACCACCGCTTACTAATCCCGATCGTACACTTTCTTCTAGGAAACGTGAACATCTTCTCAATGAAATCCAGGAGCAGGCCAAGGAGATTGAGAGGCTCATGATGGAGCTCGAAAAGCTCAATGCGGCTTCATCAAAGACGCAGGCACAACGTGCCAACCCGGACCGAAGCGATTCGCTACACTCGCCCGTCCTTTCGCCCTCGTCGACCTCCGCTTCATACTTCGGGTCGGACACACACGAACCAGCTGTAGGTGCTGGGGGCAACAGCATCCCGAGCGGCGCTCTCGTGGGCACCAACGCGAACGATCCTGCGGTGAATAAGGCAGTCGAGGACTGGATCGCCAAGGCGCGCGAGAGCCTGCATGAGTTTGGTGCCTTCATCGGGATTGGCGGCGCGGGAATGCCGAAGAGCTACCTCATTGAGGCAGACCTTGAAGACTCAGATGACTCCGGCGGAGATGACGAAGAATTTGTTGACGTCTCTGAGGAACTCGAGGGCTTCGGAAATCCTGATGATCACTATGATGTTGCCGTGGAACGACCTGAGGGAGGAAGTTCTGCCCACGGTGGCCAGAGCCAAGCACAGAATACCACTGGATCGCTGAACAGTACCCGGACACTGCAGCACAAGTCTTCGACGTCGAGCATGGGCACGGCTGCTACACCGGCCAGTGTATCCGCAGCCCCACGAAAGAAGAACACGGGCGAGAACGCAAGGCCCGCGGGGTTGCCCGTTGAGGCGTCGCCGTTTGGCTTGTTCGGTAACCTCAGCTTGAAGGGCCCAAGAAGCAGGGCAGGAAGTGAGGAGCCGGATGGGGAGGATAAGGGCCCTGGGATCGCGAATGAGAATTTCTTCAGGCCGAGTCAGTGGCTTATAAGTGCTCTTGTATTCGCAGTGCTGACACACGCCCCTCAACAGCGCCAGCGCCCAATGCACTCGGTCGGAGGTTGGAAAGCGCCCAGCACCAGGCACCGGCCATCCTCACGCGAGGGATCATCTCGCCTCAAGAAGCCGAGAAGCTGTTCAAGATGTGAGATCTCTTCTTCTGTCCTGGAGGTTTGTTCACTAATCAAATTTTCATACAGCTACTTCGATAACATGAACCTTTCCGTTTCCCTGCTTGACCCGGTCTTGTACACTGCTCAGCGTACCTTCTATCGCAGTCCTTTCTTGTTTACCGTTAGTAAGTACACTCACATTTTGTTGCATATATATTGCTGACCAAGGACTTGTATTACAGTTTGTGCGATTGCATCGCGGTTTTACTCCGAGCGCCCAGGCCTATATGCACAGGCAATGCATTTTGCTCAGCTAGCAGCTGGTACGGCGCTTATCTCAGGCAACAAGAATGTAGAGATGTGTCAGGCATACATTCTCCTCAGCTTGTACCCTGTCCCAGCAAGAAAGTGGGAGGACCAGCGCAGCTGGCTATACCTGGGCCTCGCCATCAGGTGTGCAACCGACCTCAACTTGCACCTGCCCACTACAGCCAAGCCGCTGAACGAGAACCATGCTCGCGAGATGCTCAACCGGACGCGCGTGTGGATGAACTGCCTCAACCTTGACCGGTCGACAGGCTCGCAGTACGGCAAACCGCCGATCATTAGCCCTAAAGACTACATTGCGAACCACTGCGAGAACTGGTGGCGCGATTCGCCGTACAATCTGCGGCATTTCGACATCCACCTATCCGCATACAACTCCGAGCTGAAGGTCATGGCAGCATTTATTGCTCAGATTTACAGCAACCCGGACCATCCGACAGGGCTGAACAAGGTATGTGCTGTGATGATTTTGTCTCGCGACCGGGAAACTCATCGTACGTGGATTCTTAGGATGTCGACTTTGAGGCAATCGCGACTGCGACAGATGACGAACTCAAGGCGCTCGGCGATCGCTGGTTCTCGATCATCGAGCAGACCGACATGACTGACCCGCAAAACTCTTTCCGCACGGGCTTGCTCCGCCTCGCCTACAGCTATTCGAGGCTTATTGCACTCTCATATGGGTTCCAGCATGCGTTTGGGAAAAGTGATGGGAAGGACGAGAACCCTTTCTTGATGCGGGTTAGTGTTCATGACATTTACGTTTGACCAAATACTGATTTTTGGACAGTGCTTAGAAGCTGCATCGGACGTTGTCCATGCTGTCGTCAACGACATCTGCCGTCCAAGCCAACGTGTGTTCTTTCCTTCCTGCTCTGGATTGGTCCTGAAAACCCTCGTTCAGGGCACTTCTTCCGCCACGGTCCGGAGGCTCAAAGTGTATTTGTGACGTTCGCTTCAGCTTTCCTTGTCAAGGTCAGTCTCCATCAAGTTGCCCTTTGACCTTCGTAATCTCACGACGAAAATTGTCAGCTCCTGCAACCCAAATTTGCCTCCTATCTTACGACAGAGCAACGGGTGGAGATCCGCAATCTGGTCCAGAAAGTTATCGACCTGCTCGGCTCGCCAGAGGTAGCTATCGACGAACGCCACGGACCGAAGTTGTACTCGCGCTTCCTTGAAAAACTTCTGGCGAAGCCCATGGCACGACTCGACCCCATGTCACCTGGGTCCGCTGCCTCCTTGGCCAGCACATCATCGAACAAACACCGCCGACTCAAGTCTGCCTCTGCCACTGTCACGCATACACCCTCCACGTCTACCACCTCCCTACCTGGCCAGACCCCCGATTCCTCCGCGTCGATGAACTTCGACCTCCCCACACAGGTGTACAACCACCCCTCACCCTCGACGTCATCCTCCCTCTCACCGCCGCCCACGGAGGCCGCGCTGTCGTTCGACAGCTTCGCTCCCATCAATGGGTACGATCCGTTCGGTCCGGAGAGCGTGATAGGCACTAATACTGCTGCTGCTGCGATAAGCTCCGCGAACGGCGCAAACGGTGCAGCTGCCGGAGGAATGGCGCTCTCAGACGACTTTTTCAACCCACCGTTGGCTTTTGATGACGAGATTATGCAGAGCGTTCAGTCGCTGTCGGATCCTAACGGGTGGCATGATGTTCCTCTACCTGGTATGTTTATTTCTCATTCCCGACGAGACTATTCTGATCTTCTTGGCAGGCTTCAACTGGATGACACAGTTCCAACAAAATCTCGGTCTTGACCTCAATTCATCTGGCATGTACAACCAGAACATGAATTTCATGACCGGTCCTGCCCAATAAATCATGAGAGTGTCCTCTTCATATCTTTGTTTCCTCTTTTCTGTGCTTCTTGTATGCTATTCTTGCTCTTCGCTGTTTTTTTTTTTCGTATTCTTAGATCTTTCTTCTCTTCACCCTCCTCCATCGTATGCTTTTGGGTCTTCTGTTGTCCTGAGGTTAAAACCCGCAGCTTGTAATGGTAACAGAACTATGTAATACTCTAGTCTTGAGTTGTACAACCGGAGATCGGTTTTTTGGTCCCTTCTTAATGATAAGCAAGATGCTGGTAATAAGCATGTTGGAATTCAATATGAGAAAGATAAGATAAGATTTTCTCAAAGTTCGTTTCTTGGTGACTGCCCTCCTTCGTCCTTGGTTCGCACTTTTGACTGAATACTCACAGACTTCAAGCTCCTTGTCAGTCCAATAACTTGCCTGACATGGGACTTCTTTGTGACATTTTCCGTGATGCTTCTCACGAAGCGCAATTGAATGACAGCGCGTCGATTCTCTCATTGACGGTCATCTCACCAGCGAAATCCGCCATTCCTGCACACAACTCGGAGCGAAATCGAGCAATATATCTATCTAATCTTCATCGCCTGGAAACCCAAAAGGTTGGAGGTAGCCGAGAAGATGTCAGAAAACAGTGTATTGCCTGATAATGGTCGGGAGTCACCATCTCCAACATGGCGAGTAAGTTTCCCGACTCTGTGGGACCCAGAAGTTCGATTTATTTTATACAGGGACCTATTCTGTCGCAACAATCCCACCAACCCACACAGTCAGGTCATGCTGTGACAGAAGACCCAAAGGTGTGTATGGTTTGAAGCAACTGTAAATAACATTTACCTGGCTTCCTTAGCCAGCAACGTTCATATCTGGGACTCCATACAAGTATGCACCAAAGACAGAAGAAGGCCTCGACCACTGGGCCGCACTTCTCGATCCCGTTCAGAAGAAAGACAAGGCGCAGTGCGAAGCATGGAAAGATGAAGTTCAGAATATTCTGATTTTTGTGCGTGTTGCAAAATTCTATGCACCGTCGCTGTATCGTTATTTACTGTTTACCATGAAGGCTGGCCTATTTTCTGCGGTCGTTACGGCTTTTCTTATCGAGTCTTACCAGAACCTACAGGAGGATCCCAGCGAGACCACGGTTATCCTCCTCGCACAGATTGCTGCACGCCTGGAAAACCCAACAAATGGGTCGCTTTCTCCCTCACCTGACTTGTCGCAATTATCATTTTCCCCGACTTCTTCCTCGATTCGTGTTAATGTGTGCTGGTTTCTGAGTCTTGTGGTTAGTCTGACCACAGTGCTCATCGGAATCGTCTCCCTTCAGTGGCTACGGGAGCACCAGTCGTACCCTGAATACTTCTCAGCAGAGCAAACCTTAACTCTGCTTCACATGAGAACGAAAATGCTCGAAACCTGGCGCGTTTCGGCCTTTTTTTCATCCCTTCCAGTTCTCCTCCAGGCTGCCGTAATCCTGTTTTTCGTGGGCCTCGCCGACTTCTTGCACTCTCTTCACATTGCGAAGGTCACTATTCCCGTCATTTCGATGATTGCCATTTCCATCACGTTTCTTTTCACGACAACAATCGTGCCAACCCTGCATATACACGTTCATGGATTGCAAGGCCCCATTCCCCCACCCCAGATTGGGACAGAGGTTCCGGTTCCTAGTCCATACAAGTCACCCCAGGCCAAATTGTTCCACCATATGTTCTCCTTTATTTCAAACACACTTTTCCCTTTCTTTCGTTCTCTTTTCGTACCTATTTTCAAAAACTCCTGGAAGCATTCGGCCAATCATCTCCCTACACGAACGCCCAGTACTGATCTTATGTTAGCCCAGACTTGGACTGAACTTGATCTCAAATGGATGTCCATCCGTCGACTAGCTTGCTTACATGCAGCACCCGATGATTTTTCCAGGTATGAACTTCCTGGGAACTGGAGTAGCAAAGATTGGAGTGCTGGGCCTTTCTATGACCAAATTCAAAGTATTCTCCATGTTTGCCGTCACTATCCATTTGATATGAACATCCTCGAATCGGGCTATCACTGCTTTCAACACTGTATCACACCAAGCGCCCACAGAGACCCTACAGATCCGCAACGTACGTCATATTTGAAATCGTTGGCGGATATCTTGATCAAGGAGGGCTCCCAACTGCTGTACGACCTTATCGGCTTCGATGATCCCGACGTTCTCCATGATGAAGTACTTCTCCTCTTCTTTCACAAAATAGGCATACGGAGTGTTTCTGAATCATGGGAGGCAACCACCGCAGAAGTTTATTTCCGAGTTTGCAGCTTCTTCTATGACATACCACACTCTCAGCATCCATCGGATGGATCTTTTCTACCAGACCACTTGCTCCCGTCCAGCAATCTAGTCGACAAGTACTTCGTGAATGGGTTCACTCCTGAGGAAAACCAAGGTAAGCCCTGCGTATTCCCAAGTGACGGCTTCACACGAAATTTAATCGAATTTTTGCAGGCCTCATTCAGCGAGAAGAAGAATACGTACAATCAATTTTTGGCCGAATCGCAAATTGTTCAATCGACTGGCTTCAGATACAGGTCATACCTCGTGAGAGACTCAAGTACCGCGTCACAGAATATGCGCGTAACTTGTCAGAACCTTCCTCTCTTACTGGTGCCATCACCTTCTTGAAGTCTTGTCTCGATTCATACTCGAAGTTCACTCAGGACGTTGGCAATGGCAACCTGGACGCAACGACTGGGACAAAGGCCATTCAATCCTACATCATGGCTTCGGTTGTCTGTGAGGCATTGAGCGACAAAGTTCTGAAGACTCCAGAAGAGCTTGAAGAAATTAGAGCTCTTGGAGCATCTTTAGATAATTTCTGTGAGACTCTGATCTCCAGCTCTGAAACGCCCCATGGAAAAAGGGTATTCAAGCTCTTGAAGAGGGTATTGTCGATAGCCGCGAGCCCTGTGCCAGGCAACCCTAAGGGTTACGCTCTACATGGCGCGCCCCGCGTCTGGGAGGTGGATAACCGCCTGCAAAGCAGCAGTAAGCTTCATCGCAATACTTCATTTAATTCTGTGTCATTGAACCTGGTTTTTAGACGTAATGCGGAGCATGATTCAACCTGCCGTGGCGGCGGCGCACCGAATAACCAGTGTTGAGTCGGAAGATGATTCGGAGGACTGGGGAAAAACTCCGGCCTCCACGAGGGCTTCGTGGGTTGTTAATGAGCCGATGTCTCGCAGACCTTCGTTCTATCAAGAGTCCGCCGCAGGTGATGCAGGCAAACAGGAGAACACTGCTGAACTGCCGGAAGTTGCAACAGAACAGGTCCAAGAAATTAAGAACGCGCTGGGCCTAGTCGTAGAAGCAGGTAGTGAAACGCATGGGAAGCAAAAGGAGGTTACTGGTGCAGGCTGGCACTCAAGAGCAGCAGAGGAACAGGTATAGTAGCACCTCTGTGAAGCACAAGAACTGACAAGTATTACCGGATTATCTAAACCGATATATGTATGACAAATACACACTGACGGAGGCGTCATACCAACGTGGGACACTGAGGGGGCAGGTTGAAAGGAGATCTCTAGCTTGCTCCTTTGCGAGGAACTCATGCATTGGAGATTTCGCCTAGGGAATTAGGGAAGCCACTTTTGGTAGCCTGATTTCCGGATTGGGAAATAACGGGCGTTCCTCGCCAGTGCGAAGCGAACAGAGATATGGGGCCTAATGCAATCATCTGGGAGGCCTTATAGGGCAGCTTTCCGGAGAAATAAAAGAGAGTACTAGAGTAGCCGTCCAAAAAAGGGGAACCCGATACCTTTTTGTTAACTGCCATGCCACCTGTCCCCAAGGTCTTCCCTCCCTCCGCTCCCTTGCAACCCTCCCACCATTCGCACTCCCACCACCACTCGCACCCTTAAGGCGGGTCACAGAGTTTATCAGCAGTCTCACGCCGCTCAGCTTCCAACGGAAATAGCCACTGGTCATAAGTCACAGACCACCGCGGAATGCACCTCCAGCTGCTATCTTCGAACGAATGTCGAATGTCCGAAGAACTGAAGGCCTGTCAGTGGAAATATTAATACTTACAGCCAAGTGCAGAACATAAGGCACCGGCTGATTTTTTCCAAAGCGGTCGACTTGTCACCCAGCAATCATCTCATACCTTACAGTATATCAGCCTACTCTACATCATTCAATGCAGAATTTTATTTTGATTCCAACGTTGCCATTCTTATTGCAATCAGACGCGTATTTACGAACATGCGAGCCTCGAGGCGAACATTGTGCCATGGCCAGCGCACTGGTGCCAGCCTCTCCATCAAATCGACCAACCTGAAAAAAAAAAACGGCCTGCCCTTCCCCGTTATCCTTGTTGATGCCAACGCAACGCCCGCGCTCAACTGTCGGTGCCTGTCAAAAGTGTTACCAAAAATGTCATTCAAATGTACACTGCCGGCGAGTCCTGGAAGCTCTCCGACATCCGTTTGACCTCGCCGCCCATCCACCATTCGCGACAGACGCCCGACACCTGACAGACAGATTGCCTGGGGTCCGAAAAAAGCTGTTACTCGAAACCAGGTAAGCACGCGGTGCGGTTGGACAAGAATCTCTCCTTAGACTCGATTCGGAGCTCTTGCGGTGGGGTCTCGAGTATAAAGGCGCCTCGCCGCAGCCTTGGCCTTGGACCTAGGCAGATAGGTCGGTCCAGCCCCTCTCGAGAAGGCATCAAAAGCTAGCGGAGCGTACAGTATGCTGGGTCCAAAACTCGAGCAACAAACCCTTTATTCATTGCCACCCACCGACCGAACGGCAAACGACCCAACACCTCAACGCTCAACCTTGACATCGAGACCAGACCAGATAGGCGAGTTTCAAAGGATCGTTGGATTTGAGGTGCACGGCAATAAATATACTGTATCGGGTAAGTATGAAGAGTGGATCGAGGGGGTGGTGGATGCGGCGGTATGGTTCAGAGGTGAATGCGAAGGGCCCGTAAGTACGAGGGGCAAAATACACAGCTCGGCTACGCCTGACAGTATGCAAGACGGGAGGGAAATCAATCGAACGATGGAATGGAAGGAGTATGGGCCTGGCATGATCCGAATAAAAGAAAAACGGGTAAGTACGTACTTAAGCAAGTATACGAAAAAGTAGATATTTGAGCAGTAGATGCGCATAGACTTGAAGGTAGAAGATAGAAAGAAAAAAGTAGAAGATGCAGCATAGATAAACAAGAGTGGGGGAACAGCGTCATCGTCACCATCACCGTCATCGCCAAAAAGGACCGTCAAAAGGACCGTCGAACGGTAAAGGGAATCGAAATTCGAAAGCATCATCGAGGAAGAGCAAAGGTCGAGGGCCCCGCCAAAGTGAGGCATAGGTAGACGTATACGCATCCAATAAGTGATCCAATAATCGAAAGCAAGAATGCAAGGTATCAAAAAAAGACACATAAAGTACAATTGTGCACATGCAGTGGATGAATGGATGGATGGACGGACGGGCGGATTGGAAGGTCGAAAGTATACCGTTATGCTCGAGTAAGGATGCACTTAATAAGTACGTACTCGTCCTCTTAGCACGCGCGGACATTGCGAGAACGTGGACGCGGAAGGGCGGCGATGGCGATGATAATGATGATGCTTCGAGCGTTGATGATGATAATGGTTTCGACACCTGATCGAGGCGGAGGATCGAAGGCATTCGAACAAGCGATGATGATGATAACGATGATGATGATGGTGATGGCGGCGATGAAGGTGGCAATGGTGGTAATGCTAACGACAGCGTCACTGCCAACGTCGGTGCTAGGCGCTGCATGCACAAGGTGGAGTTGGCAAGGCAAAGGCAAAAAGGTGGTGGTTGAAGGGCACAGAGCGGAGAATGGCGTAGGAACGAAGGATAAGGAAGGGTTTACAGAGGCGGAGGTGCAGCTATGACGGAGCGCAAGGGGACTGGGTCACAGACAGACCGGGAACTATCTACGGCCTCACAAAGCCCTGGCTCTGTCCTGGCGGCAGCGGGAACTCCTTCGTCACGTCCTCGCCGCCAAGCGACGACGCCTGCGAGATGATTGAGGGCTGCATCGACGCGATCCGCAGCCGATCCCTAACCTCCTCCTCGGGCACGTCCAGCACGGCAATGAGCGACTGCAGCGCGCGTTCCCGCTCGCTCTTGTCCATCGACGACGTCGAGGAGGTCGCCGTGTGTGTGAGGAACGGCGGGCGCGGAAGCTGGCTGTGCATGTCGTCGAAGGGATCTGAGGCACCCCCGCTGGCGTCCCCGGCGGTGATGGTCCCGGCGGTGGACATCTGCGAGTACCGCATGCGCTCCTTGCCTTTGGCTTTGGCGGACTTGACTGCGGGTGTGAGGGTCGTGACCGAGTTCGAGCGCGAGCGGGTCTGGGATTGGGAGCGCGATCGCGAGTTGGATCGGGATCGTGTGGAACTCGAGCGCGAAGCCGACCGGCGTGTCGGGGTGTAGTCCTTCGCATTGAAGAACGGGTTATGTGCGCTTCTCCTGTTGTCCTCCTCATCACTATCCGAGAATGGATTGTTCGACCTGTTACTCGGGTTGACGACCTCCGCCGTTTGACCTTCTGAAAAGTTGACAACCTCGGCCGATTCCCAGCGGTGGGGTTGGGAGACTGTGGGCGGGGGTGTGGGAATAGCCATGTGGAGTGTGGGCGACATGGCACCGCCGCTGGACATGCGCGAGCGCACAGAGAGGTACGAGCTAGCGCCCTGGTCCTGCGAGTCCCAGGAGATGACCGGGCTCGCGTCGACCCGACCCAGGAAGGGCCGCGGCGCGGGCATCGCGGTGGCGGGCTTCTCGGTCGTGAGCGTCTGGGCGAGGTTGGCGTCGAACGGCGCGAACGCCTGCGGGAAGGTGAAGGCGGCACTGTCCTCCACGGTCGTCGTGTACGCGGTGCGCACGCTAGGTGTCTTCTTGAACATCGTGAGCTTCTCCATCGGGGCGACCTGGTCGATCTCTTTCGTCGCGGTCGTCTGCTTGTTGTTGCCGTTACCGCCGTCATGGTATATGCCCTCCCATTTATCACCGTCGCCTTCTGTGTCCTCGAGCTTGTTCCATTGCTCGAGTCTGGATTTGCGGCGGCCGTCATTTCCGTGGAGGTTTCGGCTGTGGGCGAGTGGGCCGCGGGTATTGGCCCGTTGCTTGAGGGTGCGGGAGTAGCGTCGGTAGACGAAGAGGGCGAGGGCGATGAGGCCACTGGCACCGATGAAGGCGCCGATACATGTGCCGATGACGGTGCTCATGGCAATCGGTTTTGCGGTTGAGGCGGCGGCGACCGTCGATGGGGCTACCGACGTCGAGGATGAGGATGATGAAGAGGTGGGAGCTGGCGCCGGAGGAGTGGTGGTCGTGAGGGCAAGTGGAGGAGCACTTAGGGTTCCAGTACCCGCTGCAGTATCGAAAGCGAGTGCGTCTGTCGCTGTCGCTGCACCTGTGCCGACGGTGATGCCTCCATTTGTGATGCCGACTGCGCTGGGGACGTCGACGGGATCTTGCCGCTTTGCGAGGTGTGCGGGGCGAACATGGGCGACCATTGGTGATGGAGGGAGGAAAGGGTGGAAGGGATAGGATTGTAAAAGAGCGAAAGAGTGCCTGATGGAAGCTGTTACTGACTGAAATGTATGGAGGGGCAGGGAGAGTGACGTGATGCGCCGATCAGCTGCGTCTGTGGGCGGGCACCAGAATGCAGGGGACTCACGGACTGGGCCTGCAGCGGTCGGGCATGCAGAAAGTTGGGAGAAGGAAGCAGACGGTCGTTGTCGGCGTCGACTGTTGCGTTGTCAACTGCTGCCAAATCCCCTCCACAAGCCTAAATGTCACCTTCGTCACAGATGTCACAGAGCGTGGGAGCTTCGTTTCGCCTTCGCGTTTCACACAGGCTCGCACACCGGCCCGTCTCGCCCAAGTCCAGCTTTCCTTTTCACTCTTGACGCCCACAGCCGCCCATCTGTGACGTCCACAGTTCTGCTGCTTCAAGCTCGGACGTTAGGGTCTTCCTCTGCACTTATTCAAATCGCATCATCCTGCTGACGAGACTGCTCAATCACCACTCATCGGCAATCCAAAAGCTCTCCTCGGCGCCATTCGTTCAGAGCATCTCACTTCGCTGCCATTCCTTATTGGAATATTAAAGCGTATTTATCAGCGTCACGCTCTGGCCGTCGTCCACAGAACGGCGTCCCTCAAGCTGTCTGTCGACAGGCATGACGCGATTAGAACTTCGCCCAACGTACAAGACTTGCGACGGCGCTCCACAAAAGAACACGTTCTCCTGCATCTTCATCCCATCTGCGTTTAGACTCGGATTGATGTCCTACATCGAGTATAGTTCCGTCGTGATATGATATATCGATGAGCACTTCCCTCCCAACAGCTCCCCAACTCCCGAGGTGGCTCCTCCAACTCGATTCATTCCGTACTCGTACGGTCCCCGTGGAGCATGATACAGGCAGCGGGTTTAATTGTCTTCGCATAGCGCCCACTCCTCATATCCGTTGATGGTTTGAAGATCGGAACACATTGTCCTTCATCAGGATCACCTCCAAGCTGATGTCGGACCACCAGGAGGCTGTACAGCAAAGTGTATAGACAATCTATAAGATAACAGGCCGCAAAGGTATGCTCTGTTCCATCTTCCGTATACGTTGGTGGTCATGATATTCCAGAGAGGCGGTGAAAAAGTTTCCAGCGCTTTGCATCATGGCAGTCGACTGGTCACGAAATAGGCGCTCGGGACTATTGACACTCAGTCCGTATGTACCCGAATTATACGAACCAGACCCACACCTCTCCGCACCTGCTAGCCTTACATACCGTGGCCTCAGAAATATCGCATTCGCTCTTCCAGACCCCTCACCAAATAGCAGAGAGAGAAGTTCTGGCACAGCCGTGGGTGGGCGAGTTCATACCTCCCCCGACTCGGAGTCCCAAGTCTATGTGCCAAAAGTCTGCCCACAATCTTCCCCTCAACTGTGGGTCTCTACTCTATCGCTCTTGGACGCCCAACGGCTATTAATCTCCCCCAAGACATTATGCATTAAGGGCGTGCGGACAAAGTCGAACCTGACCGGGCGCTCGAAAACAGCGTGCGCGCTCGGCTCATGGATATGTAGGCCCGCGCGAATGACAAAAACACCGACGGCGCATCGGGGAGTCGTCGGTGTCGATAGGTCATAGAGATTTTTTGAAGGAGACTGGAGCGATGGTTGCGATGGACCAAGAGCCAGCAGCCAGATGACCAGCACTCCACAAATTGCCCCACATTGGCCGTGCCGCTCGGTGTGATTTTCCATGCTCAGGCTGCACGCTGCTCCATGGGCGATACTTAACTCGAGAAAAAGCTGCCCCAGGCCAGGAACTCTCGCACAGCGCCCGTGGGTCCAGAAAGCACCGCCGACGCGGGTAGAAAAGTCTCAAGTTCACGATCGTAGCGGGTCCTAATCCCATCTTCTGGCAGTGCCTTCCCATCTTTTCATCCCTTGAGCGTTCCCAAGCTCTCCTCCGTATAATGAAAAACATTATTACTGTAGGATCGAACGATGAAATCAGGGAAACGTCAGCGCGTCGGGAGTCGAGAGCGCTGAATCCTGATCGTCGCACTTGTGTTGTACTTGGGTTTTTCTATTGAGAACGTCCGGTGCGCCACCAATTTCGTAATGGGCGCCTCTGAGTTTTGGGCTCTTCCGATTTTCTCACTTACATATGCCTGCGACCAGGCGGGACCTCAGTCAGAATTCAACATTCAACATTCAGTTCCCATCTCAGAAGCCTCTTCTTCAACTGCATCGCACGAAGAACGGGGGGCGAGATGGATGGGATCACGTCCCAACAGCTGTTTCCAAGGGAATGCGTGTTATCTAATCGGCCCGATAAGGAAGTGCGTTACCCAATCATGACAGGCCGCTCCGCTTGGCACGCCTCACCTGGTTCGCTACAGCTCGTTCATTTACGCCGACGAGGGTGTGGTGGCGCTCTCCTCTTTTTGCCTCCTCCCCCTTCTTCCCCTTCCCCCCTTCGGCTTCCGTCCGGACTCCTAGAGGCTGCACGCCTGTATTGGAGGAGCAAGGTGCTCATACACGTCTTCACGACCCCCTGTCGTTCTTTACACACCCACATTCGTTACACTTGACGTCAAATTGAAATCAACTAACTCACACCCACACTCACATCCACACGCATTTTCTGCACTTTTGGGCCTCCGGAATCAGCACACAACCCACTCTCAGCCCATCTTCTGTCCTCTCTCTTCCACTCGCATTTTTTTCCAGCTGCAAACATTCGCTGCCATGCCTGTCTTTACACCTATCCATGTCCTGAAACGCTCGGACGACTACTCGACCATCTCGAACCCCATCTACATCGCCGGCATCGTCGTTGTCGGCGTCATTGCCCTCGGAGTCGGCCTGTGGCTTTCGCTGAGGGTGTATAGGAAGCGTGCGATGCGGAAGCGCCAGGAGAACATGGGCGCAGCGTTCTTCTCTGTCAAGGGACTCGTTCCTGAAGGAGGCGACCCGGAGAAGAAGGATGGTTCTTTGCAGTGAGTTTCCCAAAAATACTCAAACCGAAGTTCATCAACGCTCTAACTTGTTTTGTGCGGATGTTAGACGCTCGATGACGCAGATCAAAGGGTTCTCGCGGAACAACCTCGACGCCTCCATCGTCCTCCCCGAGAAAGCCCTCGCTCGCCCCGGAGGAGCTGCAACCCGCGACGAGATTATCAACTACCACGCCCAAGCCGGTGCGCTCCCCAAGCCCTTCTCCTTCGCCCTCTCCGGCTCTCCACGCACCTCAACACTCGACCCCGGCCCACGCGCCTCCTTCGTGTCCTCCGCCACAGAGAAGCGCTTCTCCGTCATGTCCTCCGTGTCCTCCATCGGCTCCTCGACCTCCGGCTCCCTGCGCAAGGTGCGCCAGCTCTTCGACCCCGTGCTGCCCGACGAGCTCCTCGTCTCGCTCGGCGACCAGCTCACGGTCGTCCAGAGCTTCGACGACGGCTGGTGTGTCGTCGGCCGGGAGTCCGAGTTCGCGGGGCTCGTGCAGAGCGCGAAGTCGCTCTTCGGGAACAACAAGGCGTCAAGCCAGCAGCAGCAGGGGAGTAATGTCGAGTTGGGGGTGGTCCCGGCGTGGTGCTTCCTCAGGCCGGTGAAGGGTTTGAGGGCGGAGAGGCCGGTTAGGAGCTCGAGCTTGGGGATTACCGTCCAGATGGACGGGCCGGGGTTCTCGTCGAGGAATGAGCTGACGTCGTGGTCGAATTTCTAGACGTGCAGGAAGTCGCGACGAGGCCTGGACTGGGGCGCGATATGAGCGTGCTTCCTGTTTTTGGAGGTCGTACCCATCATCACCTCAACTACCCTACCATCGACCAGCCATCCCCACACCCACACGCACCCACGCGCTCACTCGTCCGACCCACGCCAGCTCACTAGCTCCACCACTACCTCCTAGCCGCCTACCTTCCACCACCTCAACTATACTTAATTTATTCCCCTGCTTTCCGATTTACCCAGTCTCAGCTCTCATACCCCTCATCTCAGTCTTCAAGGCCGCGAAAGTCCACGACTTCTTGTATCACAACCACCCGTTTACCCCGCACAATCCCCGCACGCACGCAAGCAGGCTTGGTTCTCAATCCCAAAAGTCCTGGCGCACTTTCCCCCAAGCTACATCTTTTTGCTTTCGGTTCTCTCTTGCTTTTCGCGTTTGGCGTCCAACGTCTCGCGCCCATTTCTTTCTTCGGGTTTCGACTGCTGTCGCCGTTCCACTTATACCCGCACCGGCTGCTGACTCGTCCATCATACATCTTAAGCTCGCCTGGGATACTTACTGGATTACTTCCCAGGTGGCTTCATGGCAATCAATTTTTTGTACTTACACATGACATGCATAGCTTTGTGTGTTGTTGAGAAAAATGATATTATATATCGCTCGTAGTTTGGTTGCGAAATTTGTTGGGAAGGAGAAACGCTCTCGCGTCGCTAGCACTCAAACTCAAGGCATCGACCTGCGTACGCGAGACGTGTCTTGTAAAGCACCGCAATTATCGATGCTCAACCCTTCCCGCCATCTCTCCGCTCAACGCCAACGCCAGCGCTCATTCGATGAAGCCGGTGCCTGTTAAGCCTTCGCTCAGCGTCTCAAGCGATGCGCGCAAGAGTAAGGTGAGAACAGGCTATAATTCGAATAACTAAGATTAGCTACCGACACAGTAGGTAGCTAAAGCCTATATATAGTAAATGGTGTATGTGAACAATGAGGCGGAATATGTACGTATATGGTAAGTGTCCGCAAGGAAAAAGCATGTGACTGCGCCGCAGTCCAAAATGAGGATAACTCGTGAATTTGATACAAGTAAGAGAAAAATGAAATATGCGCAGTTTAAGCGCAATACCGATCGTTCGTAACATTACCCCCTTTGTATGGCGAAGACTCCTGGCTTCGCAATTCTTCTCCTATGTCGTAGGCCCAATTAATGATGGCGGCGACTAGCCGGGTGTTGCGTGCAGTCGGTTCGCGTATGGTGAGGCGTTTGTACGCGACAGTGGGGGCAGGTGTAGTAATAGCAGTCGGGGTATCGGTGGCCGTGTCACATACAATGGGAGCAGCGGTTATTGTTGGGCGTCGGCGAGCAGATTGAACGGGCATTTCTCGAGGGCCCCGGGGTCGATTGACGCGGTGGTTGGCGTTGGTAAGGCGGGGGACTCCGAGCGGCTTGTTGTCTTCGTTGTACGGATCTGAGGGGCGGTTGTGGATAGCCCATAATTCCTCCTCCCATGTCGACTGCTTCAACTCCTTGGAGTGAGCCGAGGTTGGCGGGATTAGATATTTCGACGATTGATGAGATGTCGGATTCGGGGGAGGTGTCACGTGGGGGTTCAAGAAAGGATCGAAAGGCTTCAGCGAAGCCTGCTCCTTGGAGGTCTTGGAACGCTGCATCGGCTTGTCGTCGGAGTCCTTGAATAAGGGCGTCGGTAGCTCGTATATTGATAGACGCCTGGTGGAAGAGCATGAAGTAGCCGTTGAGTGTCAGATTGATGTAATTGAATTGTTGAGTAAATCGATCGGCTAGTTCGGGTCGGTTTTGAAGGAGGACATGGAGTTGTTGGGGGTTCGCGTATGTGATGGGATTCGTCGTGGTGGTGGTAGCGGTGGTAGTGGTCGGATTGGCGCTATCATCCTCGGTCCGAGCACGTCTCGTAGGTGAGGACGTGTCATGTCGGTTTGCAACGCTATTGCGGCGAACCGCGTCGCTGTACTGAGTGGAATCTGGTCGGAGGGGAATAGGGACACTAGGGGGTGAAGATATTGGTGTTCCATAGGTAGATTTGGCGGTAGGAGCGGTAGCGGTTTGTTCAAGTCTGGAGGACATTTTGGTAACGGTTTGTTGGGGTTTCTGGAAAGCGTCTTCTGGCTTTTTGTACCGTATAGTCCTTGACTTACTAAGCGTTCTATGTCGTGTAGCTCTTTTTCTGGTGGAGGTGGTGCGCATCCGTCGTGTTCTTCAAACACTCTGTTGAAACCGATCGATTGTCGAGGGGTGAAGTCGAAGGGTTCTAGTGTAAAATGAGGAGGTTGTTCGTTTTCATGTTGTGAGCTGTCGATCTTTTCTTTTCGAAGGGACGCGGTGAGTGACTTGACCTTGTGAATAACGCGTTTGGGGTTCATTTTCGACGGGTTGATTGTGTTTGACGCGTGTTCCGTGATGTGATTGGGTTCTGGTTGAGGTATGACTCGAGGACAGCGGGTGCTCGTCGGAGTTCAGATTCAGATCGCCATTCATTTTCTGAATGGGGAAAGCCTTTCCACTTGACGTAATATTCTCTTTTCTTTCCACGAGTTCTGTGTTTGACGATCATTTCGACTTCTTGGTGTTCTTCGTCTTCAACGAGGTCTGGTGGAGGTTTCGGGTAGGCAGGTCCATGCGTTTCAGTTTCTCGAAATGGTGAAAGTAGTGCAGCATGGAAGACGTTGTGAATCTTCCATGTTTCAGGGAGTTTGAGTCGATAAGTGACAGGACCGAGGACGTCTTTAATTTTGAATGGTCCTTCGCGTTTCGTGGAGATCTTTTTGGTCGCGTATGGGAGTTTCAGATTCTTGGCTTCGAGCCAGACTTTTTCTCCTTTCTTGAAAGGTTTAAACGTGCTTCGGAGTCTGGAGGCCATGCGTGCAGCGGCCAGTTCGTGTGCTGCGATTGCTTCTTTTCGGATTTGTTCGAGATGTTTCACTTTTTCTTCTGCGGATTCAAATCGGGTATGGTCAAACGTTTGTGGAATAGCGCGTGGTTGGAGTCCCAAAATAAGTTCGAAGGGGGATTGTTGTCGGTCGGAGTGTCGTCTAGAATTATGAACGAATTCCACAAGGGCGAGTTCGTTGGCCCAAGATTCTTGTTGTCCCGTACAGAAGATGGAAAGATACGTTTCAATTTCTTGATTAAAGCGTTCAGTTGTTCCGTCGGTTTGAGGGTGATAAGCCGTTGATAAGGAAGATTCGACTTCGAGCAATTTCAGGAATTCTCGGAAAGATTCTGCCGCAAATTGTTGTCCTCTGTCGGATATGAATTTGTCGGGGAGTCCGAATCGTTTATAGAGATTGTCGAGGAGTAATTGGGCGGTCTTTTCAGCAGTAAGACCTTCTTTGTTTGTCGGTATGAGAATTACCCCCTTTGTAAGCCCGTGGTCCACCATGGACATGATAGTATCGTAACCGTTCGAGGTCGGTAAATCGGTGATAAAGTCCATTGAGACTTGGGTGAATGGACGTAATGATTTCGGAGGGGGAATTGGAATTAAGGATGGTTTCGTTGGTTTTCTGTTGATTTTGTATTGTTGGCATTCTATGCATCCTTGAACGTAATTCTTCACAAAAGTACGCATTCCTGGCCACCAGTAGTTTTCGCGTATGAGATTATATGTCTCAAGTTCGCCAGGGTGTCCAGCAGTTCTGCTGTCGTGGTGGCGTTTCACGATTTCGCGTCGTATTTCGGTGTCTTTGGGAATATATCCTTTGCCTTTGTAGAAGAGTAGTGGTCTATCTTCTACCATTTCAAATGTCCAGTCCCGCAGGTTTTCTTCGACGTTAGGGATATCAGAGTCGAGTAAAAGTTTCAGCGCTGATGCGGCGTCTTGGTCAAAGTTCGGTGAGTTCGCAATTTTCTTCTGTAATTCGACGTCTATTAGGTTCGCAAAAATTTCTTCTGGGAGCATGGTGATTTGCTCATTGTCGTTGTCTTCTTCTGGGCAATGATCGGGTCTCCGAGAAAGTGCATCGGATTGAATCATTTTAGCGCCTGGCATATGGACGAGTTTCAAGTCGAATTCGGATAGGTAAAGATGCCAGCGTGCTTGTCGTCGGTTTAGATCTTGTGGCGTTTTCCAATATTGTAAGTTCTGGTGGTCTGAAAAGACCGTCGTGTCATAAGGAGCGCCTTGGACGTAGTGTCTCCATTCTTTCAGTGCTCGGATTATTCCGAGTAATTCTCGTTCGTATACTTGGTAATTCCGTTCTGTTGGAGAAAAAGATTGAGAATAAAAGGCGCATGGGTGTCGTACGCCATTTTCATCGAGTTGGGTTAGGACCGCTCCAGACGCAAATTTGGAGGCGTCGGATTCAATTTGGAACGGTTTCGCTTGGTCGGGCATGAGAAGAATCGGTTCTTCTATGAATCTTTGTTTCAAAGTTTCGAATGCGGTTTGGCATTCTGGCGTCCATGTGAAGGAGGCATCTTTCTTGGTCAGATCGTGTAGTGGTCTTGCTATTTCGGAAAATTTTCGAATAAATCGTCGGTAAAAGTTGGCGAGTCCCACGAATCCTCGGGTTTGGCGTACAGTGGTCGGAACAGGCCAGTCGGTGATCACTTTGATTTTTCTGGTTGACATTTTCGCTTCGCCGTGCTTGATGATCGTTCCAAGCATTTCTACTTGTTCAACTTCCCATTCGCATTTTTCAGGTTTGATATAGAGGTCGTGTTTGCGAAGTTGGGAAAGGATCGTTCAGGTTTTCGTGCGCAATTCGTCAATGGTGTTTGCGCAAATAAGGAGATCGTCCATATAGACGATCAGCCATCCTTCATCGATTTCGGCAATGAAAATACTGTCCATCATTTTCTGGAATGACGCCGGGGAATTGCAGAGGCCGAAAAACATAACCAAGGGTTCAAAGGTACCGTACTTGGTCTTGAACGCTGCTTTCCATTCATCTCCTTTTCGGAATCGTAGGTTGTTAAATCCCCATCTGATGTCGAATTTCGTAAAGTAACGAAATTTTCGTGCACGGTCAAGTAGGGGATTAATCAAGGGGAGTGGGTAAGCGTTCTTGATGGTCCAGTTATTCAGGTATCGGTAGTCTTGACATGGTCGTTTCTTGCCATCTGCTTTCGGAACAAAGAAAAAGGGTGATGCCATCGGTGATTTTGAAGGACGTATCTTTCCAGTTCGGAGATGTTCATCGACAAATTCTCTTGTTAATTTGTCTTCTTCTGGTGTCATTTCATAAATCGGGAAGGATTTTGGTTGGAATCCTTCTTTCAGTTCGATTTCATGGTCCCACGGTCGGTGTTCGGGGACGCGTTCAGAATTTCGTTCGGAGAAAAGATCAAGGTATTCGTGGTATTCTGGTGGCACGAGTTCTTCAACTGTCTTTTTCGATTTCTTGATCAAGTCGGGATTCAGTTTTCGTTCGTCTTGTTCGGTTAAGGTCGCGTTGATCCAGGCTTGGGTTTCAGGTTGGTCGGTTTCATACATATCCTCTAATATGTATTCGGAATCATCGTTCAAAGGGTTTCGGGTCGAGTTCATCCAGTCATCATTGTCGATGATTTCTTCAATAGTCGGTTTCGGTGTTCTCCATTCGATTGATCCGTCGGCCCAATCAATGATTGGGTTCTCTTCTCGTAGCCAAGGAAAGCCAAGAATGATGTCTTGTTTTCCTAATCCAGTAAGTAGTAGTCGTGTCAGTCGGGTTCGGTTTCCTAGATCGAGTAAAATTTGGGTGTATTCGGTAACGGTTCCTTTCTTGTTCGGGGTCCTGTCTACATTGAAAATTGTGTATGGGATATCGAGTCGCCAAGTCGGTAGTCGGAGTCGTCTCGCATAGTCGGTGTCGATAAATTTTCCTCCAGCTCCAGAGTCGATTAGGGCTTTTGTTCTAGCGATTTCCTTTTCAGAATCACTCAAGATCGTAACAGGCAATGAAATAGTCTTATTATCGATCTGAGCTACACTCGCGGAGTGAATTTCTAAATAAGGAGAGGCATAGGCGGGTTCAGACGCTAGGGCTGTCCGCCGGTTTAAAAACCCTGATCTTTGGCAGCATCGAAGAACGCGTCGCGTTCTTCATTGGAGAGTCGGTCAGTCATGGATCGAATGTGGGCATAGAGTTCTTTGCCCGTTCGGGGTTGGTTCTGATTCGGGTTCTGTCGGGGTTCGTATGGTCGTCGGTTCGTCTGGTAGTTCGGGTTTCTCGGTTGGTATCGGTTTTGTTGATTCCACGAATTCCCTTGGTTACGAGGGGGTCGTCGTGGACAATCTCTGGACATATGCCCAGTCTGTCGGCAATGGAAACAAGCACCTCGGCGCATGAGGTCGCTTCGTTCCTGCATTGACATTGTGTCAACATCCATGGCATATGGATCGCGTTCGGGTGCCTTCGGTAGGCTCGTGATCGTTTTCGGGGTTGTGGTCGAGTGTGAAGAAGAACCATTTCCTCGACGGTTGTCAAGGATCTGCGCAAAACGTCGGTTGTTGACGTCGACTTCTACTGCTCGCTTGTACCAATCAGCAATCGTTTTAGGCATATTCCCGGAATTGATGATCATTCCAAGAATTTTGTTCGAGAGCGAGTCTCGATAAAGGTCAACGATGGCGATGGGGTCAACGAGACCTGATCGGGCGAGTAGGGTTTTGAATTTGGCGTTATGGTCTTCTGCATGTTTCTTCTCCATCCGGATCTTCTTGAGCTTCTGAAGGGCTTCTCCTGGTAGGTCTTGGACCGTGAACGCTTCTTCGAGGGTATTCTTGAAGTCTAAGAAGGTTCCTAGGTCGATTCCGTTGGTCGTCGTGCATTTCTTGATAAACTGGTTGGACCAAACATGTGCTTCTCCTTTGTTCATCAAACTGAGAACGTATCCGATTCTTTTCTGATCGGTGTCGTAGACTCCTGAATTGATTGCCAAATACAGGAGACATTTGTTCAGAAAAGCTTCGAAATCGTCTCGGTTTCCATCGAACTCAGGAGGGACATTAATCCTGAGTTCTTTGGGTTCTTTGGTCGAGGATGAAGTGGTCGTGGTGGATGGTCCAGCGGGAAATCCTCCAGCATATCCTACGGTAGCAGCCGGCATGTCGTCGTTCGGGGTTTCAGATGGTTCAGGTTCTTTTCCTTTCGGGGGTTTCGGGGATTGTCTCGGGGTTTCGTCGGTTTCGGATTCAGGTTCTTGGTAAACCCACAAAGGTTGTTCTGTTAATTTGTCAACAAGTTGTTGTCCTTTGTTTAGATCAAAGAACTTGAGGGAAACGCCGATTTTTGACAAAAACCAGGTTCCTTCGAGGGGTTCTTGGGGTTGAAAAACTCGTTCAGCAAATTCTTCAAGAACGTTTAAGTTTTGTGGGGTTATCGGGATCGGGTGTTGAAGTTCCGCAGCAGGTGTTGTGGGGTTCTCTTCAACTTCGGGTTTGGGTCGTTCAGTTTCGTCGGGTTCGGTCGGTGTCGTCGATTTCGGTCGTTCGGGGTACGGTCGGGTTCGGTGAGAAGCTCTCGTCGAACTTCTACTTTCGGATCGGGAATCCGTGTCGTTCGTTCGGGGGTCCACAGGGGTCCTTCACGGTCCTTTCACTCGGACGGCGAGGAGTAATCCTATGGCAGAGGCTTCTAACGGATCCTTTCGATCGGAGCGGTTGAAGGTTGTTCCTCTGTCGGTTCGTCGGTTTGGCAATTCGGGTGTTGGAGTTTCAATAATGGGTATTATTGAGTTCTCTCCAACTTCGGGTCGTCGGTTCGGGGGTCGACCAGTCGGGTCGAGATCAGAAAAATTCGTCGGGTCGGGGGTCGTTCGTTGGGAACAATCGGTTCCAGTTCAAAAAGGTCATTCGGGTTCAGAAGGTAGAGAAAGGGGAGAGGCCACTAAATAGTGGAGTCGGGTGAAGGGAGCTAATCTTTTGTTAAGCCTTCGCTCAGCGTCTCAAGCGATGCGCGCAAGAGTAAGGTGAGAACAGGCTATAATTCGAATAACTAAGATTAGCTACCGACACAGTAGGTAGCTAAAGCCTATATATAGTAAATGGTGTATGTGAACAATGAGGCGGAATATGTACGTATATGGTAAGTGTCCGCAAGGAAAAAGCATGTGACTGCGCCGCAGTCCAAAATGAGGATAACTCGTGAATTTGATACAAGTAAGAGAAAAATGAAATATGCGCAGTTTAAGCGCAATACCGATCGTTCGTAACAGTGCCCTCCTTTCGTGGCTTCACTATCGCCGATCGACGTTATGCCATCATGATTAACATGTACACGGATGAACGTATCTAGATCATATCCAGTATTGGCGCAGACCACATGAGCTGCTGTGCTGCCTCCCGGTCAGTCTCAATCTACCACATCCGTGAAGTGACAGCTTGGGATATTTACTCAGCGAGCAGGCGTCAGTGGCAGGGCGCATACATACACGACACTCGCCAACTACTCAACCCGCTTACCCCCAGACGAGAGCGCTGCATTAGCCCCTCACGCCACACGCGTCTTGGAAAAGCCCCCAGGTGTCAACTGCTGGTGGTGGCGGTCTGTATGTGAGGGTACGCACAAAGTTCGCACCCAACGCAGCCTCGTATCAGGTGAATACACGCCGTCACTCAAGCGACGTAACAGAAAGGACTGTAGGCGAAAGGGAGATAATGGTCGCCCAGAACCAAAGAGCGTTCACGAAAGAGGAAGTTGCCAAGGTGTGTACTTAGCAAGTTTGACGGAACCGCCCGCATCTCATAGGCCGCTTGACTGACGGTGTCGGGAATGGCTGTACCACTCGACTGAAGGCGATTTGGTGTGTTTTTATGCTATGTCGGGGGGAAGGCCCGCAAAACCGACCGGTTGGATTTACTCTTTGTAGTGGATTGTTGTCGACTCGGTCATCTACGACCTCACCAAATTCCTGTCTCTGCATCCTAGAGCTCCTCGAAGAAAGCATCGGTATGTTGTTACTCTCGATCTCCAAACAAGCCGGTTCTAAAGCTCTTGTTTTCACAGCCGGAAACGATGCCACAGACGCCTTCTTCAGCCTGCACCGAAAAGAGGTCCTGCAAAAGCCCTAATACCGGCGCCTCCGGATCGGTGTCCTCGAAGGCGGTGTGGAGCACTTAGGCCTGAACGACCATGGATCGCTGAGCAAGGTCTCCTATGCCGAGCCGAACTGGTTGGCGAGTGGCTTCAACTCGCCGTACTTCACCGACGTTATGATCAGTCCCTGCGTTATTTCTGTTTTCTCTGCATCCCAGCACTGAGCCGCTGTTGTTAATTTTAACGGTCCGTGAATAGAATAATAGGACATTCCAAGTCGCCGTGAGGGAGTTCGTCGATGAGGTTGTGTACCCCGACGCGCAGCTCCATGAAGAAGACGGGAAGAGGCCATTGTAGTATGTCTTTGACGAGATGGCGCGCCTGAATATCATCGCGATGCGTTTGGGGCCAGGAAAACACATGAAAGGACGTGTCTTAATAGGCGGGATCATCAAGCCCGAGGAGGTACGCCATAAGAAGTTTCGTGCAATCGTGGATTAACGTCTTCGTGTAGTTTTCCACGAGCTGCTACTTTGGCAAGAGCTCGGACGCATACATGGTCGTGGTTATAGCGATGGGCTCGGGGGAGGGTCGTGCATGGGTGCGCGTCGGCCTCTCCCTCCACTACAAGCTCTCATCCCTTTATTTTGTGTCTAGGGCTGCCTCCCCTAATCAACTTCGGCAGCAAGTTCCTAAATGACACCATCGTGCAGGAGGTGCTTTCCGGCAAGAAGTTCATTTGCCTAGCTGTGATGGCGGCGTTTGCAGGAAGCGACGTCGCTGGAATCAAGTGCTCTGCGACTCGGGCAGAAGGTGGATGATGGGACGCAAGTCGACAGGGATCCTCGGCCTTGCTATATTGCTCCCCAAGCTGAGCCTGACTGACGATCCCCACAGGAAAGTATGTTCCCCAGCTTTGTCTGTTGCCAGAGCGGTGCGACTATTTTTCAGCTTACAAACGAGTTTTCTGATTTCCGGTCTAAGATGGGTTCTGGCGACTGGATGCGTAAGCGCGCAAAGGATCGTCATTGAAGACTGTCTTAGGTATGCGACTCTGGCTTGCCCATTGCCTCCTCAATCTACCCACGTTGCAGATGGATTAATCACAGAAATATGTTTGGAAAACCGCTTTCTTCTCAAGCTGTAATCCGCACCGAACTCGCCTCTATGATATCAAAGATGGGGGCGTGCCAACATTGGCTTGAGAGCACAATTTATCTCTATTCGATAGACCCACTCTTGAATACAGCGTTCAGGTACAACATACAAATGCCTCGAATGGTGAAAATCCTGTCCGGGCGTGATGCAGAGAGGGAAGTCTTTGACCACGTCGCTGCCATTGAAACTTGTTTGGATCTCCACAAGTAAACAATATCATAAACGCCGCATTTCGAAATGGGTCTATCGATATGGTTTAGCTGCAAATGACCCACATGACTACAACCAGACGGCTGCAGACTGGCGGGGTAAGTAATCGATTTGTTATGTCTGACCGTTTGACTTACTCGTATTGCCTGCTTCTAGGCCCATCGGATTTTTGAAGATGTTTGCTTCGAGAGCTGCCCAGGAGGCTGCCCGAGATGCCGTCCAAGTGAGTAGCATCGGGTGCATTTGGTTAGTGTGGCGCATGTAAATAACCATGACAACTCCAAGATTTTTGGTGGCCGAGGAATCCCACGTTCTGGGATGGGGAAAGTTTATCGAACATATAGTCTCGTATGTAGCACAGACATATGATTTTGACGATTTTTTTTTCTGATCTCACGGTATATAGTATCACAGGACACTGCAGATAGATGCGCGCGTAAATTCTAGTCCATTGTCTTGGAATTCATCTAACCTCACCTTTTTTGTGTTCTGTAGGGTCGGTGGAGGGGGTAATCATTTTGTACTATTTTGTACTACTTCCTTGCTGATGGTTCTGAACCTTCTTTCCGGCGGTCCAATGACATACTTGGTGATCTAGATGTCCGGCAAGCACTCAGGAAAATGCCCCATCGGTGCGACTGTGAAGAATACATGGGCCCACAGCCTTTGAGACTCTCTAGGCTGAAACCTCCCTGAGATTCAGAAAAGCCTCATCGGACCGTTGAATCCGTTGCACAATCGCGGTTGCGTAACTTCGTCAAAGAAGCAAGATATCTCTTGGAGTAGATTTCGCCGAAGTACGGACGCGGACCAACTAAACTCCGTAGTACGTTCCGAGCCTACTAATATACATTTCAGTGATATACTATACGTTCTCGTAAAATGCCGTCAGACATGAAGAAAACTGACCGCCGTGGTGGCTGAGAGCGAGCGCTCAGCACAGCCCACAGCGGCGGGGGTTTTAGTCGCGGTAAGCGCCGTGTAGTATTTCGCAGACGATGATTGGTTCGGAGGCCCGGGAGCTACGGGGAATCACATGCCCCAATCCACTCCACCATATTATCATCTCCCCCTTTCGGTCTCTCTATTCGAAACACTACCCCAGACCCCTCCATAATGGCATCCAAAGAACTGAAAGTCTTCACGCGCGACGAGGTCGCAAAGGTCCGTTTTCTTCATCATCTTCTACCGGAGAACCCACTGACGGTATGTTTAGCACAACAAAGATAGTGATCTCGTAAGAATGCCCCCGTCAATGATGTCAGCTCGGCAATCCTAACAAGCCTTTTCTTCCAGTGGATCATTGTCGACGCCAAAGTCTACGACATTTCGAGGTTCAAGAACCTTCATCCTGGAGGTGCATCGGTTCTGCTCGACGAGGAGATCGGTAAGTAGCACAGCATGGTGAATCTGTCCCGGTTTACTTAATGGTTCGACGTTTAGCTGGGCAAGATGCAACTGAAGCTTTTTATGGTCTGCATCGGCACGAGGTCATCGAGAAACCTCAGTTTGCTCGTCTCCAGATAGGTGTCATCCAAGGGGAGAAGAGTGTCATCCACGGTCGTATCCTGGGAGAACTCAGCAAGGTTCCCTATGCTGAACCAGGTTGGCTGTCAGAAGGGTACCACAGCCCATACTTCACCGAGGTACTTCTCTTCCAGCATTCAGGACGTCCAGGAGGACTCATAGATGTCGACTTTAGAATCATCGAAAGTTCCAGAGGGCGATGCGGAAATTCATGGACGAGGTCATTACACCCGACGCGATTGCCCGCGAAGAAGACGGCAAACCTCCCAGCAAGAGTGTTCTTGAGGCCATGGCGTGAGTAGTGCGCAGCTGTTGGAGACTTGGCAATTGAGTTTATTTTTCGCAGCAAGCTGAACATCCACGCCATGCGCATGGGTCCTGGAAAGCATCTCAAGGGTCTGCCTTGGTTCTTGTTGCGCAGGAGGTTGGCTGAACTATCTGAACAGGGCGAGAACTTATGGGTGGACTTGTAAAGCCGGAAGAGGTGAGCACACGGTCGTTGTTCTTTCCGCTGGATCGGTTCTTACTGGACATGTTAGTTTGATTACTTCCATGAGGTTAGTTATTGTTTGTTTCGTTTACACATGCCTTAGATGAATGGGAACGCGCCATAGCTCATTATCAATCAAGAATTTACGCGTCCTGGCAAGAGAGGATACGGCGATGGTGCGTTCGAGGTTTATTCAGCGCTGGAGGTCTTCTTAATCCCTTCCCAGGTCTCATGTCTGGATCGGTCATCGGGCTTCCTCCCGTTCTGAACTTTGGAAACCAGGCCATCAAAAGCAGAGTTGTTGAAGATGTCCTCTCTGGCCAGAGGCTCATCTGCTTGGCCATCTCGGAAGCCTTTGCCGGTAGTGACGTCGCGGGATTGAGGACCACTGCAACCAAGACGGAAGACGGAAAGCACTGGATCATTAATGGAACCAAGAAATGGATCACTAATGGGACGTGAGTATATGCATGCTATCCTAGTCGGTTGTCTTTTGCTGACTCGTTAGCATAGTTTTGCTCACTAGTAAGTTCTTACCACCTTGTTAGTTCGCAAAATACTAAGCGCCCTCCAGCTTCACCGTTGGATGCAAGACGGAAGTAAGATTATATCTTGTCTGCCATCTGCTCGTGTCGTGACACTTTCTTAGGACGGTTTCACCGTCATCCTTGTCGAGCGGGGTGAAGGGGTCGAAACCAAGCCAATCAAGACCAGCTATGTATGTCCCTCGCTTTCTGGGCCGTTGATCCAGCTCACTTTTGCTAGTCGCCTACTGCTGGAACGGCCTTTGTTACCTTCGACAATGTCAAAGTTCCTGTCGAGAACACTCTGGGTCCTGAAGGCGGAGGAATCTTCGTGATGCTCAGCAATTTCAATCATGAGCGTTGGGTGATGATCTGCTCGTCTGCACGATCTCAGAGACTGATTCTCGAAGAATGTCTGAAGTACGTCCCCGGCCTTTGTCGATCATTTCCCTTTCTGATGGCTCTCCTTCTCAGATGGGTCACGCAGAGAAAGGCCTTCGGCAAGCCCCTCCATTCGCTGGCCGTTATCCGAAGCAAGCTGGCAGCCATGATCTCGCGGGTAGAGAGCACCCAGAACTGGTTGGAAAACATCACCTACCAAATGAACAACATGGTGAGCACACCTTCCCGAGCAATTTGACTCAATCTTGACCTCTCCTCCCAGTCCTACAAGGAGCAGGCAGCAAAGTTGGCCGGCCCCATTGGCCTGCTCAAGATGCACGCCACTCGCACCGCACAGCTGACGGCGACAGATGCTGTCCAGCTCTTCGGCGGCCGTGGCATCACGCGAACAGGTAATGAAAGAGTGCTACCACTAGAAATTATGAAGGCGCTGACGCGATTCCGCAGGAATGGGAGAACATATCGAACATGTATGCGCCAAGATGCCGAACAAAATTGCTTTCTTACTGACTGTCCGTTTAGTACCACCGTACAGTGCCGTTCGATTCGTGAGTCTCATGTCTAGCTTTCTTCTCGTCTCATGCTGATAGACATTTCCCAGCATTCTCGGTGGAGGTTGGTTTATATTCCGCAAACTGTTCTTTTCTGGCCTAACGTATATTGTTTTCAGCGGAGGACGTCCTCGGAGATCTTGGTGTGCGGCAGGCGATAAGGGGTATTCCCAAAGACGCAAGGCTGTAAACGACTTCTTAGTACCCTTTCGTCGACGAAATAGCCCCATTGTATTCAGCCATATCCTTCTAATGTAATATCCAACAATCACGGTCCAATTTATGATAGATATCATAAACATGCTTTGAGGTGGTCATCGGAAACCGGCTTGTCTCTGTCGGATTTCCCTTGGAGTGCTGCTCCTGACGCCGACATTGGCAGCGGTAGACCCTGAACTCTTCCATCCAAACCAACCCATAACGACGTTCTTTGCAAAGATTTCACCAAAACCAAGCATAACGCCATTGACGAACGGCAGCAGCAAATTGACCGCCAGAGATGAGACAAATGCTTTCAGGCGGGTGCGTGTGGAGAGGGAAGAGTCGAAGATGGCGAGTGTAACAGAGACAGGGGCCGCAGCAGCCGGCTGAGAACGAGGAGGGGGTGGGGTGTCGATGTTCTCTGGGAAAGTCATAGAAGGGAAAGAGGAGGTCACGGAAGGGACGTCCTCCCATTTCTGAGACTCGTCCGTATTCGTGTCTGGTCGCGAGTGGGTCCTTGAGAGATCCGTCGTAGGCTCCCGGCGGACAGCAGAGGGTTGTGGCTGCTGAGATTTTTTGAGACAAAGGTAGAAGCCTAAAAATTGAATTGCTCACTTGTGCTGGTTCGCTTTCCACGCTGACCAATTCCGTCAGCTGTGAAGAGCTGGCCACGGTGCTAGGTCCGCCGACACTCTCCCATCCCTCTCCATGGCCTTGTGAGGGAGGCTCGTCGACGATGCCTGCCGCCTTCCACTTCGCTGCCTCCTCCTTCTCCGCGGCGCGTATCGCTTCCCACCTCAAGCGCTCCTTCTCAGCCTTTTCGCGCGCCTCAGCCGACTGTGCACGCCATGACTGCACCTGCGCCTCGTATTCAGCCTTCCATGAGTCTTCCAAGCTGGCCGTGCTTCCGCTGGCTTCGAGAGGAGCGACAGCGAAGGAGGCTTCAGGTTGCGCTTCGGGAGCACCAGTAGGAGCTGCGACTTCTGACGTAGCCTCTGGCTTGGGCTCCGGTTTTAGCGATGGGGGCGGCGCGGAGAACGCCTGGTCGAGAACTGACTAGAGAATATGAATTAGTGCGAAAGAAACGCGTAGGAGTCAAAGAAAGCCCGAAGGTACCTCGAGGATATCGACTTCCTGGTGTTCTAAAGGCTCAACCATGGCCGAAAGAAAGGACGATTCAGAGCGTCCAGAATCGGCCGTGTTCGGCTCGGCGGCGTAAACAGGTCGTAACAGGTCACAGCTCTCGCGGTCACAAATCTCTTTGGGGTCACGACACTTTCTACCTGGACCGCCATTAGGGCTGAAATTCTACGAAAGGTGCTGAAAAACTGCGGGCGTGCTACCTCAAACCTCGTCTCACACGTTCAGCTTTTTTTGACTCTTGCAGAAAGTGCGAAACTGCTTGGATTAGACGACTCTGATTTCCAACAAGCCCGCTCACGCCTAGGGACGCTCTTCTCCAGCTACTGCTGGTTTTGACATGCCTCGCATATCCTCCTTGGAAGTTTCCCTCCGTTATATCGCATTACTGAACGCTCCTCGGAATTTCCTTTGCTGGCGGTGGTCATCTGCTGCTATGGATAGTTGCCTCGACCGTTGGCGGTTGAAGTGAACGTCGCCTTGGCGGGAGAGGCGTTCAAATTCGAAAAGAGTGTCATGGTTATCACTGTGGGGTCAAACCCGTGCCCTTTCGGATAGACCACGACGTCGGTCTCCTTTTTCTGTTCATGGACAATTTGCTGGCAAATTGGAGATTCTTTCCGTGCCGATGCCGCTGGAAGCTTTAATCATGGAATATTTGGAATCCCCATTCGCATTGCTCTCGTTTAGAGCTACTTTCGCCCTCCTCCTCCAAGCTCTCCCTCCCTTGGCTTTGCTCCCGGCTCCGTTTGCGCACGTAATCAAGTGTGCCGTTTGTCAGTCGGCCCTTTTCCAGCTGTACACTCGCAGCCGGTTTCACTTTAATCCATCACCCATTCAGCAGTCGTTGTTTTCTATCTCGTCATCTATACTGATTTCTAATGGTTGTACAAAGCTCGAGACCGCGGAACTTAGGTCTATTCGCAGTCCACTTGGAATCGCGAAAACCCTTTCCCTTCAAGCTCAATCCATGGATGAACAATGTGCTCCGGGAAGTTGTTATCACTTCGAAATGAAATCCAATGAAATTAGCAAGGGACTTCGGGCCGTCCAACTTGCGTCTTGCATATTGAATCCGCGGTCCAGGGAGTCTCGGTTTTCACTTTTTTGAGTCGTATGCGCACGTTGGACCGCGGCCTCCTATCGATATTATTTCCGTGAGTACCTTCACCATTTGGACTCCAGATGGTACATTTTCTCTGCAATAAAGTGGGTCCACCAGCTGACTCGAATGTAGGGGTGTCACCATCGGAGGTAGTTGTTCAACAATTTCCTGATACAGTCCAAAATTATCGAGATTCGCTATTGTGGCACACCGCTGTGTCAGGGCTTACTACGTTACTCCGTAATCTATATCAATCACTGTTCTTTGCGTGAGTCGGTGCTGGCCGTACAAGGCAAGTAAGCCCCGACGAGAGCAATAGCATCTCGAATGACATTCTGTTATGATTGACTTGTTTCCGAAAACAATAATTATCCGTGGAGGTCGTTCAGCGCGCTTCTGCTCACACCTGAACATCTACCTGGTCTAAACCTGGCCTTATGCCGGGCGACTGTGGACCGATACATGCATGCTTGCGGTGTTATCGATCTCTCTTCTCCAAGTCCCAGATGGACCTGGTGATAACGCCACGCCCATGGAAAGTCTCGGGCAAAGATCTTATCCAGCCCGATGAGCCTACAGCAGTCGCGTGACATGCAAGACGGTCGAGGCGATTTCGATGTCGGACACCCTTCTGACGTCCGTCGTCATTGCTTCGATTATGTATATTATGGTCCTAATCCGCCCCGTTCGTACTTACTTTTCTTCCATCACTTACCCCTTCTCCCCCGGCCCCCAAACGCCGTACCCCCCACACTACAATGTGCAACGACGAAGTGTACGCCCGCTGTTTCTTTCCCCTTTCCTTCATGTTGACGGCGTCTCCCACAGATATGGAGACTGGTATAGAGGGTGCAGTGTATGTTTCACGCTCCTAGTCATACCTGGACCTCTGGTCAACGATCATGGCGTCTAGCACTTCGTCAAGGCTTATGAATCCGGAAGACGGATCGACTGCATGTCACAATATTGCGGACTAAGCTCTGCTCATGTCCACACAGCGGTGAATTGCCCTTGTCCCAAGGTATGCAATGGTCGACCATGTTCAATGATCCCCTTGAGTCAATCCTCTCCAGATGCCCGGAGAAGAACGACGCATTCAGAGCATGTTCCACAAAGCGTGTGATCCTTGCAGAAGCGCCGAGTTTGCTCGACGAGTTGGACGATGATTCCCGCTGCTGCAGCTGTATAATTACCGTCTGTAATTTTAAGTCTGTTAGTATCGTGTTTCTCCGTACTTATTTGGATCTTATTGGACACGAGTTTCAGATATAATGGCACGGCCTTCCTCTGTCGAAGCATTGAATAGTATTGGTGCGCATGTCCTCCCGAATGTACAAATGATGAAAGGAATCATACCGACTAGAAACGTTTGCCTCCGCGCTTGAGCGGCTGTCTTGCACCACGTTTAATGCCTCCGGCAGACGCACCACGGGCGGATTTTGTCTTGTTGTCCTGCTCGCTGTCGTCGTCACTAGATGGGGGGACTTTAGACTTGGCCTTTTTGACGGGCCGGTGTGGGGAGGAGTCAGAATCAGATGGTTCAGCCTTTGGCTTAGATGCCGGGGGAGGTGTGTCGACATGGCGTTCAGGTAAGGGACTTCCTTGCGCGGTCCTCGAAGGCCCCGCTACTGCCGAAGAAGTCGCAAATTTGGTTGCCACTGCCGGTGGTGGCACTGCGTCGGACTCTTCAGTTTCGCTTGAGGCTGGTTCGGCGTTCTTCATCTCGACGCTGCGCTCGCGCTTGCTAGCAGCCCTTTCGGGGATAGGTTTCTTTAAAGGCAGAAGTCGGAACTAAAGTCTAAAGAGCGACACAGGGATGTGGACTTACGGAGGAACTGTCGCGCTTCTCTTCGAATACTTCTTGGGCTATTCTTGGAGGAGCCCTCTCTTCTGGCTCGTATTGGTCAATCTTGAGCTCAACTTTTCCAATGGTTGATGACACGGGGGCTAGGGCGGCATTACACTTTGAGAATCTCGTATTGAGACTAGGAGACCCACGAAGATCTGGTACAAAGTTGAACATGGCCGTAATGCGCCTGATGATCGTCGCAATTCGTGGTTTCGACATGGCATTTTTGATATGCGTGTCAAGTGTTCGTCTTGCAGTTCGACCGAGCTTATCGACTGCCTGAACAGCACTGGCTGTCAGAGTTTGAAGATAATAGCAGGAGATTACAGGATAGGTACCTTTTCAACGTCACCATCAGGGATCTCACCCACAACCTCCGCCGTTGAAAAGGTCAGGTGGTTGAGGCTGATGAGCGGAAAAATGAGGTGCTTGGATATGATTTCAGACGCCCATTTGTGACCGAGAAAGCATATCTCCCATCTCCATTTGAATGCCTCGCATTCTAGTTCGATGGCGAGATCCTGTTGGATGGGGGGCCCATGTGAGTCCATAGAAATAATGTATGACGGTGGTGTCGGCTACAAACTGAATAGGTCGAGTCAATGATTTCAAATGAGAGCTCCGCAAAGCCACCTATCGTATGGGCTTGCGATAACAGTTCAAGTGTCTGTTCTCTCCATGCATCTTCGTCAGCGGTCTTCGCAAAGGGTCCAGGTGAAGGCGTATTGCAAGCGCGCCACCGACGGGCCATTTGCTTACTATTCAGCACTTGGGGAAAACAAAATCGGCTGCCGCTGACATGATTACGGGAAAACGTAGAAACGTACCTTCTGTCCATACCGATTTCGTATCCGTTATTAAGATACAGCACGAGAGATCTTGCGGGGAATAGTGGAATTTCTACTCGATCAAGTAAGTTCGATGTCGTTGTGGTCGGATAGATCCGTGGACCGACAAGAAGATAGGGAGTGGCCTTCCCAGCATCAGCCTTTGCTAGCCATTCTTTGCTCAATAGCAGCTTAGCATGTTCCTGTGGTTGAACGCGTCAATCGAAGACGGCCTTCCAAAGAGTTCTTGCAAAGAACCTCCGTGAATTGTTCCATGCCAGGATCAGGCACTGTGGCCAGAGAAGATTGGAATAGATCAGTCCCCGAGTATAAACCCAAATGGGATGGAGATTGAGGTAGATTGAACATTTACATCGAATGCACTAACAGTATTATTCAAAGAATCCGAGTCATTGGAGGTTCAGACTGGGCGTCAGTTCGCTCACAGATTTTGCCAGAGGAGATCTGAGACCAAGAAGTGCGAATAAGTTTACAAGCGAAGTGCTATGGTGAGTAGAACGAGGATGTTCAAGTTGTGAGAAGAGGGAACTCAACAGACCGCAAGTTAAACTCCAACAATCGGCTAACTCCGAGCACTTGACTTCCGCACCACCACGACGAAATGCAAGAGTATCCTCCAAGAGCCGTTTCCAGCGCAATATAAGTCCATATGTTCGACCCCATATTTGCATAACGATAAAGGATGTTCGTTTGTTCCTCATATCGTTCGAGATGCGTCTTACTCACACGACCATATCGAACTGCAGCCTCCTCGTTTTCCATGGAATCTTTGGAAGAAGGTCAAATCCTGCAAGATGACTCCGTTCACGGAGGATACTACGATCCGGCTTTCGAATGGCCTGGAGACGAAGTTAATACACTGTACCCGGGCCCTCAAGAATCGTCTACGTCGGTGCAAGGGCTGAGGCCCGGACACCCAGCCTTCCGCCTCGTTGTGTGGCGGTCTTCCATCCTCCCTGCGAAGCACAAAGTTGCTGTCCTTGATGGCTACGCGGAGGCACAACTGGGCCGCGACTTGCAGCCGGAAGGCTCTGGAACGCCTCGTATACGCCTCAAGGAAATGGAAGTGTCGAAGCTTCATGCAACAATGTACTGGGACGGGGCAAGGAAGGAGTGGAATGTCGTCGATATGGGCTCAAAGCATGGGACGTTCCTTCATCCCGGACCCGTTTCTCCTGATTCAGACGGCCTTGGCACACGACTGTCTCCCTCTCGAACTGCAAGCGTTCCACGGCGTTTGCGACACTCGGACCATTTATCAATAGGCGGCACCACATTCGTTGTTCATATCCATGAAGACCAACGCCCGTGCGAGCACTGTACACTATTTGGAGAAGAGGGGATCCCATTATTTCCTACTCCGAAAGGCGCAAAACGGACAAGAGACTCCGCTGCATTGGATTCAGACTCGTCAGGTTCGTCAAGAACATCCAGCATCGCCGAAAGAGACCCGAAGAAAGCATTGACCATGCTCAAGCGCAGTCTTCTGACCCGTCACGACAGTCCAAAAAGCGGAAGCAGCTCTGCGGCGGCAGTTGAAACGTCCAACGAATATGTTGACCGCGCCGCCCGTCGAAGATTACTCCACACTTCAACGCGCCCTTCAACCCCCCAATCACCAGCCTTATCTTCCGTGTCTGTTGTGCCAGCAGGGTCGCCCTTTATTACAGAGCAGCCATCAGCCAAACCTGTCCTTTCTCAACCTCCTGCGCCTTTACCCTCCAGCAACATTGGTCATCGTCTCCTTATGCAGCAGGGTTGGGCGCCTGGGAGTGCTCTCGGTATTAGCACACCCCAAGAGTTATCTGATGGTCAGAGAATCAATTTAGTCGACCCACTTGAAGTTGCCCCAAACCAACATCGTGCTGGGCTAGGAATGAAGCCAGTTTCAGCACACGGCGCAGAACATCTCCACCTCGGAGCTGATTGGAAGGAACGGGGGAAGTTGAGACGATTTGCTTCGCTCAAGTAACCGTGGGTGCGGATATGACGGGCGATTCGTTCGAGGGATGCAACCTGCCTTGTCTCTTCGAAGTCACCTTCCAACCATTAGCGAAGCTCAAGTGATAAACGCCATGGCCTGCGCATCAAACGCTTCTTTGAACCGCGACGTTGAAGTCGAGGATGATCTGCCACACACCGCGGCTGTACTCTGACATAGCGATCCATTTCGGTTCTCGCCTCGGTCTCCACCTCTCCTTGATAGCTCCTGCTGGAAAACGCCTCTAGTCTTCACCTGAGGTTCTTCATGAGGCAGTTCAATCTTAACAAAGCGAGGTCGAACTTAGCCTTGATTGGGACGATTAGACCTGATGTCTGTCCGCGGACGTTGTTAAACTTCACGAACCATTCCCCCGGGTGTTGAATCGTCAAATTTTCTACTTTTGTTACTGTAGAACAGATAGTTTGTACTACATAAATGAGTTGTGTTCGGTGGGTCCTGCCTTACGGGAGCAGGTCCGACATCGGCAACCGATTGACCAATGGCCGATTGTGAGAAAATATCTGTCACGGAACCATTGATTCTTCCGCGTCGCGTCGACGCGTTGTTTGGACGATTGTTGTGGCTTGCACGTGATGGGTGGTTCACAAACGGTTCTGGTTCAGCTTTTCGTTCTGTTTGAGGCTGACTTTTGCGTTGACCACCAGACTTCGTTCAAATTCTTTCTTCCTTTCTCCTTCCTTCTCCCCTCAACCAAAAGGGCCTCCTCTCCTTCCTTACAAACTTATCCAGGTCGCATCGACGCCTCACTGACGCCTCTTCGACACCCCAGCAATTTACAGACGAGTTCATTCATAACATGGCCACCAACGCCCGCGTAAGTCGGCATCTCCTTTTTATTTCAAACAGTAAATAAGCGTTCTCTACAGTTACCTCAACGACGCATCCTTGCGCAACGCGCAAAGGCCGACGAGAATGCCATGAGCCGACACGCACGACAACCCTCCAATTCCGCGACAACAGGACCCATCAGGTTCACCGCTAAGGAGAATGCACTCAAGACCACTACAACGACCCGTCAAGCGCTCAGCGAGGTGACCATTGCAGCTGTGAATCGAAAGGTGTGTTTGCCAGCAGGCTCAGTGGTGGAACTTCGCTTACATCCCTCCTCCCCCAGGACCCAGGAGTCAAACCTGCATCTGGAAAGGATAAGGAGGAAATCGGGTTGAAACGAGGTCGTTCCAACTCTACCACCTTCGCGCAACGCGTGCCACTTGGCCCTGGGAGGAGCCAGGTCGCCCCTCCAGTCGCTAATGTTGTTACCGCGCGCGTTCCGCTTGCTCGCACACGACTGCCAGCAGTTACAGCCCCCAAACGCGCTTCGCGAGCCGTCGCAGAACAAATACAAGAAGAAGTTGAGATGAAGGAGGAAGATGTGCAAAGCGAGATGGACATTGAGGATGATCTTGCACGCGAGTACGAGGAAGAGGAGTTGGCCGTCAACGAACAAGAAGTGGAGGCCATGGTCGGCATTGAAGACAGTGAGGAAGATGATGACGTTGCACCCCTACCACCCGTGGCATCGAAACCCCCTCGCGTGTGGCCTGAAGTCTCCACCGGGAAGGCCTTGAGAGCCAAGAAGGAAATGCAAGCCATTCGCGAAACCTTCGAAGATGAAGTTGACATGTATGACACAACGATGGTCTCTGAGTACGCTGAAGAGATCTTCGAATATATGTGCGAACTTGAGGTATGTTTAGACATCATCGGCGTCGATCTTGTTTAATCGCCGTTGTAGGAGGAGGTTATGCCAGGTGCCAACTACATGGACGGTCAAAACGAGATTTCTTGGGGCATGCGCCAAACTCTCGTTGACTGGTTGCTGCAAGTACATCTGCGATACCACATGCTTCCTGAAACACTTTGGATAGCAGTCAACATCGTGGATCGTTTTCTCACCAAGCGTGTCGTCTCCCTGCTCAAACTGCAGCTCGTCGGTGTGACAGCCATGTTCGTCGCAGCCAAGTACGAGGAGATTCTGGCTCCGTCCGTCGACGAGTTCGTCTTCATGACTGAGAACGGCTATACGAAAGAGGAGATCCTCAAGGGCGAGCGCATCATGCTTCAGACGCTCGACTTCAGGATATCGCATTACTGCTCGCCGTACAGCTGGATGCGTAAAATTAGCAAAGCCGACGACTACGACATTCAAACAAGAACACTTAGCAAGTTTTTGACGGAGGTGACCCTGCTGGATCATCGTTTCCTCCGAGTCAAACCCAGTCTCATCGCCGCCGTTGGGATGTATTGTGCAAGAAGGATGCTGGGTGGTGACTGGGTGAGTGTCGTATCTATAGGGCCATGCCCTTTCCGCATGTCCGAATTCAACATATCATGTGACTGACACAACATCCGTCCAGAACGACGCGTTCATTTTCTACTCAGGTTACACTGAGACACAACTTATTCCAGGGCATAACCTTCTCGTCGATAAGCTCACTGAAGAGAACTTCCATCGACAATACGTCTGCAAAAAGTACGCGAACAAAAAGTTCCTGAAGGCTTCCGTTTTTGCTATCGAATGGGCTAAGAATCATGTTGATGCTTCTGACGGTGCTGCCGAGTCAATGGTTTTGGCTGAGTAAGCTGTATTTCTTGCTGTCGTTGTCTTCGTTTGCGTCGTGTTCTCCTCATTTGTACCTCGAAATATTCAAACCATCTCGCATCTCAAACATATTTTTCTTCTCTTCTTTTCTCTCTGTCCCGCTCTCCCTATCTTTTCCTCATTCGCATTTGTTTGATTATCCTCACTGGACAACTCAACACTGCATATGTCTCGTCTCTATGCCTCTTGCTTTTTATTTGCTATCGTCATAAACCTCAACCAGTCCCCTCGTTTGCCTCCATTCCGCTACCCCCCCAAAGTCATACGGCGCGTCCAAGACTTATCTCGCTACCGACAACCTAATGCCGTCGCATGCCATTATGTATCTATGCACACTCCCGCATATCCTCTGTTACGACCACGATCACGTCTCTCATTATTCTCGCATTTATTTCCTTCCATTTTATGGTGTACGTCTTCTTTTCTTTTGGTTATCCTTGAGCATTCTTATCTTCTTTGATATTTCGTCATTTATTTTCTCAAAATATCTTCTTACCATAGGAGATCCTCCGACTCCCTAGTTCTCTCGTCCTCCTCATCTTGTCGCTCTCTAGAGACTGCTGGCACGATATATAGTACAGTCTCTACTTTGCCTGTATTATATACATCGCGCGAGCCGCCTCTACTATTTATGATCTCCCCAAAAGCACAATCCTACTGAAGGCTGAGGCCTGAGGGCGAATCTACTTCGCTTCAATCTCGCACCGATTCCGTCGCTCGAGGGAACCTGGTTGAATGGAGGGAAGCCTTTACGTAAGAAGGACAAGCCCCGGTCACCTCACAAGCCTGATGATATCACATGTCTATCGGGCACTTATAAGCCGACCCCTCCATCCTTCCGCACATCCAATCTACCCCGAAACCACAAAAGCACGCTTTTGCAATGTCTCTATCTTTTGAAGGTCACACCGTCGTTGTCACTGGTGCCGGAGGAGGTTTGGGCAAGTCGTACGTGCTCTAGATTCCATTATATGCTGGATCCGGCGACTAAGGAATATGTTCTTACAGCTACTCTCTCCTGTTTGCTTCGCGGGGTGCAAACGTTGTGGTCAATGACTTTAACGCGGCTGCCGCCCAGAAAGTTGTTGACGAGATCACCAAGGGTGCGTCTGTTGCCGAGAGACGCGTACGCCATATCCTGATTTGTATATTTCAGCCGGAGGAAAGGCTGTTGTGAATATGTCTTCGGTCAGCGATGGCGCTGCGGTCATCAAGACCGCCGTCGACAACTTTGGCACTGTTACTATCCTCATCAACAATGCTGGAATCCTTAGAGACAAGGGGTAAGAATCATCCCTGCGTCCAGATCGACAGACACTGAACCGAGGTGTCTTGTCAGCTTCAAGAACATGTCCGACAAGGAGTGGGACCAGATTACCGAGGTCCATCTCAAGGGCGCGTTCGCCTGCACAAAGGCTGCTTGGCCTTTGTTCCGCAAGCAGAAGTTTGGACGTGTGATTAACACTGCTAGTGCTGCTGGAATCTACGGTATGTGGTCGTCAGGACTTCGCTTCGCACCAGGTCTCATCTTAGTTCAGGGAACTTCGGCCAGGCCAACTACAGCGCTGCTAAGATGGGACTAATAGCTTTCAGCAAGACCCTTGCTCGCGAAGGTGCCAAATACAACATCAAATCGACTGCAATTGCCCCGGTGAGTACCTTTAGAATGATTTAGTCTCAGGGTTCTCATTCAAATGTCAGATGGCTGCTTCTGCGATGACTGAGACCATTCTGCCGCCTGAAATGTTGGCCAAGCTCAGCGTACGCTCGCGTTCTTTGATTTTGCTTCGACCTGACGGCGTTTGGGTAATAGCCCGACTATGTTGCTCCTTTCGTTGCTGCTATCTGCCACCCTGATGGACCCGACGCCTCTGGCAAAGTTTTCGAGCTCGGTGCTGGCTTCATTGCGGAGCTCCGGTGGGAGAGATCAAACGGCACAGTTTTCAAGACTGACGCCAGCTTCACTCCTTCAGCTGTAAGCACTTTATCCATCAGTTATAAGAATTATGCAATTTATCGTAATTGAACAGGTGAAAGAGAAGTGGAGTGAAGTCATTGACTTCACGAACCCCTACTAGTATGTGCTTCCGCCCTCCCCCCGTCGACTAAAGGCTCATGCGGAACAGCCCTACCGCCGTAACTGACGTGGACTCTCAAGTGCGTTCTTCCGATACATACAAGGAGGCAGTCTGTATTGACTACATTTCTCCAGGGCAAACTCGAGGCTGCAAAGAAGCTTTCTTCCAATAAGCAATCTTCACCTCCTGTTCGCTTCGATGGACAGACAGTCGTCATCACTGGTGCCGGTGCTGGTCTCGGACGTGCATATGCCCTCATGTACGGCAAGCTCGGTGCTAATGTCGTCGTTAATGATGTGAGCGAGAAGGGTGCCAATGCCGTCGTTGAAGAGGTAATCAAGGGTAAGCCAGTCGCCTCTGTCTTGACTGCAGCGTCTTTACATAGCTTTTCAGCCGGAGGCAAAGCCGTTGCTGCTATTTGCTCTGCTGAAGACGGCGAGAAAATTGTGCAAGTTGCATTGGAGAAGTTCGGCGCTGTCCATGTCCTCATTGCTAACGCTGGCATACTGCGTGACAAGTCGTTCCAGGCCATGACCGAGCAGGAATGGGATATCGTTCTCGCCGTCCACCTTCGGTATGTCATTCATCACAGACTCGTGTATGTTGTATACTCATGTCCGTTCAGCGGCACATACAAATGTGCAAAGGCTGTCTGGCCTATCTTCCAGAAGCAGAAGTACGGTCGTATCGTGACTACTTGCTCACAAGTTGGCATTTGTATGTTCTTACCTTTAACTCAAGTTCTTTTTTCTGAACAATGGGTTGTCAGATGGTAATTTCGGACAGGCAAACGTATACTACCTTATTCCTCTGCGTCAGGTTGCCTTCACTGACACACGCAACAGTACTCCACAGCCAAGGCAGGTATCATGGGATTGACTCGTACTCTTGCCATCGAGGGCAAGAAGTATAACATCATTGCCAACGTCATTGCCCCTTCTGCTGGTACTGCTATGACCAGCACTGTTTGGCCGCAAGAGATGGTCGATGCCTTCAAGGTAGGTCCCAATTTCAGTACCGGAGTAACCCTTGTCTTATGTTGTCCTGTAGCCCGATTTCATTGCCCCCATTGTCGGATACCTGACAAGCAAAGGTCTGTATATGCTCCGTCTTCTTTGCATGACCTTCTCAACCGTCTCTTTTTGCCTCGATAGACAATGTGGAGACAACTGGCTCCTTGTTCGAAATCCTCGGTGGTTGGGCAGCGCAGACTCGCTGGCAACGCGCTGGTGGTTATGGCTTCGCCACCGCTAAGCCTTACACGATCGAGGATGTCATCGCCAAGTGGGACAAGATCACGGACTTCAACGACGGTCGTGCGTGGAACCCAACAACTAGCGGAGAGTCCATGCAGCAGGTCAGCTCTCCTATTGCCTCTGATACTCTGGCCACTAAGACGGATCTGTTTTCAGATCATCAACAACTTCAAGGAGGAGCCCGCGAAGTCGAAACTGTAAAAAAAAATTACACTAATCACTTGTAGTTAGTTTTTTGTATCTTTCACGCCAATAATCTATCACGTTCATCTTTGGGGTTTCTGTATGCATCACTGCGTGTTTTCAAGTTACCCGGTAATGCGGTAATGCTGTAAGGCCTGCCGCTGTCCACGACGTGGAAGTCCTGGAAGTCATAATCATGAACTCGGTGGACGTATTCAGAATGACCGGGCCAACATGTGATTCTTTTTCTCCCGACCACTGAATGGCATTTCCGTTCTAGCGTTCTAGCGCCTCCACGCATCTTGTACCCCGCTATGTCGTTGTTCAAGGATCCTAATGCCTTTGCTGACCCGGAAGACTCCCAATTGGTGAAGGAGAACAAGCAATCTATACCTGACCCTCTCACCTACTCATACACCGAGGTATCTCGGTCATTTCCTTTTGCATTCTACTCTCATTGAATGAATCCTTCCAGAGAGATGTGATCCTCTACAACCTTGGAGTTGGTGCTACTGAGAAAGAGTTAAAGTGGACCTTCGAAGGAGACGACGAGTTTCAAGCCCTCCCGACGTTCGGCGTCATTCCCCAGTTCCCGTGCATGGCCACGGTGCCTCTGGATTGGCTGCCCAACTTCAACCCTGTGCGTCCTGAACCATTCCGTACGCAGTGACCGATTCTGAGGGTCCATGCAGGCTAAGCTACTTCACGGAGAGCAATACTTGAAAATCAAGGCTCCCATCCCGACTAGTGGAGAACTTGTGAATGAAGCCAGGTCGGGACACTTATCGGCCTTTCGATTTCGTGGTCGTAATTCACGTTCTTCCTTGATTTCAGGATATTGGAGGTCCTCGACAAGGGCAAAGCAGCAGCCGTAACGATGATTGTCGAGACGCGGGACAAGGTCACTGGCAAGCTCATCTTCGAGAACCAGTCGACGGTATTTATCCGCGGTGCTGGAGGATTCGGTGGAAAGCGCGCAGGCTCCGGTTCGTGTGTTGTATGCTCAGACCGAAGGCTATGTTGACCTCATTTCGAATGTTCTGAGTAGACCGTGGAGCTGCAACAGCTCCCAACGCTCCGCCAAAACGTGCCCCCGATGCTGTTGTTGAAGAGAAGACGGCGGAGAATCAGGCAGCCTTGTACCGGTAGGCCGTGTCTACTTTTGACCTCGAGGTTTCCTGCAGAGTTACTAACACAGTTATACAGATTGAGTGGTGACTCGAATCCTCTTCATGTACACTTCATTCCTTCTGCGTCATGCTCGTTTTCATCGAACCCCCTGTTCTAGATTTTGCCAGAGTTCGCCGCCATCGGAGGATTTGACAAGCCTATCCTACACGGCCTGTGCTTCATGGGTATCGCAGGAAAGCACGTCCTCAAGACATATGGCCCTTACAAGGATATCAAAGTTCGGTAAGAGTTTAGACTTCGACAATGCGAAACCCATTGCCAACATCTCCCATGAATAGATTTGCTGGTGTCGTTTATCCTGGAGAGACCATCGTAACAGAAATGTGGAAAGAGGGCGCCAAAGTCATTTTCAGCAAGTTTCCTTGTGGCTTTTCACTGTTGTGTCAGTATCTCAACTGCGTGCTTAGGTGCCAAGGTGAAGGAACGCAACGCTGTCGCACTAGCTGCTGCTGCTGTCACTCTCGCGGATCCTTCTGCAAAGGCAAAGTTGTAGAATTGTCAAATCGCGTGCCAGTTCTTCACTATCAAGTGAGGATTGTATCCGAATCTGTTTGGAATCTTAGTAACAACATCTTGGGAAAAGACCATTGAATTGAAGCCCGCGTACGAGCACTGGTGGAGGAAAGTGGTGGTACACTAACGGTCATTGCGCTCCAGTGAGCCATCTTCTGTCGACACGGCTACCTCTTCCGTGCGCCCAACTCAGACTCATGTGCTCAGCGGCCCATGAAAGATGAGCAACTTCGTACGACGCACATGCTGCATGAATCGCCCAGATTTCTTGAAGGGAGAAGCGGCCTCTCTTTGTCTCTCATGTCGAATGTCATCACTGGAGGGCTACTTTATACTGATTTCCCTGGTACTGAACAACATGGTTGACACCTGAAGTTGACCCGTGGGTATACAAGCACCGCTCACTGTCGGGATAGGCCATGATTCCGAAGGTCCCGAAATACCTGCATGAGCCCATCTCGAAGTTTTTTTTTTCGATCCGACCTATATCAAAAATATAGTTGGGAAATTCGCAGACAATCTCCGGTGTGTAAGGTCGTTTCGGGCAGACAGTACCGCTTATATTATGGATGTTCACTGTAATGTACCACTGCTCTAAAATATCAAAGATATCGATTTTCACTGGGGTATCGTGCCGAAACGGGTACCTAGATTGATGTTTTGGGCGGCAGGCAGATGGTAGCACCTTAAGCTGTGGCTAGTGACAGCTAGCTAGAACTCCAGATGGATCAGATCCTATGGATTATAATTTTAAGTTAAGTGACACGAAGAGACATAAGGATAACCAACCAGGATAAAACCAGAACGTAACCCCAAGGATGACGTATAGACCTAGAAGAAGAGAGTCATGACGCGTCGTTCACACTGCAGGATATGATCTTGGCGGCGTACACATGAGGATGAATCCCTCTAACCAATTTGATTTTCCATCTTGGACAACGTAGTTGACGATAAGGACTGAGAAAACCCCGTGAGAACGCCTTGCAGAGGCAGACTGAGAATTGAAGAGCTCACCGGACAAGAACAACGATATCGATTCATATGGATCAAATAGAAGAGTCAAAGGTTTGCCCAGTATCCACCCTAGTGTTACAATGAACCTGGAGGGCCCGATGAATATCGGCAAATCTCTCTCAAGGCACAGACAAGCGCTTACGGAATGACGAAAAGAGCAATTTGCTGTGTGGCGCATATAAACTAGAGCTGGCTGGCGGCCAAGAAATGTATTGCCACAAATATGCTGGCCACTGCAACTCCCAGACATAAGATTTAGCTTGTCTTTTACGGATACAGTGACCGCAGTTACGTGTTCTAACGTTGCAAAAACGATGAGCGGCGAAGCCATAAAGAGAACGAAGGGAAGTCTAAACTCCCTGCGGCATTGCTACAATTGGCAGAAGAATATCCGACGAACTCCTTACTGAGTGACCTGTGTCTGTCAAGCCGTCGATAGAGTCCACAGCCATTCAGCGGTAATTGCAACCAGCTGTGAATTCCAGTAATTTAGTTTCCATGCGAGTAAGAATAGACAGACACGTGAGCGACGAGCAAACCTAGTTGTCATCGCGACCTCATCTGCGGCGTCTCACTTCCTCTACTCTTCCTCTGTCTCCCCTCTTCTAGGATGGAGCGTTTATAGGAGGGAGGGTAGTTTACTTGTGTCCGCTTGGATAGCTCGTGATAGGAGCAGCTTCAGTGTCCTGGTGCGCCTACGGAACTTGGGAAGTAGAACTGGGCGTCGTACACGTAGTCTGTTGGTGTGATGCCGTGATCGTCGATAGACGCGGATGTGAGTAGAGCTGGAAGCGAGTATCCCGCATAACGTTCGAAAGGCTCATAAGAATCTTCCACTAGATTTTCCCAGCTCGCTCATAAATAGGAGTGTGTTTGCAACCTGGGTTCAAAATGAAAAATAAAAAGGCTCTATCAGAGGTGTAACTTACACCATGACTGACCGCAAGGAGTCGGTGCGCTCTTTGTCATTTGTTAAAGTTGGATTCAGCTGAAAAGTGAAAAAGCCGCCGGTAGAAGGACTGCGAATGACGCTGATAGTCATCAAAGATGCATTAAGCTGAGCGGCCTGCACATCAAACTGTCACCCTTGGCGCTTAACCCTGAATGCGCGACTTACTGACACCTAAACCCTGCTCGGAAATCCGCAAGCCTCCGGCGAAGAAGCACATTCCGCACAAAAACTGACATAGGTATACAGACGTAGTCAGTCTTCCCATCGACCGGATGAGAGACGGAGCTCACGCAGGGTGCCCAGAAGGACCCCACCACTGTAAGAGACGAATATCTTAGTAATGATCCCAACGGGAACCCTGAAACCGCACGTTCATGTCGACAGAAACAGAAAGAAGAGAACGAAGGATGGGGATATGACGAACTGACATGAGGCGTACGACGCGGAGTTCGCATTTGACGAGTGCATGATCTTCGAGGCACATAAATCCATGAGTATTAAAAGAATAGAACGAGACACCACAACTTACAGCCACGATGAGCTCGACCTGAGTAACGGTCAGTATTTAAAGCACTACATTGTGTCCGACTTACGCGTTTCCCGCCAGGGTGAGTTATTTGGAAAATGATGACAAAGTCGTAGGGACTTCGGGAGTGACGCACAAGAGGCATTGAAAGCCGGCCAGCGTTGCCCTACTCGCAACGAATTCTTCTGTCGCAAATCCAAGAAGCTGAAGAATGCAGAATGTTAGGTCATACCTTCTCGGATTGTTGCGGGAAAGTGCGCACTTCGCCAAGGAATGATTGCCAAGAAACAGACTGGGCGGACCCCGCGTTGATATTTGCCTTTTTATGAAGTTGGCAGAGGCTCACAGACAAAAACAGGGTACTTTGTTGGAATAGATAAGGAAGGCGAAATGAGTGCCCACTGTCGGAAAGTCAAAATAGTCTGGCGCACGCAACCGGGAGCGCTACTGGAAGATAGGAATAAAGACAAGCAAGAGATTATCCCTGGTCCAAGAGCTAGTTCGGATGCAGAGAGGCGCCAAGACTCACAAGAGAAACACAAAACAATCGCCAGACTATGGAACGGTCCAGGGGATTCCCACTTTCTTCAGAGGTCGAAACATATCTCTTGTCCGCCCATCAACGTCGGCGCGTGCTGGCCTGAAAGACCAGGGTTCGTGAATGCATTGGTGCTGTTCGCGGGCAGAGGATTCTGCTACAGGTGGGGACAACGGTGTCTGCTGTGCCAGCTCCCATTTTCAACGTATTGAACCTTCTGCCGAAGTCTGATAGCGCCTTGGTCAACGATGCGCGAAGGAAGCATTGTACTCGTGAAAGAAATGCAGCGCCAACTTACTAAGGTCCGGTTCCACTGGATTGGGGGGTGTAGATGGCATTGGAATGAGGCTGGCGGAAAGGGAAACGAACCACAGCCCCTGTGCCTTTATAACATCCTCTCCTATAAAAGTATGTTTCCACGGTTATCCGATCAACGCCCCGGGAACACAGTCCATTCAGTGGAACACGCCTGTCTGCGTTCATTTCCGATTGGGAGGTGCAAGCCACGTTCGCAAGCGAGCTACTATACAGACACCGAGACCTGTACGTATGACCACGTAAATGTAGACAGACAAAGGTTCTCTGACCTAGCTCGCCGTGAAATCGCAATTGACGCCCCGGGATAACAACGAAATCGTAAGGCGTAATATTCTATAGAAAGCATGATTGCTTTGAGGGAAAGACCGAATAGACACAGCAGGGTCGTGTATCGATAATGAGCAGTGCATAGCCAGTTCGCGGATAGCACCTGGCTCCGAAATGATCCAAAAATAGTACGGGTACACTCGTGGGTTTGGGATACGAACTGCACGATCGAGCCCAGTTTCCGCGAGACTGCCCAACCGATGTATGACACAAGAGCCATTAACCGCGCTGGAGACTCATGAGACGGACATATCGCAGCTATGCAGACTATTACAAGAACGGACATGAGACACACGTACTCACTTTCCAACTTCCGCACCCACAAGCGAATCACGGTTAGAGAAGCTTCAAGTCTGCTACAGCATCTGGCCGCTGCGGCGACATGTCAACCGAGTGGTAAACGAAAGAGCGGTTCCTGTCGATAAATCTCGCGGACGAGTCGATGTCGTGCCTTATTGGCACAGCCCAGGTGCGGAGGACTCGACGCCATGTGCGTCAATTGAAATACTAGACCAGCCGCGGAGGCACGCCTGACGAGGAACCGACCACCAATGAGAGAACCGTTTCGCCACCATCCAAGTTTCCGAGCACGTCACCCCTCTGAAGGCGGCATGTACCAGGGGAGAGAATATCCGCTGAGAGGGTTGCAGGAGGACCGTTCGAAGTGTACGACAGGGTGAACGGCCTCCAGAAGATGAGGACGGCGAGGTGCTGCTGGAAAGCACGGAGATGGAAGTGCGGCGTATAGCGATAAAGGACGAAACGTGAGTAAGGGGTAAAACTCAAGACGAAGCGATGAAGGGAAAGAAGGATTGAAGAGGGATATCGAGGTCAGGTGAGAGTTTCAGGACCAAAGGCCGATTGGAGATGGGAAGGTACCGGCAATCACCGTACGCCGGCACTGCACAAAACGGAGCGCTCATAGCTTCAAAGTTCAAATCACTTCAGGCTCCAATTGGTCAAACAAACGACAGACAACAAAGCACGAATGAGATTGCGATTACGAGAGATGACGACATGCAAAACCCATTAGATCATGACGAAGATGCGTATAGGTAGAAAAAAGTAAGAATCCAAGTCCAGACGAAAACACTCGGTTCTCATGGCGCATCCCAAAGTTAGACAGCGAATCAAGGATGGAGCCAGCAAGGAGTCATTGGCTAGATGGTCCGGAGACATCGTAGCGAGGCAGGCCCACTGCGGACGAAACGATATCAGAGAAGCTGACCGGCCTCGGTGCGAGATGAATCAAGCACGATGAACCTCCACCAGAACGGAGACTATGCCGGCCATCGCCAAACAGAGGCGAAGAAAAAAAAGTACACATTTTTAATTGCGAATTTTGGAGTGTGTGGTTCGGGCAACGGGCCGAGCTGAGGGCCGAGGTTACCCTTGGTACGCGAACGAGACCGCGCCGTACAGACCATCCCGCGGCCGAGCATACCATGTCCAGGAGGATACGCATACAAGTCAGTAACAATCCGTACAAAAAAAAGCGCAAAAGAAAGAAAACTCACCTCCATTTTTCGGCTGCCAGCCAACCCCGGCTGACATTGCCATTAGCGTCGGAGAGCTTGCACATCTCATGCGGAGCGGAGGTGGGGCGGAGACTCGACGAAGCACGCTTCTCCCCAGAGCAGTTGGGCGACCCACCACTGGCGGGTCGACGTACCACCCACGCCTCCTTTGCTACGGATATGCTTCCACGAGCGACGCCGCTCCGAGACCGCCAAGCATGGCCGTGGACAGCTCGATGACGCGCAACCCGTTGCTGGAGGCTTCGGCGCTGTAGGCCCGTAACGCGAACGAGAACTGTGGGAGGCACAGCGGGCGAGAACCTGCGACTGCAGCGCGAGGGTGGACTGGCGCGTCGCGGAGCGTACATCGGCACGGCAGGCGATACCGCAGTCGAGCTGAGGTGACGTGTTAACCAGCGTCAGGATCTCGACGTTCGGGGCTCGTCTCGAACAATCCGTCACAGCTTTTAGTCGAGGTGGAGGATATGTGAGAGGCCAGCGAGCGTAGGCTGGGTTGCGCTTAACCTTCTCCAGAATAGACCTGTCAAGCGGGGCGCTGGAGAGGTCGAGGTACACCAGGTTGCCGTGAGGAAACATGGCGCCATTGGACGATATCACGGAGTCGTTGGGGACAATAGGGATTGGTACGTCATGTCGCCGTAGAGATAAGCTCGGTCAACTCGCTGGTGACGGCGAATCGACCAAGAAGCGTCTAAGGCTCTCGCTCGAAAGTGGATGCAACGAGCCAAAGCAAGAGATTTGAGGTGGAGAGTAGGAGATTGACCTAGTGAGTCGAGGATTTCTGGTGTGAGGCGGGTACCGGACAGGTCGAGATGTGTAAGATGTGGGAAGGCCAACACGAAGGGCCCTAGCACTCGAGGAAGAATGGACTTGACACCACGCAGACCCAAGCGATGGAGGCCAGGGAAGAGGAGGGGCTCAAGAAGAGCATAACGGTCAGAACGGCGACTACGACGGCCACCGTCCTCATCGTCTGAGCCCGAGTCGGATTCGGAAGGAGGTGGAAGGAGGTGGGTGTTGACGAATTCGGTAAAGGCATTGACGAAAACAGCACTGACGCAACCAGTCAGATCGACGGCTTCAAGGTCCTTGCAATCCCGCCGGCGTTCTCGATCTTCCTCTTCGATGTCATTGGTGTCCATCAGCGCACGTCCTCGCGTGGGGCGGCCTCGTCCGCCGGAAGGGGCACCACGCAAGAACAGCTCGTTCAGCACAGGGAGCGTTAGAGCCCCGTCCATGTACTCGGTGGCGCCAAATGCTGTGAGATTCGGCATTTCCTACAACTTCCGTCAGTACGATCGTGTAGCTAACAATGAACCTTCACGGACCTTGAGCACCGCTTCAACTCGATCCCCCGTGACAAACCTGCTGTTAACACCTTCCTCAACGGAGCGACGCATTCCGATGGTCCGGAAGTGGTTGAAATCGAGGTGGCGTACGAAACGCCCGGGGCGCGGGTCCTTCGGGACCGGAACTACGGAAAGGTTAGAAAGCATGTCTAAGAGACAGCGGAAGTAGACGCACCATACACCCCGGGGTGCCCACGGCTGATTACATCCTGGATCGCATCGCTGATCGACCTCACAATTTTCCAACGGGCGGGGGATTTGCTCTTGGGACGGAGGCGGCGGGGGCTTGGATCGCGAGTGGGAACGGGAGAAAGAAGTTCTGGGGAAATGGAGGTGTCGGGGCCATCAAGGTCGTCGAGGACCAGACGCAGCTCCTCTGACTTGATGGCGGTGGTGGAGTGCATTGCGGCTTCTGCAGCAGCTTTGATGGTCTTGCCCATAACGGCATCAAGAGGCTCCTCGTCGTAGTTCCACGCAATCTCCTCGACGAGCGACAGCCATGTTCGTGGGAGTCGTACCTCCAATCTTCGAAATGTTGATGAGATGGGGGAGATGAGGAAAGAAAGTGACTCACTTGCGCCATAGCCAAGGCTTAGCAGCTCCATACCATGCATGATTTACGAGGCAGAGGTTTGCGAGGGTGCGACGAGTGACGGGCTCAGGTGTGTATCCAGCAGGATAAGATGTAGGATGGCCAGTCGGTATGAGCCCATCTGGGTTCGTCATGAGGGGGTCGAGGGATGGCTTCTCCGGGAGGAGGCATGAGGCGTAGACATGGGCGCACACAGCATAGAGGAGCTCTGGGGGAAAGTAGGCGTCGTGGTAGTGAGTAATAGTAGACGTTGTCGACATTCAAATAGATGTGGTGGTGGTGGTGATTCACAACGAGATCGAGGGACGGACCCGCCTCGGCTCCAAGCATTCTTATACGAAATCCGGAGGCCCAGTGACGCCTTCGCTAGACTCTTGTCACACGGAGACGCGGGGGAAATCATACTTTCCATTTCGAGTATGTATTTCAATCGCCGTCCGGATCTGGGGAGGGAAGCTTCCGGAAAATGACAGAAGATCCCCATCAGCCGAGTGACCCTTTTAGTTTGCGTGCCGTGCAGTTTTTAGCGCCGTGGACCAACCCCAGTTACCCCACCAACACTCGCCCCTCCTTCTAGGTCTCTGGAACTCGGGCAGACGATGGCGGACACAGGTTGTGTCCAGCCTTCGGATCTTCGGGTCCGCCCGGTTGGCCAACAAGCAGGCGAGTCATGCGATCACCGTGTCTGTGCCGACGCATCAGGATCACAGACACTGCACACTCGTCCGGTCGGGACTCGCCACATGATGTCCATTTGAGCAATAACGCAAAGGGTCTTCCCCCGCCTCAAGGCGCGTTGCCCTCCTGGACCAATCGTGCGCCAGTCGCTGGGTCGCTTTTTACGTTTTGGTGATTGAGATTCATTTGTTTTTGTCGACTTGGCTTCCCCACACTTTTTCTGGATCGGCGCCTCGTTCCTGCCAGGTTCGCAGGAACGTTTGTCGGTGTCGTAGCCTGCAGGCTCTCACTGGCCATCTCTGCCGTCTGCCGTACGCCTTAAGCTTTCCACCGACCACCGGAGGGTTTGAACAACGTTATGTAGTGGATTCTGGAATCCTTCAGTTTCAAATCTTACCCAGTGTAGACGTCGAACGTGCACTGGGGGGCTGTCTGGCAGCTGGCGATGTCATCATCGTCATCAAAATTCGAGGTCAAGTCTGAATCGAGCTCCGGAAAGAGGCCTCCCCATGTTCTTGGCTCCTTCGTTACGGTTTCTTGAACGCTTCTGAGCCTGTCTTTGGATCACCTTGAACCCACGCTCATTCGCCTTGCCTCGACGTACGTACGGCGTTACGAAGCGCTCGTCGTTGGCTACCGCTAGGGTGCCCCACAGCCGAACCCCAGCCAATCCCTATACACCTTCTTTGCTCTGGTGCTGGTGCGGTGGCTGTTGGGCGACAGACCGCCTGGTTAATAACCTACGAGGTAAGGTATGTATGTTCTCATAAAACCTACTTCTTGCGAATTGATGCCAGTTTGAACCTTCCCGGGTCTCATTTGCCCAAGCCTCGTTTGCCTCGTTCCTCCGACAGGTTCGTTTAACCTTGCCCGCGTACCACTACGGTACTACGGTGTATGTTTTATGAAAGAACGTGGAACAAGAAGGTCCGGCGCACGGTCTCCATCGGGGCGTCACCTATGTCTTCCAGAATCCCCAAGCTGAACCTCATCACTGAATCAGAGCTCACGGCAGCAGGCTGGCAGTCTAGCCGACGACACTGTCACCAGATGAGGCCTTCATGAGCTCATGTCTCCTCATTCTCATTTCTCTCCGCCTGACGGTCTACACAAGGTGATTGGGCTGCAGAATAGGTTACGTTGTTGTTTCTCGAACTTCAGAACTTGGATATTACTGGAGAGTTTGACTGAAGAAATCTTCCGAGCTTCTTCTTCGCGTTCAAGCGTGCCATGCAACAGGGCACATTTGCAAGAAACGTGGGCGTGCCGTACCCTCTTCTCAAGACAACTTAGCAAGCGCACTCTTCTCGAGCTATTCTTACTTTACAACCTTCCTGCTTGTTGTATCTACCGCCACGGCCGGTATGCGACAGCCACTCGGAATAATCAAGAAGGAAGAAGGGCGAGGATACTGGCCACGACTTCGGAATCGTATGTGCGTTGCTTGCCTTCTCCCTAATTTTGCCTCCCTCATTCTGTGTGCCTAATTTTACTCGCCCAAGACCTCCGCCGGTAGCTCACCCCACGCCCTCCCTTCCTACCCAATGGCCCACCATGATCCATCTCCGACGTTTCGACATCTTTCTCCATCCTCGCGTCATCTGACCTCTGCGGGGAGTCTGACGGTTTACGTTCTCTTCCTGCCAATTCATTTCCAGGCGAACATCTGTGATCCATGATCCCGGCCCCTTGTCCTGCCCCAGACCCATTAAGTAGACTATGTGCTGCCGCCCGCCGGCGACCCCGTCCTGGCTCCTGGGGCGTTGACATTTTCTTTAGGGAGGGTGTCATTCGTGTGCGTACTGTACTCTATTGGAATTATCCCATTGGACCATTGGACGGACTGAATCCCCTTCGGGATCAGCGATAGCCATCTACGTCCTTAGGGTGCAGCTGACGTTCGCTCTCGAGGCCCAGGCGGGTTTCGAGAACCCCCTTCGAACCCTCCGAACCCCTTCCAACGTCGGGTGTTTGCGAAGGGAGCCCCTCTTGGCCAGTGCCCTACTGACTTTTGTGCTATGATTTTTCTCAAGAGAGGTCGACCAAGATCCGGGCGTTCTTCAAACGTTCAGGGAGCTCGAACTTTGTCGTACGAAAGGAACTCACACCATTCAGTGCTTCGCACTCTCGTGTAGAGTATGTGCACCCCATCTCTTCCAATTCAATTTTTTGGACATGGACAGACAGACATTCACGCGCTACTCGCTGGGTGCCGTACGACGCGCGGTACGTACCGACCGCTAAGACTGATTTCTTGGGGATGAGGAGGACACATGACCCGTGCGGCAGCCATGGTGGGCGTCGAGTTCTGATGGACTCGAGACGGCTGTCTTGTGGACCTGTGCTCGCATGGGCCGGAATAAATTGCCCTGAGGTACGTTGAGTATACGTACTCTATGTAGTCTTGAAATAAGCGGCTCCACTGTCGTAAGAAAGTCGGCGGGATGAGTGAATAATGCTGAACAGAACGTTACTGTACAGAAGGACGACTAGCTGAAGGTTGTCGGACGCCTCATAGATGAAGCGTGTGGTGAGTAGATCCAGCGTACATAGGTCGACCGGAGAAATGCAAAGACTTGCATAGGTAAGTAGTAAGTACTTGCACAGTCATTCCGTATGTAAGTGGAGGACAAAAATAAACTTCGAATGACTTGAAGCTCGGAGGCGCCGGTCTATTGCGGCGGCGAAGTTCGTCTTCTCTTCTCCTCTCCTCGTGCAGACGGTCATATTTCTGTAGTCATAACGTACGCCTACGCCATACTGGTATTTCTGGGGCTCGGAGAATGAAGGCCACCATAACGTTGGGCGTTCGGTCCGATGAATCGTCGGGTTCATGATGATGGTGTTTGAGGTTCGCAACCTACTGCGGGTCTTTCGTCTTCATGAAAACCCGGTCAGTTGTTCGTTGTAAAGCCATTTAGCATCTCCCCACCGTGGACGCGTTCATTAATATTCTTCGTTGACCGTCTGATGCGCAGTAGACCGGTCGGATCGTATCGAGTTCCACCATTCCTTGGGGGTTTCAAAGGAGGCTTTCAATAAAATAAATAGTAGAGTAGATTGGATAGACCTAAGGAAGGAGCTCAGTTGACAGAGAAAGAAAGTGTCTACGCCTCGTCGGGGTTTATAAATTCCTTCCTTCTGGCTAATGTTAACTTGCGAACCTGGGGGTGGGGTCGTTGGGGTTGTAAAATTAGGGCGACCAACCGGCTTAAGGAGAAGCGAGAACTTGAAGGGAATCGACGAATCGTCGGATTCACTGTGATCATGATGGTGTTTGAACTTTGAAGTTCATAAGCAACTTACTGCGGGTCTTCATCTTCATGAAAACAGGTCACCGGTCAAATGTTCGCGTAAAGCCATTTACTACGTCTCTTTCATTCATTCGACCGTCGGACGCGCAATATCATGATGAAGGCTGGTCGGTCAGTCGGTCGGATGGTCGGATGGTGTTCGAGGTAATGTTCCTTGGGGTTGTTCCTTGCCGTTGCATGGAGGCTTTCAACAATTATAGAATAGACCCAAGAAGAAATAGAACTGCGCTGACAGGGCTTCGATCCGGTGAGAGAGAAAGAGAAAGTGCCGAGTTAGAAAACACGCCTGCGCCTCGGCTTTTATAAGTTAAAGTAGATTTCTTCCAGAGTTCCTTCGAATTTGTGGCTAATTTTGCTGACGCGGTGGCAGTTGGGTTGGGTTATTTGGGACTGTCCAACCGGCATTTAGAAAAGAGGGAACCGAACTTTTGTTACAGGAGGGAATAGACCATGAGGAGATGTGGGGAGATGTGGGGACGTGAGCAGTGAGAATGTTGCCATTCGACCTGCCAGAGAGAATAGTTTAAGCCAAGAGGTCCAAGCCCAACAAATTTCGGAACGAAGAATATACAGTCTATATTCAGAGCAGATTCAAGCCAGAAAGCAGATGATACACGCGGAAGCATCGAACATAGTCTAGTGGGCGTGCCCCGCATGGTGTGTACGCTGGGGTGGAATGAAATGGATCGTCGGAGCATAGTGCGGACCACATGCCCAACCTCCCAGATTCCATTGTTCGTTCCTGGTTCGTGTCGGGTATAGTAAATTACTTTTCACGACCGGACGTAGAAGTCGTATTGGGTGAACATCCAGATGAGGCTGGTGGCTGTAAACGATGGTTAGAAGTGATGAGCGTGGATGGACAGGACTGGACCTACTCGAGACGATGACGGGGCTTATGACGCCGGGCCCGAGCTTGCAGGTGCGGAAGATGAAGAGCTCTGAGGAGAAGTGGCCGAACGCGATGAGGTAGGTGAAGAACGCCATGTCGTAGATGCTGTTTACCAAGTGATGAGGACAGGGAAGGGATCACAGAGCGACAGAGCTAGAAGACGCACTTTTTGTTGTTGATATTGTAGGCAGCATATGCACGGATAATAGCCGAGGTGAGGGTCCACACGGCGAAGGTGCGCGCCTGGAGGGCGGTAACTGGGATTTCTTGAGTGAGGAGCGGGGTGTGAGGGGAGAGACGCGTACCAGTGGCGCTGGGCACGTTGTTGTAGACCCTACGGGTGAACTTGAGGGTGACAAAGTTCTGGACGGTGTTGAAGACGGCGGTTGTGGCGACGAGGAGCTGCCAGTACGCGAGCCATCCTGCGGTCTTGGGGAGGTCTGGGGAGTGTTAGCTCAAAACGGGGGGGAATACAGATGGTGCTTACAGGGAGCAAGGAAGGAGGCCATGGTGGTACGAAGGACTGCAGTCGGTTAAGCGTAGCAAGGGACTGATGGATTATGTAATATTTGGTATTCCGTGTTGATTTTACAGGAACGCGGAGGGTGTCCCTGAGAGTGGTGTTCGGTGGACAATTGCAACGACAACGGGCTGCCCGCTTCCCTCCCAACCACGCTGAGCCGTGCGATGGACGACCCACTCACTCCTGGCACACAGCGGCCGGGCTCTCTCCGCTCCGTCCCCAGCAACTCCAGCATAAGGAGCGGCGTCTCCCTCTCCCGCCGTCCCCGCACTCGCGCCCGCTCAAGGACCGTAACGGGCGCTGCATCAGCACCATCTTCCCCACTACCCCCGTCTCCGGTCCCTCCACCCCAATCTGATCTCGCCTACCTCAATTCTCCACCAGACGACTCAGTTCTGCCTTCTTTCCAACTTGGGTCCCCTCCAGTCCGCCCACCGAGATCCCCACAACGCCTCAACCCGCCAGAGATACGTAGCAGCGACACCGCATCCTCCCAGGGAGGCACAGCGGCAGATGCAACCGTTGTAGATGTAGAGGCCCTTCCCCCGGCCTCCACAGATACCAGACTGGTGAGCACACGCACCCTTCTTCCGAGCGTATCATCTCGAAATTAACCACCTTCGTCCAAAAAGTCAAAGGCAGCCAAAATAGCCTCCAACCTTCCTCTTCTCGATACGGGCTATCGGGCCCCTCCCTCGGCTTTCCAGCGCGACCCAGCTCTAACGCCTAATGTCCGCGACTCCGTCTCCACCCAGCGTTCCGGTACCTCATCATCCCTGTACCCTCCGTCTACTTCTACGGCTTCAGGCCCAGAGTCACCTCCATCCCCTCGCTCTATGGCTCTCCAGGACGACTCCATACACGACCTCTCGTTCGGCCCTGAAGTCAACGAGGTCCAGGAGTATGACAGCGACGATGTCTCCTATCGTCTCCGGCTACTCGTCAAGAACAATTACTACCTTCCCCCAGCCCATTCCAAACCCTCGCCTGCTGAATTTGCGTCAACACTCCCCAATGCCAAAAGCGCAGCCAAGGCAGCGACACCCACCTTCCTCGACATCTTCCGTGTGGGCAGGTCCAAGTCAAGACCAACGACACCAACGACCACGACCTCGCCGTTCGATCCCAAGATTCCAATGCTCCGAACCACCTCCGACTCGATAGCCGCTTCGTACGCTCTCAGGCCGCAGGACCCACGGTCGTCATCCCAGATGCCTCGTTTGTCACCCCATTTGCCGAACCCAGGGTCTCGCGGAAGGGTGGTGGTCGTGCGAGAGAAGATGCACGACATCGCAGTTGCCGCGAAGCAGGCCGAGCAGGACCTGAAGACGCGTGGCGTCCGCATCGACGGCGGGTCGCAGAAGGCGAAACTCGATGCTTTGGACGACTTTATCGACCCCACCGACGCGGTCGACGTGCCTCTCCCGTCAGCATCCTATCCGTTCGCCGTGCAGGCGTCGGCACTGCATGGTTTGGGGGTGCTCGAGTCCGTAGGAGCAGATGTGCTGGCTGACCGTCTTCCCCCTGCGAAGAACCCGAATATGACCGTCTCCTATGATCCCATCGAGGATACCTGGCGGAAGGCAATCCTGCATCAGGCCGTCCAACGTTCTTACGACAACACCCCCGATCCGTCGACCTTCTCCCATCCTATAGGGGCGTCGACGCCTGTGGGCTCTCCAAGGCCGAAGGGTGCAGACACTCCGAGTCGGAGAGTGGACTCGCCGGAGGATGCGAGGCAGTTGGTGGAGAAGAGGATCATCGCGCAGCCGATGATTGATATCATTGACCGGACGACGACACCGAACCATAAACGCCAAAAGTCGGGCCAGAGCCATGCGTCGTCCTCCAAGGGCCGTTCGAAAGGCGCCCTGGGAGGGGGCCTTGTCGTCGATACGTCGCATGATGCGTCCCGGCCGCACAGTTACCTCCCACAGCGCGTCGAGACGCCATCAGGGCCCATGACACCGCTCGCCCCGCCCCCGCGTCGGCATTTCATCAACCCTCTTTATTCGCTCTCGCAGACGGACCTGTCAAGCAGGCCCTCACACCACCCACAGTCGCCCCACTCGTACAGCGACTCGGAGTCGCATTCGCATCCGAGCCTGAGACGGACGGTGTCCTCGCCCATGCTCTCGGACGAGTACGAGTCTGCCATCTCAAGGCATGACTTGATGTCGCCCCCGCCGATGCCGCACTATAGCAGGCACTCGCAGCAGACGACCACGACGTCGGCGTCGACGAATGACACGATTAGGGGCAGCTACCAGACCCCGCATGAGTCTGACAATGAGGAGGAGGCGGAGGTGGGGGTGGTGGGTGCACCGGGCCGCCCGTCGTTGTCGGACTACTCGCAGAGTTCGATGTCGCCTACGACGTCGACGTTCCAGGAGATGCTGAACAACAACCGTCGGGAGAGCGAGGACTCCCTGCGGCTCATACCACATGACCTTCACCTCCACCTACACCAGCAGCACCATCCGAGCGGCAACGCCGCTGGCCCGTCGAGGTTCAGCACCGAGCGTGAGCGGCAGGAGGCCCTGCGTGACTCTCCGGCGCCGAGGTACTCGACGATGTCGCCCCCGCCCCGGATCTCGAGCTCGCTCGCGCACCATGCGTTGCCGCCCCCTCCCCGCTCGGGGTTCAGGAGGGACTTGCCGCCCTCGTCGCTCTCGCTCTCCCACTCGACCTCGACTTCGGCACCCACTCCCAGCCCCAATCCGTCAACGTCAACGTCGACATCTACACGCCCGCGTGCGGACTCCCCCGACTCTGCGTTCCAGATCGTCGCTCCGGGGCCGTCGACGCCGCCCTTACCAGAGCCAGAGCCAGGCCGCCGGCGCTCGCCGTCGAGTACGAGTGCGTCGAGAGCACAGCAGCTCGCGGCGCTAACAATCCCTAGTGCAGGTGCTGGTATGGGTGCGGTTGTGGACGTGAACGTGAATGTGGACTTGGAGTTGCCAGTGGCGATTCATTCTGCTCCCGGCCCGATCTCGCCAACGGATTTCTTTGACACGATACAGACCCAGCACCCGAATGCGATGGATGATTTGGACTCGTCGTCTGACGAGGAGGAGGAGCAGGGGGGTATGATGCCGCCGCAACATCAACATCCTGGTCGGACGTCGGGCGTGGGGCAGAGGCCGTCGTTTGGTGGAGGTATGGGAGGTGTGGGGCCAGCAGAGGTTGCTGGAGGGGTAGTACTAGGAGGCGACGCGAGGAATAGAGCAGTGTCGAGCGCGTCGACGACGAACATCCGACCGGCGCTGATGCGGCACTGTAACCTCTCCGCCCCGTACATACGCCCCGCGAACGCGAACGCGAGCGTGATCGATAGGTCGCCCGTGGGGAACGACGCACACTCACGCTTGCCTGTATCCAACTCGCCCATCCGGCCCCATCCGGGTCCAGGGGGCAAGGACGCGCCGCCGTCGTCGTTTGACTTTTTCCGGTACGCCGCGGGGCAGGATGGGAGGCCGTATCCGTATGCTTCGGGGTCGACGTCTGCTGGTGGTGGTGGTGGTGGTGGTGGGCATGGGACGGGGATGTTCTCGGGGGTACATGGAGGAGGAGACAGCGAGGTGCGCCGCCCGTCGACGGCCGACCATGTCCTGGAGTGGCGGAACAGCCAGAAGGCGCAGGAGAGCCTGCGGCGGCTCGATGGGATGCTCATACAGCACATGGAGCACGAGAAGGACACGATCAAGCGGATTGCGACGACGTTGAAGCAGAGTGCGGGGTCATAACCTTGGTCCGACGCTTTCTTTCTTTTTTTCTTCTTCCGATATATCAAGGTTTGGTTGGACATTCGAATCGCCCTCGCTCCTTTCATGCACACGCACGCTCTTTTGTCGTTCCCGTTCTTTTTTTCGTCGTTCGTTTTACACTTACATACTTACACACAACCACAAGTTATTACAATTTACAAAGTTACTTATACCTCATTATTTTATACCATTCTTGTGCTTTATTATTTTGCCTTTTCCTTTTCCTTCCTCTTCTCCTCCTCTTTCTTCTCTTCGCACACCTTGCATAGTTAGTTAGTTAGTTACACACATAGTATACTCTGAATCCTGTCTGTCGTCGTGCTGATATGTTGCTCATGTACAATATCCACGGGTTATTTACAAGATATAGACTCCAATTGCTGCTCCGCCTTGAAGGGATGTTACGCGAACACGTGGCCGGCAGATTGCTACTTTAGACGCCCCTGTGCCCCAGAAGGATCGCGCAACGCCGAGTCACAGCCTGCCGCCTGTTCCTTGTCCTCTCACACCTTTCATCATCCCCTTCCTCTCCTTCGCCTCTCCGTCTCTGACATGGAAAAGTACAACGAACGCCCGTATTATCCGTATTCGTGGCACCAGGTGAGCCCAAGGATCCTCTGCTAGCAATACGCCTCGTGTTGAAATCATACATTTGTAGTCGCATGATCAGGTAGATTAAATAAATCGTGCAGCCAGCTGCGGCAGTTGTGCTGATAGGCCCATCCATGTATGTCAGGCCACGGTGCTGCTCATGGTACCGTCGAGCATCCAGGATGAGGATCTATCGGTGAGTCCCTTTCAAGGAGGCTTTTTGTGCAGACCTATTTATGAAAGCTCGGCCCCGTCATGCTTGCATAGGTGGTCATAGACCGACATCATCTCATCATCACTGTCAAAGACCTCCCACCCATCGTCAAGGCATGCATTCTATTGCACCAAGTTCTGATATGTGGACGCTGGAATGACCAAGGGTTTTATTTTGTAGGGACGGATTTACGGAGCGGTGGACACGAGGAACTCGGTGTGGCAGCTGGAGCCCCGGATATCAAGGTCTCGCGAGCGAACGATCTCTTCTGTGTCGACGGCATCGACGGGCACGCACTCGTCGTACGCCCTCGTCTCCTCCGACCCGGATATCTCCAGCAGCTTCGCGGCGTCACTCGAGAGCACGAGCGGGCAGGTGTCCGATGCCGAAGACGTGTACTCCCCCTCTCCTGCGCTCTCGTCGCCCAACCTGTCTTCCTTTGCAGATGACGTCCAGTATCCCCTTCCGCGGCGGAAGCTCAATCCCAACCCCGGCCCTGCCACCTCGCGCTCCGTCTCGCCGGGCCATGCACATCCCAGCATGACGTCCTCGTTTTCGTCTCTGGACTCGGCGGCCCAGTCGCCTCGGTCCGGCAGGCTCCTGACGGTGCATCTGGAGAAGGAGCAGTCGATTATTTGGCCGTCGCTCATCGTGGGGCCCGTGCCGGAGTCACTAGCTTCGAGCATCGCGAACACCGTCGTGGTCTTCGACGTGGCTGATGAGCTGGAGGACAAGTATAACATGGACCCCACGAGCCTGGCGCTCATTGGGCTGGAGCTGTGCGATATTCGGAAGGACAAGGAGGAGGCGTTTGAATTCTTCCTGTACGTCAGATCTCACGAACGTTGCTTTGCGTGTGAAGACACTGCTCTAACCCGAGTGCTTTGGTGCTCTGTGTGTAGGCGAGCGTGGCAGCAAGCTCATGTGCCCTCGGCGACTATGCGTCTTGTCTCGCACTACCTACCTCTTGAGGGGACGTCGAAGTTGGTTGACTCATTGGAAGACCCTTCGCGCGGGACAATGGAGTACTGCCTCAAGACGATCGGTGGTTCGAGAGGTCTAGCCCAACTTTACCTTGAAGCCGGCCTATTGCATCTCGAAGGCGCAGCATCAACACTTCTCGCTTCGTCATACTCTAGCCTCTCGTCCATCCGCATCCCCCTTCACGCTCAGATTGGAGAAGGAGGAGCAGAAGCTTGGAGGCGAGATCGCGAAGCTGCAGCCAAGTTCTTCGAACGGGCTAGGTCCTTGCACCCCAGCCTCGATATCCCCGCCCTTCCTATTGAAGGAGAGCTTGAGCTTGAGATGCCGTCCATGCCAGTCGCAGCATCGGCGCCGGAGAGTGAGCACTCGAAGGAGTCGCTCTACGCGGATTCAGAGCCCGAAGGGCCGATCGTACGTCGTCGACGGAAAAAGGAAGAGCAGCCCGGCATCCTCGACAAAGCAGAGTTGGATGACGTTGACGGTACGTGGTACCTCTACATCCCTGGAATCATCGGAGCGGGAACGGCTCTCCTTGTTGTGGGCATTGTGGGTGCTCTTAGCTTCTCGAATTGGTCCAGGAGGAACCAAGGGTCGTGATTCTCTTGACGGACATCTAGAACACTTTCGTCCGCTGCTTTTGCTTCATGTACTTGTATATTTCCACCATCGTTCATCCGATCTGCTGTCGCTTTCTTTAGAGACACTGGCATTGATATCGTATATTTCTCTTATGTCTTATGCTAGGTTGTTAGAGATAAGATAAGATTGATGATCTCAGTAATCCACATCTTCTTGGGCGAAGTCCGTCATCGTCTCCCTCTTTCACCGCACTGGCACACAATGCCAACGAAGAACACCTGGGACGTGAGCTTCCTCCGAGGGCAGTCAGGCTTTGATACCGCTAAACACGCCTTGATAATCCTGAACCAACCATTTTCGCGGCCACTTTTACATCGACTCTGGGCTTCGACAGAATGGCATTGTTGCGCTGACGGAGGGGCCAACCGCCTCCATGACAGTTTTCTGGACCCTAAAGAGCGTCTAAGGTAAGTTGTTGTTGAACCTATTATCCCTTCAAGGAAATTGAGTATCTTGGAGCCCAGATACATTCCAGACCTGATTAAAGGCGACTTGGACTCGATAAGGCCGCAGGTGCGGAGGTTTTACGAATCCCTTGTAAGCTCTCTCCGCCTTGGCACACTTACAAGACCGAAAACGTAACTTTAGGGTGTCCCAGTGGTAGAGGACGATGATCAGGACTCGACGGATTTAATGAAATGTATCTTCGCGCTGCAGGAGAAGGAGCACCGGGAAGGCGGTTCGGTCCGTACACTGTTCTACTACTGTCCATTCCCCCCGAGCAGCTGACAATGGAGTATGTAGCAGTATCATGTCGTTCTTCTGGGAGGCTTATCGGGCCGTTTAGACCAGACGATCCACACGCTTTCCTATTTGCACAAGCTTCGCAAGAGACGCGACCGTGTATTCGCCGTAACAGACGACAATGTCGGCTGGGTCCTGGATTCTGTACGTTATTTTAGTCTCTGCATCACCTGCGTCTGTGTTCAACTCCATCCCCAAAAATAAGGGCGAACACGACATACAGATCGACCACAATATTCTCGGAAAAACTTGCGGACTTCTACCTGTCGGCGTAGAATCTACGGTCCTCTCGACTTCTGGGCTTCGATGGAACCTGAGTATGTCTTCATTGGGTGTGTCTTTGTCGGTGAGCTTACTGGCAGTTTTTAGCGGATCACCCATCTTCTTTTGACGGCATGGTGTCGACGTCGAACCACCTGGTTCCGGAGGAGCAAGTGGTCTGGATAAAGACTTCCAAGCCAATTTGGTGGACAGTAGAGTTGAAACATATCGACGATACAACTCTCTTGTGCAATGGAGCTTCGTGAATATTCTGTTGTGAGCTATCGACGCCGAGTAGATTGTGGTAGATCATCTTGAGTGACGTCAGATGCAATTAGATTAGATTTCGCAGAATGTACACGCACCCTCTGAATGTCTCGTTTGAACGTCCATGTCGACTCCGGCTGGCCCAAAAATCACTGTGCTTTACTTTGCAGCAGCCTCTACTGCAATTGGAAGAACTTCTGAAGACATACCCATCCCAGATGGAGGTTTGAAGCTTGCAGATTTGGGCCGATTGCTCACATCGCGTCATCCAAACACGGAGCTCAAGAAGGTCCTCGATACCAGCCAATGGAGCGTTGACTGCGTAATGGTTGAGGATCCGGATACTGTTTGCCTGAAAGGAGGGGAGGAGGTAGCGATTATCTGTCCTGTCTCTGGAGGATGATGCTACGTCGGTGTGTCGTCGACGATGTAAGTATCGACTTGCTCCTGTTTCCAACCTCCAAGAGCGGCTCGCTATCTCTAAAACAGTTGTTTATATGCTCACCGTCATTTTTACCCTCATCAGCCATCTGTTAAACTTAAAACTACGCCCTGTTCTCTAGCTCAAAAGAACGAATTCATCGATTGCCGAGGCGCAATGAACACGCGTCTCTCGTCCGTGCACCGCGCCTACGTCGAAGTCCCCTGGAACCCTTTATCGGTGTATAGGATGTGACGAGAACCCATCGACAGTGTTGGATTTGAACTGGCCTTAGCACCAGATTTCCGAACGAAGGAGGGTAGATGGGACAGAGGCTGAATAAATTGCAATTGCAGGCTATTTTGGTCACCGTTTCAGTCCACTCACAACGTCAACACTTCTTTCTTCAACCCATCTCTTGCCCAATGGAACCGACATGCCCGTTCTTACCCCGTGTTGAACTATCTGCTATCGCCGAGCAGCTTGCTGCCAGTCGTTCATATAAGGAGCTTCACCCTATCCACCAATTTCCTCGCCACCGGCCCAATGAAACGCGACCATTTGCTGAAAGCCAAAGCAGCAGATTCTTCGACAACTGCTATAGCCGATGCTCCACTGCACCAGTTCATAGATAAAGTCAACGAAGCGCTGGAAGAGAGCTTGCCGTGGAGCCGAAGACATCTGAAGGGTGCGCAACCCTTCGTCATCGGTCTTGAGCTTGAGGCCCTTAGGTCCTGAAGATTTCTTTGGCCACATACAGCGATCTTGTGTTGCTTACACCGCTGCTCCACTTCATGCAGAATAAACTCCAACCAGTACTAACGAAAGATTCGACACTGGTAGGCCGGCATTCGGCGACTGCGATGCAGTTGTGAGTGCACTTGGTCCCTTTTTTGCTTTCCTTGCTAAGAGGTTCCCATTCAGAGACAGGGAGTTCATGAATGAGTTGGGTGTATCCCAAAATGGCCCACCCCCTCTAGGGTAAAAAGTCGAATCTACCCCAGCTTCTATTACCGAGGCGACTATCTCTGGGGAACCCTTGTCCAGGATAAATAGGCACTCATGCATTCCTCTTTCGTCATGTCCCAGCCAGAGGACATGGCAGGCAGCTGGAAGGTCGCCAGTGTAACTACAGGGCTGAGCATGGTCCAGTTTACGCTGTGTTCCTCGAGGACATCGACACGGAACGATAAAAGAAGACGAACTGGTCAATCATATAAAGCAAAGCCATCTTGTCTCGTAGGTTCATGTAGAGGCGGAGCAAGGAGGGTCAGGTGTCGCTATCCTGCACAACTTAGGACAATTGTATTCCAGATGAAATAGCACTGTAATGAGGCATTTCCGTCTTCAAAGTTTCAGTTGTCCCTCTGTCAAATGTCTGGAGTAAGAACACACAGATCGCGTTTGGTGACGAAGCATTACACGAGTGCCATATTCAAGCCGGGGTTACCAGTCGCCTTGAAGTTCTTCGCGTGGAGTGCTTTCATAAATGAAATGGCGAGGGCGAAGGGTCCAAAGGCCGACGGAAAAGTTGAGTATGGATGTGCCAGAGCCTGATTTCGCTTCAACACCCTGTAAGGCTGGTGGACGAGGCCAGTAGTATATACGCGTGGCCGAAACCAAATTACTTCTTGGTTCTTGAGGCGAGGAACTCTCCTTCTAGCTGAGCAAGGAATGAATCTGCTTCGGAAGGGGCTGGCTGTGCCTTTTGCTTTCCTTTGCTTTTCTTTGAGGTGTGTGACTCTAACGCGGCGAAGGGATCCGTATTTGGATGCTGGGCTTTCGAGGCGTTATCCAGAGTGGCAAAGGGGTCGTCGGAAACACTGGACATGGTTTTTCCTCGTTCTTCACCCGATGTGGTGGTCGTGGTGGTCAGGGTAGTCGGGGTGGAAGTTGGCGCGTTACTTGTTTCTGGTGTACCGCTCTTCTTCAGCTTACGCCTCTTCGCGTCCAAGAGCTTCCTGCGTTCTTCAACCTCCCGCTTTCTCTTTTCCATCGCTCTGCTCCGTGCCACACCTTCACCTGCATTGCCACTGTCGTCCTGCATGCCTTCAACTTCGCCTGGTTTGACGTCCTCAGAACCGAGGTCTCGTCTCATTCGCTCCGTCTCTTCTCTTGATGCTTTCATCTCCTCCATCTGTTGTCTTCTCGTCTCTTCGTCGCCAGAGAATTGATAGAAAGCAGCTCCTTTTGCACGGACTTCCCGAGAAGCGTCGTAGTGCACATTCAGGGGGTTGTTCTCCTCCGCATAGGCCTTCTCGATCTCGGCTATGCGATCTTCAGAAGGTTGGTACGTGGGGAAGTGATTGACAGGATTTCCTAGAGGTAAAGAAATGAGCGCTCGTGATATAAGAACCATGTGAGGATAGTAAATTTACGAATGAGGTCTCTGAGAACGGGAAAATACGTTAACATTACCGCCGTTACGAGGAAAATACCACCCACTCATCGTCTTCTTGTTCATCTTCTTGATCCAAGACGAGGTTCCGAGGAACTTCAGAACGACGTGCTGACCGTATACGTCCAAATTCATCCTCGTATTCGACGATGGGATCATTCTGCCCACCAAATGAGTATTCGGCCTTCAAATATCGAAGGACGCGTACTTACCTCATAACTTGTCGGAGCTTTTGGTACCGTCGAGCTCTCGTCCTCATCCGAACTGTGTCCTTGATAATACTTCGACGTGGACGGATTTGAATCGAACTGGCACGCCAAATGTGAATACAGCAGGAATGGAGGGGTGAACCTGAAGGACATACATCGACGAGCAGAGCATCATACTGTGCATCGTTGAGTCCTCCCGTCTTGCCTCTCCTCAGCTTCTCGTAAATCTGCGCCTTCCTCTCCAGGGCAGCTCTTGCCGAGTCAAGGGTTGGTTTGCTGATCTCCTCAAGCTCAACGTCCCGATTCGCTCGAGCCTTGACACCTTTATTCTGGCGTGCCCAGACGGTTGGCTTCTGCAAATTTGTGCTTAAAAGTGAGTCCTCATCGACGCAGACAGGTAATGTACCTTGTCGGGACGCTTGATACCCCCAACCACGGCTAGGCTCTTGCCTTCCGCCTTCGCCCTTGCGAATTCGAGTTCCTGTCTGGATAGCTCCGCCTTGAGATCGAAGAATGAACTTGCACTGACTCCCTTCGCCTTTGCCCTACTTGATGACATCCCTGATGGAGGATTGGTGTCGTTCAGCAAGTTGAAGTATGTAGTTGTGTTCGAACTTCGAAGACACTCTAGCTCCAGTTGATGCAGACTCGCGGGCCGTTTGTCCGTTTGGCTTCATAAGATGACGCCACTGGTCTCTTCCTCTTCCGTCCACTTTTCCCCCCTAACGGTGCCTCCCTTCTGCCGTAGTAGCCCACGAATTTGGGCAGATTACTGCTTGGATTGTGCCCTCTACTTCCCCGGAACCCATTACAAACCTGTACGACATCTGGTACTGTCTCCTGCAGTACTTCTGTCTAGGCCTCATCATCTTGCTCTTTTGCCTTTTGTCCACACTTGGGGTCAGTGCCTCCGAGTTTCTCACATTCATCCTCAGCTGCTGGGACTGAACGAGTACGTCGCCGGAGTCACCTTCCTAGCGTTCTGATGCTCTTCACACTCTGGGATGGCAAGATCTCCGCATGGATGCTGATATTTTCGGTTGTCCTATACCTGCTATATGTGTTTGTGGTCATGATAGGGTCATGATAGGGTCGTAGTTGGAATGCAGGCAGGAGCGCAAGCGCCACATAGAGGCTCTTATTTGCGCGAGGTATACTCTACAGAAGGCCAAGTGTTTCCGAGACGGTACAGACGATCGTGCGTTCTGCTATAATTGCCCTATATTTGATTCACCTCATGTTCCCCTACAGATAAACGTGTCTCATCAGCGTCATTGCTCAAGAGTTACTTCTCCCTCACGAGGACACTCTTCGCAACTGTCATATCTCTCCTTAATCGGTGCTCCCGAGATGGACGATGTCTTAGCCGCGCTGGATGGCGAAGCCACAGGAATTTCCTTCAGCGCGTTCAAAACGCCAGCTGCTCCGTATGCTGGAGGTCACTACCACTACCTCCTTACCCTCTCAATGGCATCACACACACTCTTTGCTGGACTCCAGTATTGGCAAAGAAACTCTTAACGGCCTGCAACTCGGTCAGCCGTAGCATATGTCGCGGCTGACAACATGAATGGAATCACTTCCTCCCAATAGCCCCATAATCAGCAAATGGGTTGGTTCTATCTGCCTCGTTTTGTTGTTCATTCAAGCAACTCCAGCGTACTCCGATTTTTGCATGTTGTCCAGGGCTTTGGACACTACCGACACTACCTTTGGTGAGTACTAGACCCAGGACCATACCGCGACACAGATTAAGTACGTATCCAGTGATTAAATTACACCTGTCCGGAGACAACTAATAACTACAAAGTATGGAAGGGTAAAGGTATCATGCAGCTGTAGCTCTTGTATACCTTGAAATATGATGCGGTTAGCAATGGTTCGGATCGCAAGGAAGTTGACCAGATCTTACAGAGCGTCTATCTGCTTCAGTTGAGGCAGAGCTAGCATGATCTTGCGCCTATATCCTGTTATATCATTTGTTTGGCACGGGTTCGCTTCGAGATAAAGAGTCTGCAGTGTCGAAATTGGTTTCAACTCGGATTCGAGGACGTTAAGGGCGGGTATTTGGTTTCCGTTCATCTGTAAATTGTGACATGGAGGTACTGGGGGTACAGACAGAACCTACCCAAAGTTCCTCAAGTTTCGTGAGGTGTGAAAGATTCTCTATTGCTGGGATGAAGTTGTTGCCGACGTCGAGGGTCGTTAGTTGCACCTAGGATCAAGTAGTAGAACAAAGGCGGCTCTGAGGAAATACCATCCCATACATTGTTCTCTAGACCCTCCAATCGTTTGATGCCATTGTGACTGAGATATAGTTGATCGAGGTCACGAAGCTCCTGCAAACCTTCTAGTTTTGTGATCCTGTTGGACTGTAATGAAAGCATCTTCAGTTTCTTCAGGTTTTCTAGACCCTGTGGCTGCATCGAGTCTCGATAGTGAAAAGATCCAGGTGACACGAACCTCAAGTTTAGCAATTTTGTTCTTTCCTAGCCACAACTCTTCCAGATTGACAAGGTCGTCTAGATTTTCGATCCTCTAGAGCAAGTCAATAAATCATTCGAGGAATGAAATAACAGACCTACCCGTAGGCGATTCCCGCCAAGCTCGAGACTTCGAAGTGTACAACATGAAGTGAATCCGGATATTTTGGAGATCTTGTTCTGCACAAAATATATGGTGTCGAGAGAGGTCAAGAACTCGAGGCGGTCTGGTACGGATCGTAAGAGGTTGAACGATAGATCGAGAACGCTGATATCATGCGTAAGGTACCTATAAAAAGAAGACAAGGCGTCTAGACGAACCTGAGAGCTGACAGGTTATCGAGTGCCTCTCCGACGCCTTTAATCTTATTGTCATACAGATCCAGCTCCTCTAACTTCGTCAATTGGTGAAACACCTCTGGGTCGAGATGTGATATGAAGTTCTGGCGCAAGCACAGTTTCTTTAGGTGGCCCGCGAAGCGGGAGAGTCGCAGACCCGCGAGCGACCCGATGCGCGAATGTAAGAGCTCCAGTTCCTAGGGGAAATAATAATGGACGTGTCAGATGGTACCAGGAATGATTTGTCGTCAAAGAAGCTTACCCACCTCTGTCTCATCAGGAAAGTCGCTCAAGAAATCCCCATCATCGAGATTTTCCTCTGGGCCATCCTCCTCTTCGTCGGTTTCATGATCTCCTCCGTTAAAAGAAGGAAGTACGACCCGTGCCGACTGGTTTGTTCTAACATCGCCTGAGTGCACATTCACGATAGATGATTCACTTGTGCGCTTACTTTCTGGATCCCTCTGGATCCCTTGATTCTTGTGCCTCAGGATCTGAGGTGCTACTTGGGGGAGGATTGCTCTTGAAAACTTCGAGTGTTTCTGGCGAAGCCATTAGCTACAGCTGTTGTGTTTGAGAGAAGGGGTTTTAAGTTGGATGGTGGTTTGTTGCGAGTCGAGGCCATCGCTGACTCGATGAGATCATAATTGGTGTGTCACGTGGCCGTGAGGGACGCGAGGTTGCGTTCAACAGGCGTTCAGAATCCAGATACACGGCCTTCAAAGGCACAGTCTCGTTGTGATCATGATTACACCAAGTAAGTCACCTACTTGTCTTAATTGTGCGCAGAAATGACATCCTAAGTGGTTTCGTAGGTGCTGGAAAACGACATGTTCATCATCGGGACACGATTCGTCACCATTTACTGCTTAAGGTTTCAACCTTGGTGTGCTTTGAGCAGCGCGACGTGGAGTCAAATGGCGGTATCTTCTTAGAAAATGATGTTGAGAAACCTCCAGAGTTGCAGCAACTTGAAGCTCGATTAACAGCCATGCGATCGTACGACGTGCGCAGTCTCCTTCCATTCTTTCGACGACTCGGTAACCAACTTCTGTCAGTGTGGGGATGACAATCTAGAATACCCTTTCGTCAAGCACAGCGACCCAATCTTTTCGAGGTGTTATTTCCGGAAGACTGAGGCGGAGGACCAGGCGAAAGTGAAGATTATGGACGAACTCATTTCGTTCAAGCGCTTGATAGAGTACTTTCCAGATTACTTCCAGTACCTAGCGCCATCAACTACGTCTCTACTGAAGCGCAGCTTCCTCCTCTCAGCTTTTTGCATGGACACAATCGCCCACGACCATATGGAACTTGTTGAGTGAGTGGTCTGCCTCGGAATGATGTTTTTTCGTCTGATTTTTGCTTTCAGAGATATGCCTTTTCGATTTTCGTCATTCATTTCCTGCGACGGTGTATACCCTGAATCTCGTCAAGATGCACCAATCAGCGACTTTGCTGTTTGTTTCCGACCACTTGGGTTGCCTTTCGTCATAGGTCACATTTACTGCCATAGAAGCTTGCACTTGAAGAACCGCTTCTCCATGCTTAGCCAGGCTATCGCATATGCCCGTGTTGGCCATTATCTGCTGAAATCCAACAGGCGCAGTAACTTTTTTGTCATCGCCATATACCTGTCTCCCGGCATGATAGCTCACAGACATATAGTGATGAAAACAGATTCTGAGACCGATGAAGTGGGTGTAACTTTTCAATTCTTTTTCCGTCGATCCGTTGATTCGGGCTAGGTCTATATCACCCACAAGACCTTCAGGCTCAACGATAAATCCGACGCAGCCGCGTTTTTCGTAGAATTGCATAACCTCGCATCGGAAATCGAAGCCGTCTTTCCCGATCTCGACGAAACAAGAAACGATGAACTAGAACTTCGGGCAGCAAAGAACGTCACGGCTAGAACCAAGAGCCAGAGATGACTAGAATTGCGTTCTTAACTGCTGCGACCTCTTCGACGATCATGCTGCAGTGCGACTTATGGGCAGCACGTGGCGTGTTCGCTGGACTCCAGGGTTCTCCAAACCTACGCTCCTCGTCAAAAAACAACTCACCGTCGATTTTTTTGCTGCAGGCTATCTCGGCTCATTCCTCAGACATGAACAGGATTACCGTTCCTCGTACTTCACCAACTGATCCTCCATTCGCTTTCCCCTTGTCTCTCGGTTCTCAATCCTGATTCTTCCTTAATCCTTGGACTTGCTTAGACAACGAAGAACACACTTCTCTGGGAGCGCATATGCATATCACGATCTCCTTTGTATCGCTGTCTAATTGAACGTTGTTCTTGCACCTCAAGTAAATATCCACAAGCAAACGAGACCGTAGACCTGTGACAGTTCCCTCTAGGAGGTGTCGCCACGGCGTTGCAGGACCTCGATACATCGAGGATTCTGGCTGCTTCGCCATCTCAAAGGTTTTCATTTTGAGCCGTCTGAGCCAGACTGTGTTATATCGCCCCACCGCCTGCCAGCTCTGAGTCTCATCCTGCTGTACGAGGCTGCAACATAACACCATACCCACCAACCAACACTGCGTCTCATCTTACTGTACAGCTTTCATTGTAGTATGTGTAGTATGTGTTGACGCTATATAATTTTGACGTTATATATATTACTTTTCCTCTATTCAGACGATGATGAATTGTCGGAATCATTTGCTTGGGCATTATCCAACGACAGGAGGATCGCTGAGGTAAATGTACAACTGGCGCCCAACCCGCTTATCGTGTTTGACGAGCCAGTGAGGCACGAGCGATGTTTCTAAGGACCTAGGGATCTCTTACAGACAAGGTGTAGCCGCATCCTCGCTTGATGAAGGTGTCGAGGAGTTCGAACGTGCGAGGACGGCGGTGGGGTGCAAATGGGTAAAAAAAAGGCGAAGAAAAGTTGTAGATAAAATGTTAGAACACGAAATAAGGTGGGTGTACCTACCGTAGTACCTTGGCCCAAAGTGTCCGCCAGAGACGTCTGATGGACGTGGGCGTTTGTAATAGCGTATTCGAGAGCGAGGAGAAAATGGATGGCACCACTTCTTGTTCAGCCACCGCCACCACCACCAATCGATGGACCCTGTCATCTTGTCCGATACCCCTGTCTGCATCGGCCGTGGTAGTTTTGCCGAAATATACCTTGTCTCCGCCAAACTTTGGGTGTTCAAGGTTGTACAAAACTCTCAGGATGCAGACGCTCTCGTACGGGAGTACGATGCCTGCCAGACGCTCTTTGATCGGTGCAACAATGACTCCTTCTTCGCCGTACCAAGGGCCCTTGCGCTAAATGTGCCTCGGGGGGCGAGTAAGGATCCCGCCTTCCGCATGCCTCCACCGTGGCCGCCGCGCCTCCAATCTTCTCGTCGTGCCCCTCGCCAAATCGTCATTGAGGAAGAATTCGGTCATTTCGACAGAGCGGCGTACGCTCTCGACCGTGTACATGATCTACCTACGGCGGCGAAGACATATCTCAGACAATCCTACTTCCCTCAAGGCGTTAACATTGGGCCCTCGCTCTGCCGCCTATACTTCGGCAAAGAGATTCCGCTTCCGTCTAAGCCGCTGCGCTTCGTCAACTCGCAGAATTTCCCGCTCGACGCCCGGCGCTATCAAGCCCTGTACGAACTATTTCCTCAAGATCTGGATCCACTGGAGAAGGTTGCGGAAGGAATGGGCGAGATGTTAGGGCGCATTCATTTCTGGGCATCCTATGATGGACGCGATATCGAGTTCGTGCTAGGTGGAAGCGGATACAGTTCCTTCTCTTTCTGGGTCATTGATTTCAATCAGGTATTTTCATTTATTGTCACTAATTACCTGACTCCATCTCTTCCAAGATGCGGAAGTGGACGAAGGAAGAAAGCGATATTGAGAAGTTAACCTCTTCTTTCTTCTCCAACGATCCTTATTATCCTCGCCCTCGTCCAAGTGATCCCCTTTACATAGCGTTCAAGACTGGATATCGCCTCGCTGTTTCTGATCATCTTTCACCATTGGCGGATGCCTTCTTCACCGAAATCGAGGCTGAACAGCTTCGTCGTGATGAAAAACGACGCGCTGAAGAATAAATTAGAAGTATTGATGATAGGTGCAGATGCTTCTTTCGATAATAAGCTCAGATACATTTTCTTTGTGTATTGGTTTGTAATAATGTATCACGAGAGCTTTACCCGTGCTCTGCATGGGGCTTGGGGAGAATCGAAATTTTGCTTCCTTTTCCTTGGGGCTGTTCACTCTCTGATAGTGGAAGATGAATTTCAGAAAATAACATCTCATTCTAGAGGCCGCTCGTCTTCGCCCCTCCGTCGTGCGGGGGCGCTCCGTCATGCCGGGGCTGAGAGAACCACCCTCTACCATATTTATTAAGCCACCCTAGTATACATCAGAATAAACTGTCCCAAGTCGGCCTATATGACCACCCTCAAGTCGATCAGATGAACCACCTAATGTCGGCTCAATGAGCTGTAAATGGCGCACCTTTTTCAGCTTTTTGAGCAGTCCATTGGGATATATTCGAGGCTGCTATTTTGGCTCACAATCAGGCTAGCATCCATGTTCTGGGTTAAAGAAACATCCTGTATCCACTACTATGATTACAACAGCAATTATGAAGCCTGCAAGCATGAACGTACGTATTGGGGCCAGCGGGGTATGTACATACCATTTTGGCCCTCCAGGCCCTTTGCAAGGAACCTCTGGCGCTCGAATTTTCCCTGCTCGTCGTGGCGGAATTGTGACTGAATAGCTAGGACGACGGCGAAAAGGCGGATGACATACCACCCTTCACCCGCTTCTTCGCCTGTGCCGCCATTTTTGTAGATATGTAGATAAAAGATCTGCACACGACTCCTCGTCCCTCGTGGCTGTGCGGCACCCCTAACCAGCATGACGTCATGCATCATGTCCTGTAGGTCCACCGAGCTAAGAGAGCTTGGCTCCGGCGACTTAGGGACGCCTTCCGAGACCCGAATCACCACGGCCTCTGGTTGAAACTTGAAGCCAACTTGAAAACTTCATACAGACGGAAGGCTCTCCTCTCCGAGATACGGTCGACCGCTGTCTGCGAGGATGCGCATATTCGGGGATGTCCTCTAAATTTTGAATGTGACACTTCAGAGACCCTTGGGACTTTGATTGATGAAAGGGAACTGACTCCTCAGCAGGAGGCGGATGTTGACCAATGGAGAGCGCAGAATGGAGTGACTACGCGAGTTTTACCTTGACGCTGGAATGTCCTAGAACCTTGGGGTTTGGAAACTACGGGTCTGAAACTTGGCTTCAAGCGCGAGACATCATCGTCGGAGTTGTGAAATTTCGAACGAAGGCACTCACGCGAGCAACTGCAAAACGCGGAGGAGGGGAGTCACCGTCTGCATTACATTCAATCAGTCCAGAAGGGTGGAACTACCGAACAACGGAATACTGTGTATGTGTTATTACTGAAGGGTCGAATGCTATAATGATACCAACAAAAGTCTAAAGCGCTAATGAGGGAGGAAACGGCGAGGGGCCGAAACGTGTGCAAGGGGAGGACATCGACAAAGGGGAAAGCGGAAGTGGAAGAAGACTCCGTTGTAGACTGTACTGTTTCCTAATTAGAGTCCAAGTCAAGAGTAACACTCCGATGCAAAAGGCCAAGAGCGAAGAAGAGAGCGAGAAATTGGACACAAAAGGCTACAAGCCTATAACTATTTTACCTATTTACTTATGCATGATGCGTACAAAACGATATTCATGGCAGGGATACAAGAAGACGACAAGAAGAAACGAGAAACGAGAAAAGGAGGGAGAGAGGGAGAGCTTTAACCGTTTACTAATACCTGGCCTCGAATGGGCTACCAATAACCATTAAGGTGGCGTTCCTATAGGAGCGCGAGGGGGGTCGTAGAATAGCGAGTGGATGAATGAATGATGTCGAATGGATGAATGCTGAATGATGATGCTATGGCTATGATGCTGATGATGAGTGTATCGTCCATCCCGAACCAGAAACAGCGAAGAGTATTAGGACGGGGGATTAGCTACAACTAAGTGGTGAGGCAACAAAGGAGGGTAGGTAGGAGGAGGGAGGAAACGCCAGGTGAGGGAGCGAGCGAGGGACGGAGGAAGACGACGCGAGGCAGGGTTACACGCAAAGGAAAGAGTTCGAAACGGTGATATGCGGTCTGGTGACTGGTCTGGAAGCTGTAGGGAACGAAATCGGGCGAGAGAGAGAAAAAGGGGAATAATTATGCACAATGTTTGCCGTGAGCTTGAATGATTTAACAGGGCCACCGTCCGGGTACAACGTCAACGTCGAATGCATGCTCTTATGAGCATGGCCACGCTCGTTTCAATTGGTGGGCTTTAGTTGGGCAAAGGGATTCGGATGTGGAGACAGGAAATGCGTTTTATGCGTGGTCGTTGCGTTGTGGTCGTGGTTGCGCTTGTTCGAAACGTTGGCTGACGGCGCGGATCCCGATTATCATTCGAGAATCGATTATCACTGGTGCGTCAGGATCGACCGCCGGTTGTGCCGCGGCTCAGCTGAGAGCGGCGTCGGCGGTAGCTCCCGGAACTCGCGCTCGCGGTCCCGCTCGTACGACGCCGGAGCCAGTGTCGTTGTGGCCAGCGACGAGTTTGCCCCTGGGACGAGCGGCGATAGCCGCCCGGCGTATGACGAGAGTTGGCCGAGTGGGGGCAGCTGGGCAGGCTGCTGGTGTTGCGCCTGCTGTGGTTGCTGCTGCTGCTGATGGTGGATGTTGGGCTGGTGCGGGTGGGCCGAGAGCGGCGAAGGATAGTAGTTCGAGGCACTCGCGCCAGCATACTGCGTCTGCGCACGGGGAGCACTTGCCGTGTCCTGGCCTCCGGGTGCATAGTGGACAAAACTCATATTTGGCGGTGCTGGAGGAGATGGGGAGGGGGTAATATGGTCCAGCACGGGATGTCCGGAGTGATTGTAAATGTCGCTACCTGAGGCTGACCCCGCGGAGGATGCGGTGGAGAAGGAGGCGTCATAGGGGCGTCTGAGAGCTGTTGAGGCTGAGTAAGGCGCCGACGCAGAGGTTGCGGAGGGTGGTGCAGGCGACTCGTGCTTCACGGCTGCCTTTTCTTTGCGTCGCCGCTGCTGGGTAGTATTCGTCCCTTCTTTTTTGGCACGCGAGCGTGCATATCGTAGACCACACCTGCACGGGAAAAGTTGGTGTTAGCATATATTTACGAAACTACTGCGAAAAAAGAAAAGAAGGCACGCACGCATTGCACAGCTCCTTCTTCCCACTCGGCCCCTTTCGCCACTCGGGGCTCGACGTCGCCTTGCAACTGGAGCACTTCTGCACTCCCGTGGGTCTGTTTCCCGACGTACGAATGGGGCCAGCCCCGTCGCGGGCAGAGCCAGGGCTGATCCGGCGGCGCGGGGGCGGCACGACATCTGAGATGGGGGACGCTCCTGCGGTGCTGCTCGTCGGCGTCGTCGCATAGCCATTGTAACTCGCAGGCGAGAGTGGTCGGTTGAATGCGGGTGCACCAGCTCCTCCTGTCTCGATGTAATTCGACGGAGGAGGCGGCCCGGGAGGCCATGCCTGGCTGGCGGGCTGAGTGGGCGAGCCACTGGGATACCCGCTTGCTCGTAGACTGTTCGAGGGTGGGATAGCTGTTCGTTCCATGGAAGTTAGGGATGAGAACGTGAAGAAAGTAAGAGAAGAGAAGTTACCTTGACTCCATCGTTGTGGAGAATATGGACCCTGCACTCCTGGGCCTTGCTGCTGGATAAAATTGTTGTTATACGACTGGGCTTGAGGCGAGAGAGGGGGAAGGGCGTAGGAAGCACCCTGGTCGTAATAAGTTGGGTTTGGAGCGGTGTATGCCGCCGTCCCGTAGTCCAGCGTCTGCATGGGTGCGCTGGCGTTTGCGTTGTTACTGCGAGGGGCAGAACTGACCTTGTGGCAGGCAAAAATGATAGTCCCTGTACCGAACGGGGTGAGTACATTATATCTTCACGGGAAACGGCAATTCAAGAGGCGAAAAAAGTGTGCATACCATGCGGTATGAAGATGCTTTCGACCTCGCCCCCAAAGACCTGTGGCACGTCCTGCAAGGCCTTGTACCTGCGTGTACAACTCGTTTTCGCATCGTTTCCGCCGGGCACACCGGTGCCAATTTGGACGTTCTCCACTAGTTTGGCGAAGTCCCTGCTGGTAGGGCCCTGTGCTGAATCAGGAGGCCAGCTGAGGAGGAGAGGCCTCTCTCGCTGATTTGCGAGGATCTGAAAAACCCTGGACATGGTGCCTGTCTGGGGAATGCACACGAGGAGACGGCGGTAGAGAAGCTCGATTTGCTCCATAGGCATGAAGGGCGTTCCACACCAATTTGTCCACTCTGTTTTCTGAGACTCGTCGTTGTCGGCACTTGGGTTTAGGTCTGTTGTTGCGTGGATGAAGCAGAGCACGAGGCCCTCGGCAGCCCAGTTTATGACGATATCAACAGCCATGTAGTCCTTGTCGAGAGCTATTTTTTCTGCCTCGGGCCAGGCAGGAGGAGGGCCGTCGTAGCCAAGCTGCTTGCGGACCTTGGACAAGCGCGAGAAGCGCACACTGCGACAGGCCCTTATCAGCACGGACCTATAAGGTGCGAACGGAGGACATACCGCGTTACGGAGCCATGGAGCGTCCTGCTTTCTAGCACGCCACCGAGATCGTGCTTGGCCGACGCCTGCTCGTCGGGATGGACAAAGGAGAGGAGCGACTTGCCGACAAGGAGCTCTGCCTGTTCCTCGAGGTGGTGGGCGAGGACGGGGTCGAGATATATGAACTGGAGGTCGGAGGAGAGCATTGCCCAATCTGCAGAGAGGGGTACATGGTGACGATCGGGGAGTGATCGCGGGGCAGGGTACTTACAACAGCGAGTCTGGCCGACCTTTGGCATTGCGGCGGGCGGGTGATCGGCGAGAAAGGGCGGGGACTGCGTCGGGGTGGGCAGCGTCGACTGGGCGGGGTAGGGGTAGGGTAGGTGGTGGACGGGGGGGTGTTGTCGGCGGGGCGGTGGTCTGGGAGGAGGTAGGCCATTGTGGTGGGGGGAGGAGAGATCGGGCGGTGGGCGGGGAGCGTCGTCGTCGTGCGCTCTCGCTGGCTCTGGTCTCACTTGCTTGTCTTAGTTTATTGCGTTTCACTCTCCGCCCATGCCATAATGAATTCCAAATCAGGGCCCCCTCCTCCGATCGCCCAGATCCGCCCTCAGATCCGCGTCTCGTCTTCTTCCTCCATGGCAAGGCTCCCCGCCAACATATGGGTTGCCGCAGGCGATGGCGACCTCGATAGAGTCAGGGTGTGCCGCAGCCACATGTCCATCTTCCTCACACTAACATCGATGCCCTCCCAGCACCTCATAGAGAACGAATGCAAGTTTTCGAAAGCCCCGGAGTATGCTCGTTCAAATCGATAATCAGAATCTCCATTTAGCCCTCTCNTACAGTATGCTCCAGGCCGTACATTGGGTGTAGGTGAATTCGTTCTGCACATTGGGGAGAGGCTAAAGGAGATTCTGATTATCGATTTGAAACGAGCATACTCCGGGGCTTCGAAACTTGCATCTTCTCTATGAGGTTGCTGGGAAGGGCATTCGTGTTAGTGTGAGGAAGATGGACCTGGGCTGCGACGCACCCTTCTGATCATGATCAGCAAGACGCCGAAATCAGATCAGATTAGCGTGCTGCCAGATGGGATGTGATCGTGATCAGGAGCACCGTGGTCGATCAGTCAGGGTTAGAGCAGGCGCGTCGCGTAGATTACGACATCGCCAACATGAACGATGAACGGTGAGATCTTGAGAATGCGAGGTAGAGTAGATGGGAGAGAGGGGAGATGAGGGGGAGGAGAATAGGAGGGTTGGGGATTGGCTGGGAAGGAAGGGGGGGATGTTTCTTTCTGGAATGACGAGGTGGGCGTAGGCGTTAGTGACTGGCATCGAATCGTGTGGCGTCCGGGAGAAGAGCAGAGCGGAGCGCCCGGCCTTCAGATTCCAGAAGAGTTTGACTGTAAGTAAATCCGAGGATTGAGCGAATAAAAATCGGGGCGTCTTCAGAGGAGGCTTACAAGTCACTAGTTCACTGCTCGCAGGATCTCCCACAAATCCTTGTATTATACTTCCACTTGCAACGGTGCTGAGGTGAATTCGGCCCTCCTACACCCAGCCTCTGGAAATGAACCACCAAGAAATTAAATCCCCGGTCTCATTTACGATTCAAGTTCTTCTCCAAGAATAACCCTCGCGTGTCGCGATATAATTGGCCTCCTTCATGTCCTCCCAATCTCCGAGTGAACAACACGCGCATAGGGGTGGGACGCGATGATAAATGGACGCGTTATTTGTTCGGGACAAATATGTAAAAGGATCAGGGACGGGCCGGACGGGGAAGACTATCGATGCCGCGAGATTTCATTTTGCACTCAGGCTCGTCTCTAAGTTACTGACTTAGAGCTAGAGTTCCTGGCGCTTGTTTGCTTGCTTCATCTAGACTTGGTTCGTTACGAACAAGCGCCTACTACGAGACCTATACCATCGTACACGACACAAAATAACCTTACGACTAACGACAATTTCAACCTTCTTTCAACCAACTCCAGCGCCGCCCAAACCCCACCTCGAACATTGACAATGGCAGACGACGCCACCTCCGCCTGGGACCCCTGCGCGACAATCTCGACCTTCCTCACACTCTCTGACCTCTCCGCAGCACAGAACGCCCAAAATCCAACCTTCTCGAACCATGAACAGTGCGACTACGAGACGCCTGTGCTCAGACTTCTGGCGGACACCAGGGCGAAGGGGTACAGGAGGGTGTGCGTCCCGCTGACGACGGAGAGGTGGAGGAAGAGGTGGGAGGAGATGTGCTTGGTGTTGGAGGGGGTGGAGGGGGGTGATGTATTTGGGGTTCTCTGTGGGGAAGGGAAGGAGAGGAGGAAAGAGGAGAAGGCGAGGGCGGCGGAGGCGTGGCGGCTCGCTCCTGGGTTTAGGAGGGAAGAGGTGACGATTACGCGGTTGGGTGAGTACACTCCCTTTGACCGGCGTGTGCTGACGCTGGTACGTTGGCAGATGAGGCGGAGGGCATCGTCGCGATGGTCTCTGAATGGCTCGAGCTCGACTCGTCGGACGACGGGGTGCGGCACGACGCTGAAATCGTGAGCTTTGGCAATTTGCCTCCTTTGTATCGCGTCACTCATTTGCCGTCCAACCCACCAGGCCCTCCAGCAAGAGCTCGCCTATGCGACCTACCTCAACGTCAGCACCGCAATTCTCCCCGCACCCCGGAACCGCGACCACGTCGCGTCCTACGCGCGCATCGTCTCCGCGTGCCTCGCCCGATCGCCATACATCAGCCTCTCTGTCCGCTTGCCCATCTATAACCCCGAGGTGTTCAACCACCCGGGGTCCCCGATCGCCGCGTTCCATCCGGCGTCTCCTTCCTTGGGACAAGGGTTACCAGCGGGACAGGGAGTGGGGGGGACGCCGAGGACGCCGTCGTTGGTCGTGTCGGAGGTTGGGGAGAGCAGTGGGCATAGACAGGGGCAGGGAGGGTCCGGTGCGTCGCTGAACGCGACTTGGGAGATGTGGGATGTGATACGGTCGATGTGTGACTACAACCCGCGGTTGACGTTGAGTGAGTGTTCTCCCGGTGAAGCAGAGTGCTCTTTATTCCTGACATTTTGTTCTGATTTGCAGCGCTTGACCTAACACCCGCACTCCCCACGACGCTGGGTGTCCTCAGCAAGTGGGCAGCCGAGTCTGTCCGACATGTATTCTTGCCTTCGTCGACGTTTATCGCGAACACGAAGGGATACCCCGTGCTTCCGAAGCCGACACAGCAGTTCATTCGGGATAGCATGATCGTCAGTCTGTTCCTTCTGCCGTATTAAGAGGTTCTAATCCTGATATTTTTCTATGTGTCCGGGTCCTTCAATAGCACCAGCCTACAATTATCCTCGCAGGCGTCGGCGAAGGCCACCACTCACGCGGTGGGGAAGCCGCATACACCCAGTACGTGCGTCATCTAGAGAAGACGAGCCCCGCGGTGCAGGCTGTTAAGAAGGAAGGCACCGTCGAGAACTTCGCGAAGGGGTACCAGGATTATCTACAGGCGCCGTTGCAGGTACGTTCATTAATTTCGATTAAGGCTTTAATTTCCCTCTCATTGACGAATTTCATTTTTTGTGCGATGGATTCATAGCCACTGATGGACAACCTTCCGAGCATCACGTACCAGACGTTCGAGCAAGATCCTGTCAAATATGCGTTGTACGAAGAAGTGTGTTGATTTTTGCCTTTGTTGACTTGGGATCCTCGTTCTGACGTTGGAGAAGGCGATGTATAGGGCTTTCCTCGATCATCCGGCTGGAGAGAATCTGTCAGTTGTTGGTTGTTCTTCCCATTCTTGTTTCGATGTGCAATTCCTGCTCATGAATTTGACGTTGGTTGTGTGTATCCAGTGTGGTTTGTGTGGCAGGTGCTGGCAGAGGCCCACTCGTCGCGCGGTGCTTCAAGGCACTTAACAGGGCTCAACGCGAAGCAACGGTCATGGCTGTTGAGAAAAATTCTAACGCCTTCGTCACGTACGTATCCCGGCCCTCTCCCTGTTTAATCCAGTTCTAAAAGGAATTAGGTTGCAGGAAAGAAAGCACAGAGAATGGGGCGACAGCGTCTACCTCATCTTTGGGGACATGCGCGTCATCGACGTGCCCTTGAAGGCGGACATCCTCGTTAGCGAGCTGCTGGGTTCGTTTGGCGACAATGAGCTCAGCCCTGAATGTCTGGACGGGGCGATGAGGTTTCTCAAACGTTTGTCCCCTCCACGTCTACCCAATGAATCATAGCTCGAGCTGTTTTCCTTTCTAGCGAACGGGATATCGATACCCTCGTCATACACTGCGCACCTAGCTCCTCTGTCCTCGTCAAAACTGTACAACGAGGCCCGGTCGACGAAGAACGAGAAGAGTCTCGAGACGCCTTACGTCGTCATGTTCCAGGCGGTCAACATCCTGAGCGGGACGAAGGCGACGATCGATGGGCGGTGTGGCCCGCAGGTTCAGGAGTGCTGGGAGTTTGAGCACCCGCGGAGGGATGCGGTCCTTGATGCGAGAGGTGAGTCCTTTTAGTTACACCGGTCCTGTCGACGAGGGAAGCGGGAGCTGATGCATTGAAGGGTTGCCTTTTACCAATAGCCATAATGCGCGCTCGGCGACGATGCGATTTTATATACCGCATGCGGGGACTCTGCAGTGCGTAGGAGGGCTATTGACTGAGTTTATGTGCTGTGTTGACGATTGGCTTACAGTGGTCTAGCAGGATATTTCGAAGCGGTGCGTTGGAGTGTACGTCTTCCTTCGTCCATTCATCGCTCACGTTTTTGTACCGCCAGGTGTTGTATGGGAACGTGGGTCTTAGCATACACCCACATCGAAAAGACCAGGTATCGAAAGACATGCTGAGCTGGTTCCCTCTATTCTTCCCATTCAAAGTAACACCAATTCCTTTCATGCGTTTAAAGACTGCACTGCCTGACGAGAATCGCGCATACAGGAACCCCTCTACCTTCCCAGTAACTCCGAGCTGCAAGTCTCGATCTGGAGGCTGACGAACGAGCGGCAAGTCTGGTATGAATGGCACGCCGAGTCGTTCATTTCCGTCCCTGCGCTCGCTACGAGCCCCACCGAGGAGCAGCTCCTTGCGCAGAGCGGGAGCTTCCCATCCACGCCCTCGTTCTCGTCGTTCGCGATGAGCGCCCCGAGCCCGCTCGCGGACTCGCGAGAGAACTTGTTCTTGGATACGGCGAGGCTGGGGTTGGGTGAGAGTAATGGAGGGGTGACGCATGAGATTGTGAAGATTGGGCATACGAGCTTGCATAATCCGGGTGGGAGGAGCAGCTGGATTGGGCTATGAACGGACAGCTTAGGCGGGGCTGGTGGCTGAAGCTGAGGCTGATCGCGATCGGTCCTCGGGCGGAGGGCTCTGGGTCTGGAGGTGGTGGCTTCCATGCGAGCGACGCATACACGCGCGTGTATACCCACTCGACGCCACCGTCGGCTAATAGCAGCTGGACTCGAAAGGTTGGCGCCATCTTTCGCCACTGCGGTTCAACATTCGGGATTCGATACTCCGTGTCGTAGCATTTAATGCATTTCTACATGCGTCATGCAATAAAATCATAGTCGTTCGCCGTCAATTATATGTGGTTGACTGGTTGCGGGATTCCGATCGTCGAAGGTGGCGAACAAATATTTGTGGCTGGCCGCCCGATCATTGGGGAGGTATATAGGTCGCTCGCCCTCGCCCTTCGCTCTTCATCAGCTTCCACTACTTTTCTTTCTTCTAGAGTCTCTCTCACAGCCTTCATACCTTTCGTTTTCTATCCTTCAGCCAACAACACTAGCATCATGAAATACTTCGCCGCCACCGCCGCCCTCGTCGCCCTTGTCCCTTCGGTCCTCGCCTTGACCATTAATACCCCGTCAGTGATGTTTCTCTTACCGCCGTGTAAAAGATCTAACGTTTCTGCCTCTCACACAGCATCGGCGTGGTTCAATGCCGTACGCACTCTCCTCCCCACCGAGCTGCAGATACTGGCTGATTTGCAGAGCCCAGAACCCACGCTCTTGACCTTTGAGGGCGGTTCCCCGCCATACTACCTCACTATCATCCCTGGTACGTATAAAACGTTACTTTCTGAGAGGCTGTCTAGGGTTTCCTGACGCCCTCTCGCCACAGGTGGACAAGCCAGCGCCGCGCCAGTGAGTGACGTCACCAGACCTACCTAATCCGGTATCTAATGTTACTTTTTGGGAACAGCTCAAGTCATTCCCCCCGCAATCCGGCAGCTCTGTCACTTGGGTTTCCGACATTGCTCAGGGTACCAGCGTGTATGTAACCAGATATATGCTTATGCACCACTAACCTGCTTCATCTCAGCACCTTCGCTTTGAAGGACTCGACTGGCTTGACGGCCTTCACTGATTCCGTTATGATCCAGACCAGCTCCGATAAAAGGTATCGAACTGCTCTACCAGACGAAAAGATTTGTTCTTAATATTATCTCATTAGCTGCATCACTGGTAGCACAGATGCCGCCGTCTCGGTCGCGCCAGACTCGACTGATGACACCTCCACAGGCACGGCCGGTAGTGCGTCGTCCGCCTCTGCGCCCGCCGGTGCTGCAGTCCCTTCAACCCACGCTGCCAGTGCCGCTTCTGCTCCGGGTGCCGCGTACGTTTCGTTTCTGCTGTGTAGGCCCGGTATTCTTGCTCTTACCATATCTCTCTTTGAAGACATCCCACTACCCCTGCTGTTGTTGCCGTTGGCACCACCTCGAGGGCCGTTGCAGCAGCTGGCACCACTCCCGCTGCTACTTCCTCTGCTACTGGAGTAGCTACAAACAACAACACTTCGGGAGCCGAATCTCGTCTCAACGTCGGCAGCTACGGTATTATGGGTGTTTTGGGTCTTCTCGGTGCGATGTTCTTGTAGACACAGCATTTTCTTCTTTCGATTGGGGTGGGGATTGAGCGGAGTCTTTCGTTATACAAAAACTACACATCACTATTTGATTACCTTAGTGCATCGCTATTTTAAATGGGAGGCACTGCCGTTGTTTGCGGATATAAATGTTTGAGGACACATTACAAGTATAACCGACCTTAGCTCAGTTGGAAGAGCGCGAGACTGTAATGGATAACGTATCATCTTGAGGTCGCCTGTTCGAGCCAGGCAGGTCGGACTTTTTGCTCGTACACCCTTTTTCTCTCTCGCAATACAACAAGACAGAGAAATGCGACGAATAGTGTCATAATCAGAACGAACAGAAGGCATTTCTTGAACAGGTTGCACTAAGATAGAGAGCTGATTAATCGTCTATAAGTTTTGTGTGCAAATGCATGCGTGTGGTATTCAGTTGAAGTGTACAAAGAGCCCCCCTATGAGATGCAATAAGTCCAAGATAGCATAAACAATACATAAATGCGCGGAAGCAGCAGAAACTTGATCAACTCTTGAGCTCGACGATGACGTTAATGGTCATGATCACTGCATATGTCGCAATCAGGAGCACACCCCACCTTCGTGTGAGCATGTAGTCGTTGAGTGGGACAAAGACCAGTGTAGCTGCAAGCAGGAAGAGGAGGCCGAACCCGCTAACGAAGAGTGTTGTAGAGATGTTGAGGATGTACGGTTCTGCCGTTTGGCTGATGATGTATGACCCAGAGACGCCAACCCCGAGGAGAATGTTGAGCATCGGACCACCAAAGCATGCCGAGAAACCCATTATGGGGGCGAATACCTGTTGGGGTGCCGTTAGAAACGTATTCGAGAAGCTGGGGAAGGAGGGCGAATACGTACTGCGACGCTCATATTTGCAACGAGGTCAGCCAGGGAGTTGCCCACGGCGAAGATGGTGAGGCCAATGATGGCGTCAGACAGTCCAAAGATGAGGCCGAAGGTCTGCATGGACCAGAGTCAACAGATACATCAAAAAAGAGAGAAGCTACGCACTTGAAGGACATTGACGACTTCATCTGCGATGGCCATTATCCAAACGATAGCTACGCAGAAGCCCATGGAGCAGCGTGCCATACGCGCAGCAGGGCTGCTTCCTTTGTCAGAGAAGAAGAGGATGAGAATACCAGCAGCTAGTCCAGTTAACCCAGTTCCTAGCAGGATCCACAAGAGCCGAGGCGAGCTACCTAAAAAGTGACCATCGATGTCAAAGAAGCCAGCAGAGGATGCGAAATAAATTTTACCAAAGAGGACCTCGACGCAAAACAATGGCCCTAAGACACACTGCGTCGCCGTTAACCATTTGTTGAACGAGAGCTCGTGGAGGTTCTCCTCGACCTCCTCTTCCGCAATGAGAATCCTCTCGGTGCCCTCCTCCTCGAAGTCGACCAGTCGGGCCTCGGGATTCGTGCTCTTCTCTCGAGAACCCAGGGTGCTCTCGTAAGGCGTCACCACAACGGGCAGCGTCAACGTAAGGCAAAGCACAGCCGGAGCAGCGAGGATACACGCAATCTGCGATGCGAAGCTCTGCTTTCCAAACTCGTGGAACGTAGGGAAGAGCGTGTGCAGGATGCTCCCAAGTGCCCGCCAGACGCGCTGCCGTTTCGTTGGTGGGGTGAAGAGTTGCTCCTCGGTGTCTACATCTGAAATTGTTGCTGATGGCGATGCTGGAGTGCGCAGAATGGACGGGATAGATTGTTGGCTAGGTGATGTGTGTAGGTTGAAGTAGTCGCCTGGCTCTGTGGAGAGGAAGTCAATCTGCTCGCGGTCGCGATCGTGTCTGCCACGGTCGGGCAATGATGCATACGGTCGCTCTCCTAGTTGCAGGCCGTTGAGGGTCTCTTCGTCTATGCTCGAGTTCAGAGAAGAGCGAGACGTCCTTGGGGTTCGATGCGAGTGGTAGTGCCCTCCAGCGTAAGGCGTCACCGGCGTCTCAAACATCCCCAAGGAGGTTCCCGCAGCCTCGCTTTTCAGCGCTGCTACGACATCACGAAACTCGAGAGCACCGACGATAGAGAAAGATGGTAGTTGCGCAGGATGCCCTGAGGGAGAAGGTGATCTTGAGTGATGACGCTGATGGGGCACAGTTATCTGTAGGCGGGGTGGTGTAGGAGCTGACACTGCTCGATTTCTTGAGGGAGTAGGGGGAATGACGCTGAGAGTTGGGACAGCTGCGGAATATGTGGTTAATACAATACTTTGAGAGAAAATAGTGGAACGCACGATCGTCGGTGTATCTCGGGAATACCTCTTCTGCATACTCCGCCCTCTCAAGAGCTTCTAGATGGCGCCTGCGCTCCTGCCTGCGCTCCCACCACGATCCGACCACGACCGCAAACACATACACCAGGTACAGGATGACCAAAATACCGGCCTCCCAAGCGGAGATCTTGCCGTCCCAGAGCGTAAAGAGCACCAGACTCACGGCGACGGCGAAGAAGCCGACGTCCCGCAGAAATGGCGTGCGATTAACCTGGAACGGCTTGATGATGCACATCGAACCTACGACACACGACACGATGAACGTCGCTGCCCCCAGCAGCTCGCCCACCGCCAGGCTACCGGAATTGGCACGCATCGCGGAAAATGTCGAGAACACATCCGGGCTGCCATTACCAAATGCCAGAAAAGTGACTCCGGCGACGTTCTCGTCGAGCCCCAGCAGCTGCGAGATGGTGGCGAGGTTGGGGGTGAAGAAGTCGGACGCGCTGATTCCGAGTGTGGAGAAAAGGAATATGAGCCAGACGATGAGGCCCGTGAAGACGAGCGGGCGCAGCTTGGCATCTGCACAGAAGTAGTGCTGGAGATAGCGGATGTCGAGGACGGTGTCGGATTTGGGACAGTCCTCTTGAACATGTTTGCACTGGGCCTCGACGGGGAAGGCGAGTGGGCGACACTAACGACGTCGGGGATGAGCAGATGCGTTTCAGATAAAACAGGGCCAAGAGATACAGACCTCGTCCTCCGAAGCGTATACTAGCGTTCCCTGCGGCTGCGATAGCTCATACGATATCCGCTTCACGAGGCTGGCTTCACCGCCATGGAACAGGCTGGCTTGGATCGGCTGTCCGTAGCGACTGCGGGACCAGAGGGCGAAATTTAGGATGAGAGCGAAAATGAAGATAAACCTGCCCGGGGCAGAGGACATTGGGGGATGGAAAGAAAGGACACCAGCCTACAGGCGGTGCATGCAGTTCATGGACGGACCGCTCCAGCCAGTGACCTCAGGTTCACCACTTCCCGTCAAGCCAAACACAGCCATACTTACTCAGGGACGGACTTCCGCAATCAGAATTTTGATCCGGACCCGGAAGAGAATAATCTCGTCCATACTCCCTTGTACACCGCCATTTCCGCGAAACGCGTTAGCAGCGTGAAATTCTCACGGAGTTGAGGTATTTTTGGAATGTTCTGGCACGGGGGTGGACTCTCGACAACCTCAGAAGGTGCGTCGGCTAAGGAGCGATGGGCGGGCGAAAAAGCGGTCTGCGCTTGAGGGGGCAAGCGCTGGTGTCCGTGGTGGTGGAGGAGGAAAGGGTTTCACCATCACCACGCCCACCTCGTCACATGACAACTGTTCTTGTCACGCTCATTTTCCTGTCCTAGAATCAAATCTATGTCGCTACGGTATATGGCTGATCAAACAGTGCGGGTATAGCTAGACGTCAACCCTGGAACTCATCGATTCCTGCGATCTTGATACAGGATAGCAAGTAATTGGACCCTGTCGAGGTTCAAGCAGGAAACACCTGGAGGTTTTGGAAGAGAGTCCATGAGCTTCTGGCACCCCAATGGTAGGACCTCGACCGTGGAACGAAGAAGGATCCCCCAAACTAGAGACAGGTGAACACTCACCAAGCATAGAAGAACATGGATGTTGATCATCTCACATTGCGGCAATGGCAAGCCAATGAAGGATCGAGGAATTCGGAGTTCTGAGTAAAGGGGCCCAGAAAGTGCGTGTTGCGAGATAAAAGTAAACGCATCGCTTGAACCAGCGGCAGGCACGGACCACATTCAAATGACACACCGAAAGCATGTTACATCCAGAAACTGCAATGCGAATTCCGGGCTTTGCAAAGGCCTACTCCAGCTGCAACATGCAGCAGAGTGAACCGCTTCATAAATTCAGAACGATGAAGAGGACGAACAACCCCTGAAGCATCTTTCCCAACTGAAAGTGCATCAACCTGGGGAGGTTGTTGATGAGGAGTTGATTATCAACGCCGCTTCGGGTCTGAGGGCATCCTGAGGCCGACCATACACAGTCCTCACCATGTGCGCACATTGGTCATGGAAGATTAAAGCTGGTGAAGGGAGATTCAATCTTCTGCATTGTAGTTGACTAAGAAACGTCAGAGCGTTTCCACGTGGCGTTTGGGAATGAAGCCCAACGGAGGGACAGTAAACTCTCCAAGTCGAGATGCTGACCAGAAGGTAGTTGTTACATGAAAAACAGCAGCATCAAGGGAGGGAAGGTTCAGTGTGACTGAACTTTGCTATACATGTCAGGTGAAATGGCTCACAGCTTTGGGCCGGCGAGACGGATGTGGGGCTACCGGTAACAGCTGTCAACTTGATGATGCACGAGTATCGCAATGGTCCATTTCAAACGATGTAGGTGTCACGCCTTGACACATAGAATAGTTCTTGAAGTCGAACCGAGTAGTCCTGCCAAGGCACAGATAAATCAAGCAAAAGGACTCGCTAGCAGGTCCCTGCTCGATCTAGGGTACTGGGGTACCGAGAGTCCCAGTAGAGTGAAAATATAGAGACCAGATCCGTAATTTTCTTTGTGCCTGGTGCCATGGCGAATGCCATCATGTCTGGATGCCGCCGAGTAACAATGCCTGACATTGAAAATGATGGAGGGCTGCTTGGAGAAGGAGCATGAAGCCAAGACGTAGGCGATCTAATCAGCACGGCACTGGGGGGAAGCAATGAGGTGGAAAGAAGGGAGCGTGCACGACGCAAGGGTAGAATCATAGAAAGAGGGAGCGTGAACGATTGAATGGCCGACTTGTAGGCAACGATTTGAACCTACGTGAAGTTACTGCTGTATCTGGGAAGAAACCCAGAGCTGCTCGTATGAATGGAATGGTGTTGAGGAGTTTCGAGCTTCTCGGATCTGTGTCAGAAGTTACTTCGACGCTGAGCGTAGGATATAACTACCTCTTGTTGAAGTTGATTTCACAGAGAGAGGGATGATCAGCTATTGGTGACAGCTCCGCGAGGCATCAGTATTGTGGCTGGTGGTAGAGAATATCGTGGATGTAGATCCACGGAGGCTTGTAGCTGGTTTCAGCACTCTCGACGAACTGATGAAGACACAATGATGAACTCGAGATTCCCCCCCCCCCCCCAAACAGTTGGGGTCCGCTCAAAGGATGCGTTGATCTCACTGTTTCTGGCTCCTTCCATTCCACCATCCTCAACGAACCCTTGTTCCCCATGAACCTTGATCTTGACCAGATGGCAAGTTGGGTATAAGATTCGACGAGGACTCAAAGCCAACTGCCTCAAGCCCAGCCAATGTCACGTTGGCCATTGAGTGTTCTGCCATTCCAGGAGAAGAACGCCATGCCCGCCACCTCTCTCCAATGACATAGCGATCCCGACCTCAGAGCTGCATCCGAGAACCCCAATATCTGAGACAGTCGTGCGAGGACTGGAATTTGCCGAGTGAGGATTGTTGGAGGTGAAACGGTCAAAGTCCACATTGGCAGTTGGGGTCGCACTGGTTGCAGGACTGTCGTTGGCATGAAAGGAGGTTATCGAAGATGCCCCAGCATGGCCTCCAGTCGGTGAGGCGAGCTCGTCCTGAAGGGATGACCAAGCATGCATGGAGGACATTCCATAGAGTTCTGCTTACCTCGAGGATGTGCGTCGGCGATGAGAGCCACATGCTTATGGCCAGGGATATTTGGCAACCTTACAGTGCGAGGATAACAGAGCGCTTTGAGGTCCCAGATGGAGGCCAATGTAGGGGGGGAATAGCAAAAAGGCTACGTCCTTCTGAGATTCCCAGGGGATACCCAGGCGTTCGAAAGCCTGTCAATGTCGCATGGAATTATGTGTAATGCTGATCCCCAGAAAGAATGGGATGCCATGGAAAGGCCTGGTGGGAAACTACAATCCTCCACCATGCTCGAAGATAGC
>MPNV01003049.1:1016332-1063930 GCA_013376435.1 Cyclocybe cylindracea
CCTCCTCGTTCCACCGCCATCTGTATCTGTCCTCATGCTCGCCACTTTCCCCCAGTCACATTGCCCCCCGAGCTCTATCTTCAAGTCTCATTCGTCATTCCTCTTCAAGCTCACGTTTGCTCCATTGAGACCTCCAACCCATCCAAGCTTTTTCTATTTCCCAACTTTCCTTCACTCCGTTATTAGTAAGTTTTGTTTGCTATATCTTATGGAGTCACTTACAATCCTCTCGAGTCACTAAACCGTCGAGTCATATTGGAATTTATGATTATATTCAGTTCCAGTCTCTCCCTTTGTTGCTCATTCTCGCAATGGTGCCTTCCCCAACACCCGTTCCCATCCGGCCCTGCTACTGCTGGTGTGTCTCAAATCTCTTCAACCAATTCCAGTTTGCAGCCCGCCCGCTTCGGAGGAAGGGCCTTTATTTTCCTTTCACCAGCCGAACAAGCTATGGAAGATGCTGATGAGGTCAAGCCCGACCCCAGAACCGGTTCTTGGGAAGCGAACGCGTCAGTCGATGGTCAACAGATGGTAATGATACTGAACCTGATGACGGACCCCCTTCAACGCAGCCTCAATCATTGCCTTCCATTAGCAATGGTAGCAGCTGCGACTCTACGTTATGTATCGAAGAAGAAGCTTCGCCGGCAACGTGATGGAGGTAGATGCCTCTTGTGGTGGAGTACTCCTTTAACGTATCTTTTGCGCTCGTGTCTAAACATCGACCAGGACACGGTGCTTGGACGACAGGCCAAGTTTTGCATGCATCCTGTCCTTAGAAAACAAATCGTACTTTCCGATCAGCTGCACCACCCTACCAATTATCTGACGGCTTAAAGTATGTGTCAATCCTGTCCCAGTGTCTCGCAGCTATGCTTTATATAATAGACCAATATCACTAACTATGGCATAGCCGTCTTGCTTTCCGTCAATGTCAGTGGCTTATAAGGCGACATCCCTCGTAACCATGTTCTTGTCCGTATTTTGTCTATTACAGGAATGTTGCATTAATCTTCCTACAGGATATTCTCAAGGGTATCGTTTGATTTGCCAGCGGGCATTGAGCACGATTATGCCAACTGGGAGAAGATATCCGTTTGTCGTTGTTATCATAACTCAAACCCGCGCCAGAGTGAAGAATTGGTATGTGTATTAATTATTTCCTCTTTTCAATGGAGCAATGGAGCACTTACGCTTTATTGTATACAGATTAAAGACAGTATAAAGGCAAATACCAATATATTTTCGCTTGCGCAGATGTTGTCACTCCACGCCTTGTCGCACGACGATCCAGCTGTGCTCCCGTGTTGCGCTCATGGTAAGTGTCTTCTTGTCCTTTGTCCACAATTTGCCTTCTGAACGTGAGCAATTTTAGCGTGCGGTTCACGCCGAATGCAATGGTGGTGAAAAATTTTGGAATCTGACCGATGCACGCCTTGAATTATCCGATCAAGAGCAGGATCCTCGGCACTAAAACAGCGAGGGTGGCTACCATCCCTCATTCTTCTTCATGATAATTAGCTGACATTCTATGCAGGGCATTCAATGAAACCTGAGGATTGATCGAGCTACATACGGTGCGGCGGAAGAATATGTGATTGGGGATGCTGTCCCGATGAGTGGCAGCAGCGCGTTGATGATGTAGTTGCGGGATAGATAGTGTGATAATAACAGGGCATCGATGCAACTTCTTTTGATAAATGCACATTTTGTATGGGCCATTTTCATGCCGGTCCCAACCTGAGAAACACTGCAATAATAACTGACGGTGATTCAGGAGTCAGTCCTTGCTGTGTGTGTTAGCTACCGCTTGTGGAGTCGGCATGGCTGAAGTGCAATTTGTAACTGCAAACAATGGGCTGGAAATTGTAGCGAATGTTCGCCTTTACGTGCATCGCACGCGCCCGTACCAATCTGGACAACACATTCATCGGCAGTAGCTGAGCTGTTGAACATATCACAAAAGCACAGTTGAGCGACCTGAGACACAATTAAATAATGTAGATGATTTCATTTACGACGGGAATTGAGGGCGGAAATTGAAGCGAACGTTCGCCTTTACGTATGTCGCATGGGGCCAGTCCAATCTGGACAACACATTCATACGGGCCAGTAGCTGAGCTGTTGAAACATTCGCAAAAGCACAGTTGGCGGACCTGAGACATGATTCTAATAATGTAAACGTTTCTTTACGACGGGTAATTGAGGGGGGAAATTGGAGTGAATGTTCGTCTTTACTTTGGATCACACGCGCCAACTACAAATGCGAACGACGCGTTCATACAGCAAGAGGATCTATCGAAAAGTATCGCAAAAACATCAAAAAACTGCCGGTAGAGTAAACGATTTCATGGTATGAGACCAAATTAGATGGTGGTAGAAACAAGCCGAGGAAGATGGACAGCACATTGTCACAGGCACCGTCTAAGCTACCAAAATTCATGAACGCTTATCAGATTACAAGTGCTACCCACATTAAATGTAGTCACGGTGTCCAAATCCAGAGTCAACTGTCCCAATATCCGCCCGGTCGGACGCCAGAACTCATTGGACTCTCTCCAAACCTCCAGGTGTTTCCTGCTTGAACCCCGACGGGGTTCCACCAATACTATGACGGTCCGTTCTGGACAAAATTCATGGATTGTTTTTTTTTTAGCTCGGCTAGCAAATTGGTGACAGAATCTGTCAGAATCGGTCTGAATCCTCCTGTTTCGGACAGATTGTGACAGATTCTGTCACATTCTAACTGAAATGACATTTATTTTTTCTTGGAATGAATTGTTTTGGGGGCAGATTCCGACGTAATCGTTCCGTTTCTGACAGATTCATACCCCAAACATTCAACTGCAATCCATTTGTCCTTCTCCTCGATTCTTACCCATTCTGTCCGATTCTGTCTGCAAGGTTTTCCATTTCCATTTGCTAAATGGTATTGTTTTACTTTCTTTCAGACAGATTCTGACAGATTCTGACAGATTCGGCACGAAGGGCGTCACGCACGTGATCCTTACGCGTCGCTGTCACGTTTGGATGATCGCGCTGCCGTCACGTTGAATTTTGCCTTCACCCAACCCTTGAGCACTCAACGCCCGCTGCTTTGTTCTCTGGTTGTTGCTTAGGTCGTCTCTCGGAGACTCGGAGCCCTGGGACCTTACAGGGACGACCTCTCCAACCCTTGCACTTGAGCTAGCACGCGATCTTTGTCACGCCCCTGTTCTCTCTCACGTCGCGCCTGAAAGGTGAGTAGGCAAGATGGCCTCGCTGGTGAGTGCCACATTCTTCTGTTCTTTCTCTTCTTCTTCATCCTGTACCTCTGCTTGGAGACTCGGAGCCCCGGGACTTTGAACACTGGTGCAGGGTGTGTAGCCCCTTCATCTTACTTCATTTGCCAGGCAGACCCCTCACCATCCCTTCTCACCCTTTCATACCATTCACAGATGGAAGTGGCATGTGCACAGGCGCTTAAGACACAGCCACATTTCAACATTGTGGACGCCCTTGCAGCATGCGTGCGCGACGGGGCAGCTCGCGCTACCCACGAGGACTACCTGCCCACGGATCGCTGCCCCGAAGAACACTATCGCGCCATTTTTGGCGACTCGCCGCTTACAAGCCCCGAAGCATCTCCTCCTTCCTCGCGGCCACCATCTCCAACCCCCACTCTGCCCCTAACTGCCCCACACCAGCCCCTTGATTCTCGGAAACGCAAGCAGGATCGGAAGAAGCTGAAAGGCCGCGAACGTCGTAGAAAGAAGCGACGCCTCAAGGCTGAAGGTAAGGAGGAACGACGCGACGCCCCACCAAGGGTGTCGACAATCGAAAAGTACGTCAAGCCTGCCGTAGCCACGCAAACCTCATTTGAGGTGTCGGCCATCCCATCCGCCTCCACGGGCTTCGTCTGCCGGCACGATTGCGAGGAGCGCCTCCCCGTGCTCCACGTCAAGGAGCTGACTACGACTCACGGCTTACGCTTGCAGAAGTGGGACGGAAGGTGAGACCCAGACCCCAATACCCTGCCAGCCCCTCACCCTCCTCAGAGCCGTGTCGCCCCTCGTTGACAAGAACAACAAGATATTCGGCGTCATCGCAGGCAGCCCCGAAGACCCAACATGGCCCGCCGTCCAAGAGGATGCCTTTGCGGCCCTCTGCGCTGCACGCGAGGCTTGCCACTTCCTGGCATCCGCTAAAGCAAGCCGCCGTGGCGAATTCTTCGCGCTCAACGTCGGCGTTGGTGCAGGAAACGGCCGCCAGGAGCCAGGAAATATTCGGCACAGCAAAAGGAACCTCCGCGAGCTGCACCGTCTGCTTGAAAGCGACGCCGTCAAGCGGATCTCTGGCTTCTCGAACAGTACGTTTCCACCGGATGCCAACGCCTAAGCCTTACTAACCCCAGCTACAACAGAGGTCTTCCGTACCTGGGCCCCTCGGCTTCACGCGTACTACGACGAGACCTTCAACAAGCTCCTCAAGCACGACCCCCAGCTCGTTCGCAACTTCGACAACAGCGTGTGGGCATCCACCGCCTTCAACTTTGGGCCGCAAACGGTTTGTAACACGCATCGCGACTTCGCCAACCTACCGTTTGGGCTGTGCTCAGTCACGGCCCTTGGCTGCTTCAACCCACAGACCAGCGCCCTCTTCGTCTTCTGGCCCCTTGGCCTGGTTGTCGAATTCCCACCCGGCTCGACCCTCCTCTTCCTCTCTGCTGCCATTGCTCATGGCAACACCTCCATGGGCACCGATGAAACCCGCTGCTCCATCACCCAGTACTCTCCTGGCGGCTTGTTTCGCTGGGTAGAGCGTGGCTTTCAGCTCAACTCAGGCTACTACGACCAACTCAGCGACGCGCAGTGGGAGGAGGAGCTGGTGAGGATGGATGAGCGCTGCAAGATGGGCCTCACAATGCTCAGCACGCTCGACGAGCTTCGCGGCACCGGGAAAAAGAAAGGGGGAAAGCAGCCGCAGCAGGGCTAAGCCTGACCGCCCGTTTGACTTTTTTGATCAGCATGTTTTTTGTACCTCTGTAGTTGCCACCTGTACATATTTTGTTAAAACTTCGTCGTCAACTTGAAATGCATTTTATTCAAGATCTATGTCTGCGAACACAGGCATTCTAGACTCCATGAAGACAAATTGAAGTGCAAAATATAGTGGGAAGTGTGGCCCTCCTCCCTGAGTTCCACTGGCGACGCGCTGCGCACCTTGTCCCACAATCTCAGGTGCACTGTGGCGTGTACAAAGTTCTGGGACAACGCAAATCAATTCCCTTCTCATTTGCGCTGGTAGCGTCCGTGTTTTATAGACTTATATCCGTCTGATTCCAGCCACCATAGCTCTAGGAGTATTCCAATTTCCTTCCACGCCTCGCTAAATTCGAATCACGTGACCATCCCGGTACTGGGGTGGTCATGGCTCCCACAAGCTCCCACATCAAGAAGCACCGTCTTTCCGAACTCTTGGGCCAGATTACACATACCAAGTGGGTGTGAACACTCAGCCTTTGCCACACTTCCCATAAAAATACTTAGAGTTCCCTATTTTGTTTCTGCATCCCGCCGCCGCCCGCAGCATCACTGGTAAATTCTGGAGAGCCCATACTACCTGGCCTGGGTTGAGTACCCCACAAGCACAAACCCAAAAGCACGAACACCGTGCCATCAACAGCCCCACGCGCTGCCTGCCTCCAGCGATATCTGCGACGCTCCCCTTGAACCATTCAAATCGACCACCACGCGCTCGTGTCAGGGTGCATGGCCAAGAACACCTGGACACTCTACTAGCCGAGCCAGTAGATAAAGACGCTGCCCCAACCCTCTCACGCTGAATCGCTTGCCCCACCCCTTCGTACTACACGCCAGACCGCCCAAAACCCTTTGAAAATGTGCAGCGCACCGTTGCCAGCGTCCTGACCTCTGTCAACCTATGCCATCCAACACACAGGTATCCCAACTTTGAATTCTCGCTTGAACGTTACTTGAGCAGCCCAACTTGTAGGACGCCTCCCTCAACAACAGCTGCACTAACCGTGGCCACAGCCAAGCCCAGCACCCCCTAAGTCCAAAGCAGCATGCCCGGCGATCATGGTACGGTAAGTCAGATGCCCAATCAGTGTCTATGTTTCTGATGCGCAGCCTAGCTTCTGGTGGGATGCGCACCTTGTCCATGTGGACGATCTTAGGAGACCCATGGTTGGTGGCAAGCACCCCTTGTTTCAAATTTTGGCTTCATGTTATTGGCTGTTTTTTCTTAGATCGGGCAATACGACGCTTCATGTATTTTCCGAGTAAATTAGAGAATGCCAGTTCATCAGCATTAACAACGTGCTCATGCTTGCCAAGCCATTGTGTATATTCCGTCACCTTGAGCACCAAAATGTCCCATTTTGGAATCTGAAAAAGTGATGCACCTCGACCCAAGGTCGACGGCATGTTCAGCCTCCTCTATCTGTCCCTCGTAACTCTCATGGCACCCCTCCTCGCTGTTCGTTTGTGCTGTCAAGCCTCCCCCTGCACCTGTCGCGCCTTCTGCTACTCGGTCATACCAGAGGTACAATATGTCAGTCACCTGTACCGTCTTCTCCCTGTTCCAGGCTGACTTAGAGTTAAAAAGATACCCCCAGGTCCAAACGCTACATGCATAGGGTGCGGACATACCTGGGTTGTACACGAGTCACAGTGCCTACCCGAAGAACACCCCTACCGAGGTATGGCCCGAGCAGGAGTCCCTACCGTGCCCATCTGTGGGGGATTCTTTTCCGTGAGCTGCACCAGAAATCCCCAGAGTTGAAGTGCTGATAATAGCCCTGCTGCAGCTCGACGAAGTTTGGACTCCAAATTCCATATGTGTATGTGGACGCCCATGGACACAACACCCCCTTCCTCCTGGAAACCTTTCGACCATGCGCCCCCCATCTACTCAACCAGCGGTGCGCGAAGCGCCGCTAAACGTCGTGGGAGGCCTCCACCCAGCCAACTTCCCCCCTCCTGTTCGATCAGTCCCTATCGGGCGATTCTTTGCACCACAGGCCCCTTCCAGCTCCGAGGAGGCCCTCCGTCAAAGCCGCCAGCGGATGGCAGCAAGCAACCAAGCGCCCGACCCACGGCGCTCCACTGCTGAGGCTAGGCTAACACCTCCCTCCTCATCACGCTCAGCGCCCACACCTACCAGTCGACCATATGTTGCAATGGCTGAGCTCCTTACTGCGCACACCCGCAACCGTAAGAAGATGATCGAAGCGCTGCTTGGCCAGGAGAACAAGTTCCTACTTGCATTGTTTCCCTTTGTGGTACGCATCCACGCTTATCGGTTGCGGTAAACCACTAATAGGTGCCGTCCAGCAACCCCACAACTCCCATTACGCCGTTGAAGGCACCGCATTTCAGGTACCAGTAAATATGCAAATCTACACGGAGCTTGTCCTCCGTTTGCAGGACTGGGACTTGGTCCTCGAAGTGACCATACCCCCCTCTACACGCTCTGAGGCCCTGGTCCCTCTTTTCATGGACACGGTCACACAGCACTTGCAACGCCACAGCCTGAAGGTTTACGCGAAGCCTGGAGTTCAGCCAACACCAGACTCATCCCGCCTCTGGCACCAGCAGGACTTTTATTTCCTAAAACCTCGCAAAAGCAAGCTTGTTCATTTCCTGGAACCGCATCAGACCCTCAACAGCAACACATTCACTCTTGGAGCCCTTATCGAGACAGCCCTCATCCTTCCTAATCCCATCGACTCAAAAAAGGAGCACCACCTCCTCTTCCTAGGTATGCACTTTTCTAGCCTCTGATGGCTTAAAGGACCGACTCAAACGCCCTTAGCTCCGAAATACGGCCCAATCTCTGGCAGCCTCACCCACCCTCGCATCACTCGCACCAACGCCTTTCAGCCCGAGTCATTCCATGGATGTTGGGCGAAGCATGTGCTACACGGCTTTGACCTCGTTGACGGCCCCTGCGTTGAAGACACCTCTTGCTTTGTCTTGGATGAGTGGTGTCCACAGGTACGCGTATCCAGGCCCTGTCAGCTAACTCATGCACTCACCATTTGTCCAAGGACCACACATTTGACGTGGACTACACGCCACACTCCCCACCCTTGTTGCCTGTGGGTTTCCCTATCTACGTACCTGTATTTCTCACCTGCCGTTCCTTTAGGCGCCTGAACCACCGCGCGGTCGCACACGCACCCGATCGCCAAGCCTCGAACTCTTTGAACCCTCCTCAGAGGATGAAGGCCCTTCAACCCGCCGACCACGCCAACGACGGAGGCAGGAATCCCAGTCCAATTTCATTGACCTTACTGCTTCACCCACCCTGGACACAGCTTCCGAAGAGGATGATTTTGGCCATGAGAACTTCCAACATCAGATGGTCTCCTCCCGCACCAAACAGGGACTCTGGCTCGTCCCACGGTGGCAAAAGCGCATAAGTGACGCACTTTCGGATACTGGAGACGTTTGTGTTACACTCCAAGGTGCGACCCATGCAGATGTGGCCGGGCACATTCTCGATCTCCTCAAACGGCACCACCTTCGCCTCCTCGACCCAGACGCAATTCAGCCGGATAGCGTGGCACGCGCGCGGCACAGCCCTGAACATCTAAGCTCCAACGTGCACCTCTTCTTTGTAAGACCTCTCTACCGTCGATTTATCCTGTGGGTTGCCATCTTCCTTTTTACCCCCCAAATATTCACCCCCTGCTGGCAGCTCCACTGCGTCCAACAGCATGACAACAGGCGACGGGGTTGAACGTGGCGTCATGCGCCATGTCTTGGCCCTTGCAATCTCAGAGAGCGACCTCTGGGCGCGCACAGACTATGGAGGTAAAGGTGCAGTGCCATTCTTCCGCGGCCTTCCTCTCGAGGACACGTCTCTCGAGACCCGTGCTACCCTTTCTGCACATGCCCATCAGCTCGCGTTGCATTGCGTATGGTATGCCCAGGGCTCAGAGGTCAGCCCCTGGGTGCCCATCGTGCTCATCCTCGGACAGTCGGTCTCCAAGCTTCCCCGAGACGTTGTGAGGACTGTTGACCCACTTCTAGCTGCACGAATGTCGCCCTGGTTTGATTTGAACCACAACACCCCACTTCCAGCCGTCCGCCCCCCTCAAGCAACTTACAACGGCTCTCTCTTTGAGCTCATAGAAACCGCACTCGGATCGGAGGTAAGCCCCCTGGCACAACTACCATCCCATTCCCCACTGAACTTGACTCCAGCCTGGCGAGTTACCACAGTCCCGCGACGTACACCGACACTCTCGCCTCACTGCCATGATGCTCTGCAGCCTCGCGCTCGGCCACAAGACGCCTTGGGACACCGTCGAGTTCGAAGCTCTGCGAGTGGGCTTCGACCTCTCTCTCAATGCACAAAACCCTGACCGGACGTTGCTCGAGGTGCATCCCTTCTTGTTGAGCTGATTTCTACTGCTTATTTCCTGCCAAAAGCGAACCCGGGCATTTGAAGAACAGGACCTCGCATTGTTGTTTGGTGCGATGTTCGACCGGAAGCCAAAGGGAGTGAAGGACGTCGCCGACCACGTAAGATGTGTCGTCAGTGGTGTCATACCAGAGGATCAGAAAGAGTACATGGACGCACTTGCCGCCATCTTTCAGAAGAGGGTGTTGGTGTATCTGGAGGGCGTTGGGCATCCTCCCTCGTGTCGCGACTCCCTAGTTGACGCGAGGCAATTTGAGCAAGACAAAGACAGCTCTAACTTGCGATGCCTCCTCCTCCTCCAAGCCTCCTCCGACTCAGACCTCATGCCTTTTGGCTCTGACTGGACAATACGGGTACGCTTGCTTCGGTATCATAAATTCCATCTCTCACTCAATCTCGGCCAGTTTGAGCTCACACTGCCTGATGAAGAGGCCAACGATGTAAGTCCAAGAAACCCTCTACCCTTCCACTGCTGACAGGAGGCGATAGGCTGTCCCAATCTCCTGGCATACGTGCTTGCGCTCAGGGGAGGTTACGCTATCTCCGGCAGTCCTCGAAATCCTGACAAAACCCTCCCGTACTCGCCACCACGCGGAGTGGGAGCATTGGTTCCACTCACAGCTGCTTGTCTCGTGCATGGGTAGTCAGTACACCGCTCTTTAGTCGCAACCAATAGAATACCTTTGCACATTGTGATCATCTTTGAGTTTGAGGCCGGCGCCTAGGGAACCTAAATCGTCCGTATCAAAAAAAAAAAAAAAAGGAAAAAAAAGGAAAGAAGGAAAGAAAAAGACAATCGGGGTTCAGAGATCTGGGCGCTGCTCGATCTGCACTCAGATTCGGCCAGAATCTGTCAGAACAGATCCCCAAAGGACAACCCTCGTGTGTCAGCTTAAACACGAAGCCATAGGCGCAACGTATAAAAAGGCGCACTGAGACCAGCGAACAACCCATTCCTCCTCGCACGTGAAAACAATTTGATCCTCCCTTCAATACTCTTAGCCATTTACACCCATGCCCAAAGCTAGCAACCCCAGGCGCAAGAAGGCTGCAAAGCGTGCCAAGAGCCCGGCGCCAGGGGGGGGGTTACGCCAATCCTCCCGCACCACTCGCGCCCCCCGTCGTGCTGACGAGAGCGTCTCCTATGCCCTCAGTGGTGCGTTTATCCTTTTGAACGCCGACTCAAACTCATGAGTCATCATTCTAGGGCCTAGCACTTCTGCAGGAGCCGCCAACGTTGCGGTTGCTTCTGAGGCTCAAGGCGGTAGGCAGTCCGCATTCTCGTCCCACACGGTGATCTTCATATGTTTATTTACAGCCACTGGTTCAGCCATCATGGAGCCTCCGGCCGCTGCCAGTGTGGTGGCCTCAGAGGACGCTGGAGGTAAATTTCTGCCACCTTTCAACAAAATTGACACTCACTTTTGACTCTACACAGCCCCCACCACAGACACCGGCGACAACTCTGAGGAGGAGGACGAAGACCCTGCCGCCGACCTCTTGCAGCACCTCAACAACGTGGCCGCAAGCACCGGGATCCCTATGCTCAACACTCCACTCCCGGTCACCACCATCGTGGCGGCTCTCGGGCAGCTGAACCCGAACGTATTCCAAAGTTCCGCTCTTGCACAGCAGATCACCAACCCTCAACCGCCTGCTGGTACCCCTTCCCCCGTTGGTCCTCCAGCTCCAACTGCTGTCCCCATCCACGTCGGTCCTTCAGCTCCAACTCTTGCTCAAGCTCCAACGGTTCAAGTAGCTCCAGCCCCAGCTGCGACTCAAGTTCTGGCCGTTGCGTCTATCGCACCCACTCCAGCCACCTTGACAGTCACCCCGGCAGCCGCACCCGTTGCTCCGCCCCCCATCCAAAGGCTTGCTGCTTCAGGCACTGCGCCTGCACCTGTTATGAATGCCCCCGTAGCAGCGCTGCCCGCGACCATAGCTCCACCGACAGTGGCGCTACCGGCAGCTCAGCCAAACGCCACGCAATTGTTTCTTCAGAGCGTCTATGGTGCAAGAATATGTTCGGTTCAGCTCATGCGCTCCCCAGTGATTGGGCACGTCGCTCGGTCTTACATGACCTATAACGTCGTCACGGATGTCCTCAGCAGATCTGGCGTCCCTCTTCCGAGCACTCCACCCCACACAGTCGTCGACGCCAACGGCACGGCCATTCAGATCACGAATGCCGACGTCCTCAGCGTTTTCGATATTACTCTCACGACGCTCCGTGCCTTCAAAACCGATGCGAACAAGATGGAACGGGCTTACAAGATTCTCCTACGCCGCCGCACCCTCCAGACACTCACTGTGGCCGAGGAGGACCTCTTGGTCCTCCTCGAGGCCATCTGTGCCCACGATAGATTCATCTACCGGGCCGACGTCGATGCACTGCTCACAGGCTTCCGCGAGCAGACGTTGGACGCCGCCACCCTCAGCGCTCTTGATTTGTGCGGGCGGCCTTTCATGAGCCTCATTGCTACCGTTTGAATTGCCCAGTTGCTCTTAGTACTTCTTTTGTAGGGAAGTCAGTAAAGGTTATAAATGTTTGTTTAGAAATACCTTCCCTGCTGCAATCTATTAAACTTGCGTTCTCACTACCTGTTCAGCTCCGGCTGCCCATAAGTGGGTCCACCAAGAAGGGTTTATTGATCAGCACCGGCGCCAAGACTGGACCCACGCTGAATCAGAGACCCTCCTTGGCTCCATGAGGGTTGGAGTGGGTCCACCGAGAAGAGCTCCTCGATCAGCACCTGTGCCAAGACCGGACCCACGCTGAATCGCGAACCTCATCTGGCTCCATGTGGGTGCAGGTTGTTCCCAGATTGCCGGAGACCTGACAAGCGATCGATAACTCACGATGAATCACAAGCGGACCACCTTTCTTCCAGGAGGATAGCCGCCTGCCATCGTAAAAACAAACCCATCCATTCCCCATCCAACTACCCCATTCCCATCTCCCATGAACTACGTAGAGCAGCATCCAGCAGTTGATCGCATACGCGAAGTATACCAATTGCTTGAACCCGACGTGTACCGCGTGCTGCGTGCCTATCGAGGCAATGCCGACCAGCTAAACGCCCAGAGGCGCCGCGCGCTCCAACTCCTAGATAGCGCCCGGGAGGTCTGTCTTTTTAACCTCAATCTCTTGTGGGCAATACTTATATCGAGAGGTCTACAGCACCAGCATCGTTTTCCTCTTGATGAGTGGGTGCGACTTCAGGCCAACATCGACGACATGGTCGTTGCCCTCGACGCAGCTTGCAGTGAAGCAGCAGACCCCGTCGACGACCAGCCCTTCGTTGTAGTCAGTCGCCCAAAGACCGGTCGGCGCGGCCGACCCAGGGTTGAAATTGACCCCAACTTCCTTTCTGCTGCTTCGACCATCCGATCCAAGGCCCAGGTGGCAAGCGCGTTGAAGTGCCACCCCCGTACCGTTCAGCGCAGGATGTTGGAGGAGGACATGGCTATGCCAGCACAGCCCGTCTTCGAGGACGTCTTGCAGCCCGACGGCAGCATTCATCGGCAGCGCAACGGCCCACCTCTGCGTTCAGAAGACATCTCTGATGAGGAGCTCGACCGTCAAATGATCAGCTGCCTCCGTCAATTCCCGACGTTCGGCCGTGCCATGATCAAAGGCCATTTGGCGTCTTTGGGCTACAGAGTCGGTCGTAGGCGCATCGCGGCTTCGTACGTGAGGATTGTTGGGTTACCGCGCATTTTTGGGGATCGCACGATTCGTCGCCGAGCGTACAAGGTCGCAGGAGCCAACGCCCTGTGGCATCACGATGGCCAGCACGGTGCGTAGCATCAGCAAGCTATAGGAATCCTGACTGATTTGTGCAACTTATCTAGGCCTGATCAAGTACAAGATCGTATTCCATTGCTTCATCGATGGTCATTCCCGGTATATTACGGGAATACGCGCCAACAACAACAACCGTGCAGCCACGGTCCTTGAGCTGTTTGAAAAGGCCGTCGTGGAGCATGGAGTACCAAGTCGCGTGAGAGGGGACCACGGGACGGAGAACGTCGAGGTGGCTAGGTGGATGGATCGACACCGGGGCCCAAACCGAGGCTCTTACATTTTTGGCCGGTGCGTCTGGCGAGTGACCAGCGGAGTAACTTCTGATGCAAAATTTCAGGAGCGTTCACAACACGCGCATCGAGCGCCTGTGGTACGACCTCACCAACGGCTTTGGCCACAAATGGAAGGAGTTCTTCCGTGTGCTCGAGGTGCACTACGGGTTGAATCCACAAAATCCTATGCACATTTGGCTCCTTCACCACCTGTTCCTTCCGTGCATCGACGCGGACGCACAGGAGTGGGCTGGCGCATGGAATAACCACGTCATGCAGATCCGAGGTGGACGCAACCAGTCTCCGAAGGAGATGTTTGTCTTCAGCATGGTTGAGGACGGACCTAGAGGTATACAACACCTGCGTCAAGTTCAGGAAGACAACGTGCAGGACCCAGCAACGTACGGAATTGACTGGGAGGTGGGTGAGGACGCTGATTTGATGGCTCACCTACTGGCGGCCAACCCCCAGGAAGCCGAGAATCCCTTCACCCCTGGCGCCCCCCCCGCCCTGCACCACGTCCCGTGCGAGGGGCCCGGAAGCCCTTTCCCCGCCGATTGGATCCCTCTCTTGGACGCAGAGCTCGCTCGCAGGGTGGATGCGACCTCGAATGACATGCTTACCCGCCGCTCAGTATGGGAGGAGGCTTTGAGCCTTTGTAATTATATGTACACGCAGCTAAACGCCTAAGTGATACCTGCGTACGTCATTATACCTATGTACATTATTATACCTACGTAGGTTGGTATGTTGTTAAGCTCTTTGATTGTTAGGCTTGTGCAAAAAGTAAGTAAGAGAACCCAACCCACCGAAGAACTATTTAAACGTCATGGCCGTGCAACGCCAAGTACGGCTGCCTGGGGAGGAAAAATTTCTGCAAGGGAGTTGGTCTCTATGTTGAATAGCTTTTCGCCTTTGCCCGCTTTCGCGCCGAAAGGACGCACGATGCATGCATCGGCCGCATAAACTTTTATTCTGAACACGTGGGCGAAATGTGGGCCTAGCGCAGTACAAACCACAGTGTCTTCCTTCCTAGAAGCGAGGATGGGTCTGAGATCATCTAGAGGAATAGAGCGTGACGTCATCCCATCGCGTACGGTAACCGCTCCTTGAGCAGCGGCTCTGAACTCCAGCGCGCGGGTTGAGCTAGTCCCGAGCTCCAAAAGCTTCACACGGTGGGATCCAAATTGAGGATCAGCCAGCCATGCTGGGACTGGGGCTTGACGAAGTTCCTCTTCGAGAAGCGGCGACCTGGAGTTGGGATTCCACGCTGGCGTTGCGGGGGTGGCAATGCTAGCTGCAGGGAAAGGGGTATTTGGAGCGGTGGGTGCCGGGAACGGCGGCTCCGGAAGGCCCGAGTCTTCGTTGTTCACAACCCCAGCCGGGATTGGCGCCCATTCGTGGCCGTGCCTTCCTCGGAAATTCATGAGCTTTACTCCCTCGGCGGCATGAGCGACTCACTGCATACGCAAGTTCCCCAGGGGAATTTTCTCGTGTCGATTGAAGTTAAAGATCGCCAACTCCACCATTGCTTCGCCCCTCAACGTGGTGTCCTTGACAACCCCAGCGGCACCCTTGTAGGCGTGTCTGCCGACGACCATGACGCGTTTCCCAACATATACCTGGTTCGGGTTTCGTTTCATTTGTCTCCGGTCCTCTTTGGACAGCGTTGAGCACCCTGCGAGGTCTTTAAGAGTGGATGCCTCCCATTCTTCATGGAATTGGAGGTGGTCAAGGGAAATGGACACCTAGGCCGAGCGTGTTAGAAGCAGGGGGTGTATAGGCACGATAACCCGCACCTCCCGATACGCTTCCATGTTCATTATCGTCGCCACGCCGAAACAAACGTTGATGACCCAGCCCTTCATACCTTTGTGTTGACCCGAAATAGCTACGACGCTGTCGCCCACCGCGAAGGCTTTCCGTAGGTCCCAAGCAGGAATGGTCTCAACGAGGTCCAAGGAAGGCAAATGAACATCTGCATCGCTTTGTCCGAGGGATATGATCGAGCCCAGGAGACCCCGAAATGTACCACGTACGACTCGAACACGGTCATGGATCTCCAGGAGAGCGGCCTGCATCATGGCCAAGGTTCGTGCGTAGGTCGCTTGCTCTAGGGCCTCACATTCCCGAAATCTCTCGAGCTCCTCGGCCGTCGGGGTTGCTGCATGGCAAATCGACCGTTCCAGAGACTTGAGGATCATGTAACCTTGACGGGTGAAGGCATGGCCTTCCCGAGTTCCGAGCAATGGTGCTGGACGTCCCTCGCCGGTGCCTGCGGGGCCTATACGTGGCACGACCCACAATTCCATGTGACCCCTGGCGTCGTCGCCGACGACTAGGGCGATGTCGTTGTTGTAAACCTCGAGGCCAGGGGAGATGCCGCGAATTCTGACCCAGGTCTGAGGTTCGTGCGTTTGCGAGCGCCGCACTCGAAGTAAGTCGGTCATGCATTCACGGGGAATTATTCGGATTCTAGAGGGGTCGAGTTCAGCAACGTCTCGCGCGAGCTGTTTCGCGGTCGATATGTCGTCGACTTCCACAAAAATGCGCCCTGGAAGGTGAGGCTGAGCGAAAGAAGCCTTGGCTGAGACATGAGGCATCGTGGGGTGGGTAGCACGGGAGAGAATCTTCAGTATTGCGACCTCCTCGTGCCCAACCTGGATAGGAGTGAGCTCATCTCGGCCTTCCGGAGCTATGGACGCGAAGAGTCTCACCTGGCATCCTATCTCCCATAGTGCATCGCCTTCCCTAGGTCCATCCGTATCGCCTGCAGACCTTGAAGCGCCTCGCACACGAGCCCGAGCCAAGAATTCTTCCCAACGCTCTGCGTTCTTCTCAAGTTCCTGGAAAGCTTTTGCCAGAAGGCTGTGAGTTCGGTGTGCAGCGCTGTCCGCCTGCTCGGTCTCTATCAAGAACACGACTGTTAGCATGAGTACGTGCGTCACGGTGCTGCATACCTTCGTCCATGGCCATCCAATCTTCTTGTTCGAGTTCATCTTCTTCATGGGGGTCGTCGTCCACGAGGGCCTCGAGGTCAACGAATGCGTTCCTGACTCGGCCATGATTCCATTCGCTCGTCATCTAATGTTGTACAGAGTCTACGTATATATCCCAAACCTTCCCCACGTAAGTCTATGTGCTGGTTCGAAAGAAGTGTTCATTCGGAGCTCAAGCGCGAACATGCCGCGGAGTTAAGGGCAGGCGCGGGAGAAACCACGTGCTTGATGCTGTCAGTGACCACCCCGGAGCTGGGGTGATCACGCGAGGCGCGGGAACGAGCTGACACGTGAGAGCCCCCCGCACCTGCCCTAAACTCCTGGAAGCCATCCTCGCTGGCTGGCTTCGTTTGGCTTCCTTCCGCCCCCCAAAAGTCGGACATAGTTCTTATAGTAGACCTTCACGTAGCTTTTAGAGTAGTAGATTATAGAAGATACGGGAGCAAGCCACTTGTAAGAAAAGGCAAACTTGCATAAAGAGGCACCATATGGCTACAGCCTCTGCATCGCGCCCGAGGCGCATGACTTCAAGCATCATATCCCAGTGGCCTTGGGCCTCTGGTGCACTCACTCAGTCCGAGAATCTGGAGGAAATCGTGGATCCAGCTAAGGACCTCCAGGTAGGAAAACACGCCGGTCTTATTAGCAAGAGAAGTGACGTTCCTTGTCCAACAGGATTTTGCGCGCGCCCTCACGAGCTGCGAGAAGCGCTTGTTGTCCTGGGCAGGTGGCGAGCGAGAGGTTAAGAGCCTCCAGAGCTTAATAGGCGTCCAAGTCAACAGCAGTCAAGCCTTGGCTCCCATTCAGGCAGGACATACCAACAACAACGCCGACCAGACGCGGCTTTGTTCAGTGATATCAGGCTATCAGCTTCTTGCCCGGAACCCACACCCCGACATATGCAGAAACCCTCCCTATGAGGTGCCCCGGACGGGGGCGATTCCTGCGAAGCTACCACCGGTAATTAACCCGCTTTCACCTCGTAGGCGATTCGCTCACTGTTTTGGCAGGGGTATGACAAGTTGGAGAATTGGGTGGACATGCTATTCGATGTCAAGAAACTGCTGGGGGACTTCAGGGCCCCCGTAAACGTCTCGACGCAACGCGCGCCAGAGAGGCTGACTACATACATCCGTCACTTCCAGCGTCAAGGAGACTGCGCCAAAATAATAGTCAACATGCTCGCCGCCGCTCTGCATCTCGCATTCCTCAAGGAAAATAAATTTCAACATGGCGAAATACCCGACATACCCGAAAACGTCGAAAAAATGTCAGACGATTCACCATACAAGCTCCCCCTGATGAGCCTCCTTGAAGGCCTCAGCGCAAGGGCAAAGCAAGGATCCGTGCTGCGCTTGCCGCTACATTTGGCTCTTCTGATTTCGCCTCTATACCTCCTCGTCCCGCTTCAGCTGCTCAAGAATCCTTTCGGCCGAGAGGCCGTCATGCAAGTAGGTGCCGGCCCTCGTGGTCTCAGGAATTCGCTAAACATTTGTGGTTAGCTGTCGGTCTGTTTGGGTAACGTGAAGGGGCCACTCCTTAGATTGGTCGAAGATGAAGTCATGGCCACAGAGGCTAGGCTTGCCGAACTCGACGTTGACCCCCTAGAGGAGCTGCGCAGCCTATTCTCTCGCATACCATGGGAGAGTCTCAGGCATTGCGATGCCCGAGAGCGATTTTTTTTCCGTTTCGGTAGGGCTTCCAAGCTTTTGAGACTGCAATTGCCATTGATTATTTTTATAGAACCTCAGGCCTTAATCGAAGAGGCTCCCGTTCAACCCCTGCCTCCTCCGCCTCCTCCAACCCTCTGGTCCACCCCAGCTGCGGCCATTCAACGCGGTGCACCTCCATCTCCGCTCCCGCCACCGCCGTCCTCTTCAATACGTCAACCCACCCCCGGCGTCGAGACAGTCGGCGAACGGTTCCGGCTCATCCTGAGGGGTGGCAACCCTGCTACTCCCTGCCCGGCCTCTAGAGATGATCAAGGCTCTCGATCGTCATCGAGTTCCGCTGAAAGGCAGGTCGAGCCCTTTAATGGCGCTGAGGAAGACGAATCTGACATGAGCCTGGAGTCTTCGGATGACGATGAGCCCCCTGAACGACGAGGAACCCCCAGCGGTTTAAATGGGTCTCCAGAAGCTGAGTTGAATGCGCGCAAGCAACCCGAGCAGAATGGCTTAGGGAAATCTGCTCCTCCAAATCATCCCAGCGCCGAGGCTGCCGCTAGCTTGTCAGCGATGAGCGAAGCATTAGACGAGTCAGGGGTGAACCAGCACGACGACAGTCCAGCCACGGTAGGTGAGGTCGTAACTGATCAGGCCAATATACCGTCGGACGACGAGTTGAGCTCAGTTGGCGACGACGATTCTGGGCACAGCCCAAGCGAGGATGGCCCCGGGACTCGTCATTCAGGCAGACGAGGAGGAAGGGTGGCCGAGTTTGATCCTCTGTTAGATGAGGCCAGCTCCGATTCCAGCTCGGACGCCGAGGATCCAGGGTCTGAGTCGAGCGAGGGCCAGGATTCGGGGCGCGGTTTGAACGATAAACCTGACGGCCCCGGCACATGGGGTAAGATGCCTGAGAGCTCACAAGGCGGGGATCCAGGTGGCGAAGCAGGGGGCCGCCGCTCCAAGAGGGAGCCGAAAAAGATTATGGATCTCAAACCTGTGGATCTCGCACCCCCAAAGAAAAACCCGCGGCGCGGCCCAAAGGGTGGCAAAAAGCCAAAGCCTGCAGCTACGGAGCGTCAGGCGTCAATCGGACGAGACGCGGAACACCCGATCGACGTCGATGCGTATGCTGCACTTGACGTAATCACTTGGACCGAGAGGGTAAGTGGGAGGGTTTGAAGCGAGGTTCTGGGTAGAGCTAACGGAGAGTTGAAGGAACGGGAGGCGTTGCCTGACTTGGTGCCTCTCAATGACGACTCACAGGTGGTGAATGCATATGCCACATACCGGCTTCCATTAATTGACTTGGTGTGCTAGAAATTCGAGGGCGAGACGCATACGTTCTACGGCGCCCGTGGCGAGGAGTTCAGCGTCAAGCCGCGCTTGCACGTGGGTGGCTTCCGTTATCTCCTGGCCCAACTAACCTCCCGCTACTTTAGTACGATCAAGACGTCAAAGGCGTGGAATGCTTCTTGAAGGCGGTCGAAGCAAATTACGTGGATGGAAAGCCGAAGCACTGCGCTCGCCCTGATGAATCAGTGTTGGAGGCCATGGAGTACGGGGTGTACATGCGAAAGTCGTGCAGAGAGCTCATGGAAATTTTGCGGCACAAGATGGCGATTGTAGTGACAGGCATCCCAACTGATCCAAGCGTCGGGGTTGTCAACTTTGATAGGGAGGGCCTCGGGACGCTTCAGCAGTCGTTTAAGAACACGATCTCCATTCAGGGTAAGGCGAGCATGGCTCAGACCAACTTTTCTAACGGCACTTACAGACTACTCTATCCAATCGGGCGAAAACCCAAACGATCGTCTGCAGAACGGCACTTTGGAGCAGCTGTTGGAGGCAGCGGGGGGGCCAAATGGGAAGATATTGAATGCGTTGGAATTTCCGTTCACGGAACCAAGGATACCCTTGCAGCAGCGCTTCTCGAGTGACATGGCAGCGTGGTTTGCCACCGATCGACCCACCGAGAAGTTGATGGTGCCGGTTAAGGATATCCGTTGGGGCCTGGCAGGGTTGGGCGGGTCTGTAACGCACTGGCACGTCGACAGCGACGGCTTCTGCACGTTCGTCGATGTTCTATGTGGACTCAAACTGTGGATGTTTGGTGTGACTCCAAGAGAGCTTGCCTCGTCGCCCTCCATGTTCCTTCAGCCTGCCTTCGAGCTGAGCGAGCCGAACATAGGGCGCGTTGAAGGCGCATACGATAAGGATGCGAAGTACGGCCATCCTGCTATTTGGGACCTGGAAGCAGTTGTCCTCCCAGCTAACACGCGGCTGTACGTATTGCTGTCGGTCTGCCGGACTTTGTTAAGGAATTCATTCTTTGAACAGCATCATGAGGCCAAACGTCGCTCATGCGGTGTTCACCCCAGAACACAGTATCTGCCACGGCGGTCATTTTTTTGCAACTTCGACCATACAGGACACTGCCGCCAGCCTTATCCACAGCTTTACAGTTGGAAACTACATCACCAACACATGGCATTATCCGTCAAGGCTGCTCTTGCGTAAGATGATGGAATTCTACTACCGTGGCGTGGTCCTTGAAGACGTTGATGGTATGTGGTTGTTTCGAACCGCGCTTGAAACCTGACGTAGCGGTCATAGAGCGATATGTAGAGCATCTGCCCGATCCGAACAGCATTGAAGGCCTTGTGGACTTACTGACGATGTGCAACCTGAACATCCTGGGCAACGTACTCGACTACCGAACGTACAGTGCCCCAAACGAGAGCAGTGATCGGCCTGCCACAGAAGCTCAGCGACTATTGTTGCTAACCTCGGACGTGAATAACATACCTCCAGAGGAGCGGGCACACATGCGCTACGCTCGGGGCATAGCTTTGGAGGTGTTTCGATGGGCACGCTGCCAATACGAGACTCGATTCAACTCGGCCATCGTTGACCTTCCTTCCCTCTACCTGGAGCATCAATGCCGCGGCATTGTGCAGTACAAAAAAATGGCGAAGAAGGGAAACTACGAAGGTGCCCCCAACTGCACCCTGATTGGCCTCACGGCTCAGGTAAAAAACGTTCTTGCCTTGGTGAGAGACGTTTTTTCCTTCGATTATGATGCGCGAATTCTTTGGAAGCAGCACAAGATCCCACCGGGAATTGCTCCAGATAATCTTCTCCTCGGCGATCTGTCTCGGTTCTCTTGCACCCGCAAGAAAAGACCTGGCAAAATACGAGGTTCTTGCTCTCATCTCTTGTAGACTGTATTAATTACTGAGGCATCCTTCCAGCCATGACGGAATTTCAAGAAGTCGGAGAAACTGAGCTGGATAAGAGGAGTCTGCGTGCGCGGGCTGGAAGGGCTGGGGCTAACGAAGCCGTGGAAGAACGGCCGGCGAAGAAGCAACGGGTTTTCTAGACAGTGGGAGCTAAGTATTACGATAGCTACGGAGGTCCTTGTTTTCACTGGCATGTGCTGATTTAGGAACGGCCGCCATAGGCTCGCCCATTTCTTGTATTCTAGTCCAGGTTCTAACCGTGCATGCCTTTTCTGGCGTCGTTGACTTAAGGTTGCCCCTCATCAAATTCGAAAGAGCCCAATTTCTCTCATATGGTAGGTAAGGGCGGATGTTTCTGAAAGGCCAATAACTGCTGCAACGGTGCCGTCTTGGTGCCCACCGTCCGATTAAAAGGGTTTCCATGGGCTTAACGCCCAATGGCGTTGAGATCGGTCGGAAGATTACAACCCTCATCCTCTACTCCACGATGGACTCACGGGACAGCCCGTCTGATGTAGAGGCGGGTCTCTGGGTGGAAGCGCGTCGACGCCACGGCGTTTTGACGAAACTAGATCGCTTACCTTGCCACTCTCGTAGCTGCCCTCATCATTGCCAACTGTCGCTGCCGCTGATCCTCCAGGTCATCGTGGGCAGGCGCTACCACGCCACCAGGTACGTGAGTCGTCGCCATCGTCCAATCCACGAGAAACTTACCTGTTCTCCCTTGCAGAACCCCGCGTGATCCCAATTCGCCCCCTTCGTGGCGTGCTATCAAAACGCTTACCTAGATTGTCAATGCCCAGAGCTTGACACTACGGAGAGAAGTCAATGCAAACGTCTGCATCGAGCAAACGCTCGAAACAGTCATGGCAGGCGACTGCATCGCCTTGGACGACGTGCCCGTTCCTTTACACCTCCGCTCGTGCCGAAGTAGAGGCGGCCGGCGCCAAGCACGGAACGAAGCTGAGCAGCTTCGAGCTGTTGACACTCGCAGCGTTGAGGGTTTTCGAGAGGGAGACGCGTACTCACCACCTACGGCCAACAGCAGGAACCTCGCGCTGGAGGACGCGTTGAAGTGGGCCGCGGAGAAGCAGGCTGGTGACGGGGCGAAGAGCGAGAGCCTGGTCGTCCTTGCTGGGAGTTTGTACCTTGTCGCGGATTTCTATCGCTGTCGATTAGACATGAATGTGATAGGCGCGTTCGTGTAGATAAAAACGAGTCCCGAAAAGGCGCGAGCAAGTGCGTACCATTCAACCCGCTGAAACCACCGAATCTCGTAGCCTGCCCTCCGCACTCGTCGTGGCCATGTCCAGGTAGCGATCGCGTCCCAGGCAAGAAAGCGAGTGGGTGTTAGTCCCACTCACAAGAAGATCATGGGGGTGGTGAGGGTTAAGGGTATAAAGTGGGGGAGGAATACGGAGCGGAGGAAAGCCAACAGGGAGGCAGAGAGAGCCGAAGATGAAGTTTGGCGGAGACGGGAGGCGAATGTTTCTGAAAGGCCATTCTTGGTCCTGCTCGCCTAGCCTACGAAATCTGATGTCGCCGTTGACCAAGAACGACGTGGAGGGTATGAAAACGCCGTTGAATTAGCCGGAATTGATGTGAGTTCTTGGTTGTACAGTAAACGGTGCCGCCCTTACCTCCACTGAACAATGCAGCTTGCGTTCACATCGAACACCCAGAATTTCCAGTCTCATGAGGCTACAGAAGGAGCCGGACGAGGTGGTCTGAATTGCAGAGTGAGCGCTGTTGGGACTTTCGTCAGGATGGAAGTGCGAGAAACATTGGGAAGTGCGAGAAACATTGCCAAAAGCAGGTTTGTTCCTCACCACCATGTCCCAAACTAACACGATTTACGGACACAACCTTCGCGTATTGTTTCTTACGCGCCTGCGGGCAGCCTACGGCCCTTTATTTGTCGCTGACCCCTGGATCTCGCTGTGGACCGCAAAATTCGTCAGGCAGGCAGTGTGGAATCTACGAGGGAAGTTTGTGGCGCGTTTTGGGGGGAACTTCAGCATTGAGGCTCACACTTTTGTTGTAACGTGCGTCTCTACTGGGAATCTGACGATTTGCGAGCTCTCATCGAGTATACAGGTCGGGCTTTCATTCTTCAGAGAGCGACCTGTGGCCCCACCTCACCGTTCGGGCGTTCGGGGCTGACGGAAGGTATTGCTTCGCGATCCATATTTACGGGTGCGGGATGGCGACTTTCCGCGTCGCGCCGTCGGTCTGGTATGGCCGTTGCTTGCGTCAGACAGCGGAGGGAAGGTGGGTGACAATTCACAGAGTTGGGTTCACGCTGACCGCCTCACAGGAGTGTATATAGTTCGACGTTTTATTGTGGGTAGAGCCGGTGTACACGTACAAGTTTTGTTAAGTGCGTTATTGTAACTATGATGTCGCCAATGCGAAGGGTGTTGGGTGCAGCTCCAGCCTCTCAATATCGTCATCGCCCTCCAATTCCCTCCTACAAGGTCTGGAAACCCCTTCCACACCCTCACCTCCGACCTTCGACCAGCGCCTCGAACCTCAACGCCATGGCCCGAGCTGAGTTTTTGCTCGGATATTCGACTTCGAAGAGCGAAAGGCAGATGCAACCATGACGAAGGAAAAGGCGTCTGACGTGCTGGAGAGTCCGAGTCCGCCACCCAGTCCAAGTACGAGGAAGGAGAGAGATCGTCTCAGAGAACGCAGAGCAAAGGAGAAGGGGCGAGAAGCCGAGAAGGACGGTGAAGACGAGAGCAGCGGATCGTCCACGGCTACGACCCAGCAACAGCAAACGCCTCAGCAACTCGCCCCACCGCCCACACGAATTAGACGACCGTCAATACGAACGGCACATCGAACGTCCAGAAAGTGTACTCTGCCCGCCTCAACCTCTGAGCCTGCTGTTGGGTCTTCCTCTTCCTCTGCATCTGCATCTTCATCGACTCATACTACGACTGCGAAACCCCTTCCACACCCTCACCCCGACCTTCGACCAGCGCCTCGAACCTCAATGCCCTGGCCCGAGCTGCGAGTTTGCCCATCTTGCCCATTCCAGTACCACGAACCCACCCATCGCCTGAGTATGACTTCGCAGATGAGGAGAGCCTGCCAAGTCCGTTCTTGCGAAAGGTCGAGAAGAACGCGGCTGCGAAGGCGGGAAGGAGTGTTTCGAGTGTCCGGCTCTTTGGAGACACTGCTACTTCTTCGTCTGGATCCGCGAACGGCACTACAAATGCCAATGCGAGCTCCGCGACGGGTTCGAGTTCATCGTCTGCTTCGACAGCGACTATGGTCTCGACGTCTTCCTCAGCCTCGAGCTCAACAAAGGTAAAGAGGCGGCCCAGCAGCGGGCTTCTGCTTCGAGCAGTGGCGGCTGCGAACAGCGCAGGACGGCGGGTAGCGAATTCGCGGACTGGCCCCAATCCTCATTCACCAGTCGAGGATTCTACGACGCCTATGGGGGTCGAGTTCCCGTCAACGGAGCACGGAGAGTCGACTCAACGATCTTCGTTGGCCAATGCCAGGAGGGCGACCGAGGAAGCGAGAAAGGCTCTCGTACGGTCGCGAACTTGGCGATGGAACTAGCAAGGTGGGCGCAGATGGCGGTGGGCAAGCGCCCATCGCTGGATGACCTTCATTTTATCACTCATGGATCCTGCATGCCCCTACACGTTACGACAGTGATGATTTTCGTTACTCTACGATTCGATCACTTCTGACAACAAATTCTCAATTCTTTGGTACTTACTCGCCCTCTTGCCTCTGCCCTCTGTACTTGTAGGCTGAGGGCGAGCAGGGTTGTTGTCTCGCGTTACACGATTTTTGTACCTTTCCCTGATATATTATGACTGAAGCATGCCTCTACTTCCATAAATACAAGATATACACCCCATGTAACTAACCTTCATCGTCCACATCTTCATCACTATCATATGTATTCAGTCCCAATTCCCTCACGCTTGACACTGCGACGAGCAGCGGATGATTCGAGTCGAAGCTCAGGTGCATCTTCCCCATATCCTCTAAAGCGAAATCCTCGATCTCCTCTATCAGCGCCATCTCGTCGCGATCGAAGTCAGCTGCGTTTGATGAAGCCCTCGCCGCACGCGACTTGCGCTTGTCGGCGAGGGAATGGAGTTGACGTTTCGTCGCCTCCATGATGCCCTCGTGGAACTGCGGCGAGAGCGCTTCGGGCCCGCCGACAACGAGCAGGGCTTCCGAGAAGTATTTATAGAGAGATGCGAGGAAGGTCGAATCGTGTTCGGAGCTGAAGCAATTGATCAGCTGGAGGAACGTCGCCGAGACCATTTGGTTTGTTAATGTCCCGGATTGCTTGCCGCACGAGAGTAGCATGGGTATGAGCCTACGGGAATTGTATATCAGAAACATGCAAAGGTCGAGAATACAGACAACTTACATCGCACAAGCCTCACGCACACCTTCATGGAAATAAAACCGTAGACACGGGAGCGTTACTTCCAACGTCTGGGAGAGGTAGGGAGCAAAGCGAGGGCCCAACGTCGAGCAGTAAATTACCAGCGTCTCAAACGCCTGGCACTTTTGGTTCATCGCTGAGGTCCGTACGCCGTATGTTTGGCCGTCCATGACGATCCTTCTCGGTCTTCCGCGTTCTCGTCCTCTTCATCTACAACGTCGCATTATTCCTCAATTAGATTCATGATAAGTCGAGACGAACCGTAGACGGAGAGATCGGCTTTCGCACTTGCCGTAGCTGTGCACCCAACAGCAAGAGTGAGGCTTGAACCTGAGTTTTATAATGTTAATCATATCTAGTTATGAGAGATTATTGAAATGGTTCAGGGAATGGGATAGAACAACGAAAGCGTACGCACCGAAGTTGACCACATCGAACACCTTCGACGTCATATCCTCCGACACTGTCGCGAACAGCTGGCCATCTGCACTTGCAGAAACCCCGACAATAGGTATCACATGCGCCCGGTACAGCTTGACGAACTCGATCCCTGACCTGTGCCAGACTGTTTACACGAAACATGAGCATCCTATTCGAGAGGTAGGACGAAGGAAAGGACAAACGGTATGGAACAGAGAAACACTGAAAGTCCATTCTACAATTCTCTTGGCAACCCATATCAGTCCGTGCTCTTGGCTGGCGGCTAACAAAGGGCAACGGAACATGATTTCTAAAATCAATGCAAAGTCATGAGGGCGGATTCCGTCGGAATCCGCCCGCGTGACAACGGTTTCCGCCTGAATGAATGGCAACTTCTTAGAGATTTGCGTCCCGAATCAGGCAGAATCAGGCAGAATGACAAGAAAATAAGTTCATGAATGCCTCACGAATCAGCTGGATTCTGTCAGAAGTGGGCCGAAGAGGCAGGATTCTGCCTGAAGGAGTACTTTTTTTTTGGTGCGTCCGGAATCTGTCAGATTCCAGCAATGAATCTGACATATTCTGACCGATTCCGACCGAATCCGTACGACTCCGCCAGAAATTCACAAAAAAAAAACAATGCATGTATTTTTGTCCAGAAGGGCACTCCATACAATACCTTGTATCCTGTATCAAGATCGCAGGATCCGAGGATTCCAGGTTGACGTCTAGCTAGTCCTACCCGCACTGTTTAGATCAGCCATATACCGTAGCGACATAGATTCACCACTTCCCGTCAAGCCAAACACAGCCATACTTACTCAGGGACGGACTTCCGCAATTGATCCGGACCCGGAAGAGAATAATCTCGTCCATACCCCCTTGTACATCGACGACGCTTCCCAACATCGGGCCACTCCTTTCCCGACCTGAAGGTGGACACGAAATGGGTAAGACAACAATGCAGCATGAATGCAAGTGACAAAACCAAACCGACGGTTATCCAGCTCGATCCACTTGACAGCCTTCACCTAGCTAGATGGAGAATCATGCCTAATGTTAAATGACGAGACGTCGACACTCAAGCGTGTGGACCGTTTTTTTACAGGACAATTGGAAGAAAGGCACTCAAGGCCGTCTGTGTTATGATAACGTGAGCGCGGGATAGTAATCACAGGCTTGAGTGCTGAGTTTCAATTAGCTTTTCGCAGTCAATTCAACCCACACCTATACCCTCTTCACAGCGGACGACATCTGCGTCAAGGGTCCCAATGGACAGATTCACATGGCTCGATGCATAATTGCAGGCTTTCTTAGGATCAACCGTTTTTGGTAGGCCAGTTACCGAAATAGGGCGCGTCAAGGACTTATCCAGCACTAACACAAAAGCGACAGTGACTAAATCCGATCAACAGGGGACAGAGGAGAGAGAAAAGACCCTCAAGAACTCCCAAGAGCCAGTCGGCAACGGCCCAGCGGAAAGAAGCCGTTGACCAATGACGGGACATCTTCAGCTGGCACCCTGGTCTTGATAATCGGTGCACTGTGTCACAGGCTTCCTCCCGGCCGGGGAAATATCCCTTCAACCCACTCGATTCTCCTGCAATCTATAACCTACAGTACACTTCTCATAGAGCCAACCCTTCATCCAGCGTTCGGCCGTCCTTTCTTGAGTGATTGCTCGCGGTCGTCTACGAATAGAAGGCCAATTAATGTTACCAAATGAAGTTTCTCTATGGTCGTTGTTCAACTTACGTGACCGTTACTATCCGCTGGTCTCCTTTCTCTCGTCTGCGAATGTTACTCCTGTCTCTGTCCGTGTGCGGCCTAGAGGGACTGCTTAGGAAACAGAGGCTGAAGGCATACCGGACCCTACCTGAACCAGGCTCGTTTGGTGTTCGCCACGGCGGAGGTTACGTTGAACCCAACGACATCTCCGTGGCACTCGATTCTTCCTGGTCCCACTCCGCAGCGTGCCACGCGAATTCAGACGGCATAACGAGTTGGCGTACACTTCGTCGATGGAGTTAGCACGTCAGCCGATATTCAGTCCGTTACGAGGGTGCACGCACGCTTTCCCGATGACGAAATCAATTGGCGAGTGAGTAGTAAGCGAGTGTTGGGGTATGGTGAACAACCGTCTCAAGAATAGCCATGGCGCTGGGGACTGTCAATATCGACATAGCTCACGAAACGAAGTGGCTTACGATGTAAGAATACACCGATTGAGTCGACAGATGATGAGCTGTTAATGACGGTGTGGTGTCTTCGGAAGGTCGTCGACTGTTGCGAGTAGCTGCATAGCGCGGCGCAATAGTGATGTCTATGAATGCGCTGACTCCGATGCAGAGCACTACGTTAACTGAAAGTACAAGGAGATAAGGGACAGCGAAGGAAGCATAAAGCCAATAAAAACATACTGCAACTTCCTTTAGCCGGGAAAGTTGCTTCTTGATAACATGTATGAGGTCGTCAGCGTGGGGTGGATGGATAAGGTTTGACTGCGCACAGATAAACAACAGTTTGAAGACGTTTGTGAGCACGCAATGCCGAAGGTGGAGCCGAACAGATACTTACGATTCCAGTAACACTAGGGAAGTGAAAGACAACAGACTTCCGCTTGCACTTACAAGAAGTGGTGCTCACCGAACTGCGCAATAACAAAAACCCAATGCGCGGCAATCCACGCACCGTCGATCTAGGGAACTTACTACAACAATTCGGGCCATCAGCACATTGCTGCTGCAGTGATAGGTATGCTGACGAACGCTTGAATATCACGTTGGTGTGAAGAAGCTGGATTGAATGGACTAGAGACGCATCGAGGAACACGAAGCATACCATGGACGATGAAGCCATATACAACCTGTTCCTTCAGGTTCACATGGGCATGGCTCCTTAACGGAGAGGTTACTCACGTTAATTGCTATTGATACTCTTCAGAATAACCCCTTCAGTTATGCAATGGACCGCAACTATTGTTAGCGGTGTCACAAATAGCTGATCTGTGAAGGTCAACTCGGTATCGTCGTGTAATAGTAGAACGTTACTCACCAGGAGTTTCCCATCTCGTAGAGCTGCGCAGTTCCCGAACTGGTCGTCTAAGAGCAGAGGACAGTGGATGCTGCTCCGACCGAGGGGGCCGAGGACGAATCGCACTAGGAGTATGCAGGGCATGACACCACTTTGCGAGTCACTGTGGCACAATGCGCGATGGGGAGATGTTCACTCACTAAGATGGCTGCATAGTATCGCAACAACACTGAACAAACAGACAAGTTAAATCGGCCCCGAGTGTCGCCAGCCACGAAGGACAAACAAACCATATAGGGCAACCTATCAAAGCTGTCAGTCGAAAGCCCACCGACAAGACGTTCGACTACCAATTAATTAGTTTTATTCCATCTGAGGAAATGACAATAATATAGTAAATAGGCTCTGGCCCAGTCCACACTTCAGACACCGTCCTATAGTAAATATTCAGGGAGGACGTACCTGTAGGGGTCGTGCCGTAGAGGTCATGTAACCAAAGCACCAATGAAGATGTAGCGCCTGGGCCGAATAAGTAATCAAGGCGCGCGAGAAATCGCACTGACGGGACCGAAGGTATCCTTGATGTGAACAGGCTTGGAGGACATCTGCGGGTAGTAGGTCGTGAACTGAGGAATCGAAAGAGAAAAAGCGAGAACAGAGCAGGTGGTTTTCCGGTACCGTGAAAGGGGAACGGGGAACGCAGGGAGATGGGAAGACAGGGAGAAGGACCAGCGTTCGGAAGCGAGTAGAAAAGGATTCAAGAGGCATAGACAGGATACAAACATGGAGCGACACGATATCGAGAACAGAAGCAACAAGAGACACGACAGTTGGCTGGGCGTGCGCACGATGCGTGTCAAGGTGGAAAGAAATGGTAGTGTGTAGTGAAACGAAGTGGGACCTTCGCGAAGAAAAACCGCTTTCGGGAAGAGAGATGACGGAAAGGGACAGAGCCAGAAATGCCCCGGAGTCCAGCGTCCGGGCGGTCGACTCGCCCGTTGCTCCTCGCCGTGGCCGTTTTCGCCTGTGCTCCATGTGAACAGGCCTTCTGCCGCACTTCCGCCTCAAGACCTCCTTACTCGGCGATGCGAAAGTCATTTGACCCATATGTCTCCATTCCGTCAACTGACTGTTCAGACGGGGTAGATCTCCTTGGCGTTCATTCATCCTTCGCTGCTGATACAGCGCCTGGCGTTTGGACCAGATATCAAACTCCAATCCGGAGGCGAGTATATCCATAGCTCGTATTGTGGAGCACAGGGAAATTTGGGCCATCCGTTGATTGATATCGATATCATTCAGAGTCATGATTGTACATAGTCCATGAAAGCTTTTTGGCAGGCACATGGCGATTCCTAGGCGACTCACCTCAAACTGATGCCTGACTGAGTGTCCCAGACGCCCATATCCGTCGCTCTTTTACATACAGAACTCAAGTAAGTGGCTATAGGATGTCCCACAACCCGTCAACTGATCTTCTGCGCATACGATCCGATAACGAAGAAGCCCAAGGCTGCAATCCACGATGAACACGACGACTGAACCAGATTGCCTGCGGCTTCTTCACCCCATGATGGTCGGAGGGGTGCTCAACATTTAAAACTTCTGAAGGGAAATGATGAAGCAACAGAAGACGCCTGCTCTGGCGTTTTACGAATTCGAAGCGCCTGCGCCACTCATGACCCAACAGACGATGCTTACCGTTGGCTGTAGCGAGCAGGTCTAAGGTTAGTATAAACGATCTAGTCACCCCTCGAGATCACACCTACGGAACCCCGTGCTGGGAGCACCGTTGGAAAGCTCAATTGAAGGGGCATTATCTGAGAGCTTTTTTGAGACAGTTCTGCATGTTTCTGTCCCAGAAAACACAGAATACACTTTTTCTGCTCACCGTAGCGAGCAGGTCTGTGTCGCACGTGTTGACGGGTGTCAGGGGACCCTGGAACCGCTTCGCGTTGTGCGTGACACCCGACCAAGATTATATACAGACCTGACAGCTGTTTCGCGACGCGGTTACGAGTCCTCATGAAATGAGGCTCGTCTTTTTAACTCGAGGTCCCAGCCATCAGTTGGAACGCCCAATCGTCCGGCAATTGCCGGATGACTCATGCACAAACACTCTCAAACATGCGTCGGACCGCTACTCCCGACACTTTGTTATTCCGTTGCCCACGCTGTTGCGTTGTGATCAAAGACCCGCTAGGGGGGCCCCCCGAGCGAAGCGATGGGAGGGGAGGGTCTTAGATCGACAACGCAACAGCGTGGGCAGTGTCTGCATGGCTTGAGTGGCGGAGTTTCTCCAACAAATCCGGTCTATTGTCTCTGAATGCGGGATGGCTACTGTACTATATGATTCGTCTACTCAATCGAGATTTGTGTCGTCAGATTTTGATGACACACTTGTGTCTTCTATGTTCTCGTTGTCGTGGTGCGAGTCTTCGTGTTCATCAATATCCATTCTCGTCATTTTGGCTCGCGCGATTGCCATTTCCTCGTCTCCATACCCGACCCGTCGTCGAAACACTTTTACTTGAGACCTCGGGTGCATGAGCAACTGTGATACCTTCGCGGCTGCTGCATCCTGTCACGATCGCGGTCATTCAACCCTGCTATCTTGTGATCTTTGACAACGTGCACCTGGGTGTGTCTACCTTCTAGGAGTGTTATTGACCGGAGAATCATGCTTGTTTTGAATTTGTTGTCTCTGAGTGGAACCGCGATGAAGGAGGTTTGGACTTCGACGATGTCGCCGACCTGGAACTTGCCAGGTCAGGTCGGGATGAACCTGTGGTTGGTGTTCTTAGCTTCCTGGATCATGTGCGATAAGTAAACCTACTTGTAGTCTTTCCCGCTCCTGTCGATGGTACGCTCGTAGTAATACACTTCGTTGTCTTCACCATGAAATAGGTTTGGTCCGGCAGCCTCTGCTAGGTATCCATGAGGGTCCACGTCGGGGCTGAATTGGATGCTGGTGCAGCTTGTGACGTCCTTTTTGGGGGTGAAATATCTGTTGGACATCTCGACGCAGCTGTGGTCTTCACTGTGTGATACCATCCCACATTGCTCGAGGTTTTCAGTTCCAACCGAACGAGCGAAGAGTCCATGGATCTGGGTGATGGCGCGGACGGCCGAATTGAATGATGGTGTGTCGAAACCCACCAATGTGACGCTCTGTCGAAGATAGCGAGCATAGGCACCTCGTTGGCTGTATATGCATGGGTTAAAACTTGTCTACCGGTTTGCCTTATACACGGGCCGCTCACTTTATTTTGTTGGTGAATGGTGGGAGGTCCTTCTTGAATATTATCCCTTGCATGGTCGCTACGACTTCCTCACGTCCACTAGCGTCTTCGGCATTTTCTGTGGTCAGACGCCATGCTTCCGGCTCTCCGCCTCGCATGACCTCGTATGCGGTCAGCCAGTTCGCAGCCTGCAACACATTTGGGCTCCGATCAGCATCTACCGCAAATTTAATTCTTGGCTTGCCTTCAGGAGTTCCGAGAGTTGTGTGTTCGTATAAGGGTTCGCAGTACGGAGCTGCGCAATGTGCTCGAGATCCTTTGCTGTTGAAACTACTGTCATTTGGCTGCTTCTGGTGCGTGTCATTGTTGGCTCGTACCTGCATCAGCTTTCTTGTATGTTGGCTCCATTGTCCTGGCTGGGTAGGTGGGCGTTCGATGTAGAAGTGAGCGAACGACTTTGAACTTGGTGCAGACCTGGAATGCACCTCCCAATCCCGTTAACAGGTCTAGATCTTTCCTGTACTGTCCTGCGTTATCCCTTCGCATCGTGTTCTCCGAGGCTTTGCACGCAAAATGAGACACCTTGCTGGTCTCTGCTTCCTTCCAAGGTCTAGGAAGTGTGTTCGCTTCCTTGAAACCTGGCACGTATGAAACAAATTGTTAGCGTTCTCGCGTTGAGTTGCATTCTCATTTATTGAAGAAGTCTGCGTGCCTGACGGTGTTACGGTCGTCTGTGCATTTTACGAGTCCTTGCTGCCATGCGTGCTTACCGGTTCTGTGTTTCTCTCTCTCTCTGCGTGGACATTATTGAGGTCCGAACTGCACGTAAGACCTGTATCTATAATTTGTATTTCGTTTGTCTCGAGTGCAGTCGGATCCAGGCGCTATTGAACATTTGGGATTTGGTATATGTGGGGGGATTCCTGCGACGAAGGAGTTCGAAGAGGTGTTGATGTGGTCTAGACTGAATTTATTTAATTTTCCTGTTACATACCCGCGCATTCGTTGAGAATCACGGGACTATCTAACATTATGTAATGTGTATGTTCCAAAAATACCCTGCTTCGTCCTTGCACCTCCCCTTGCCACCTACACTGTTTGTCTGGTCGCTCGCACCATTGCTTGGCTCCTGGTCGATATTCCATCCGTTCGTCTCGTCGCTTTCGATATTTCATTGTTTTTTAGGGTTCAGATGTTCAGGCGCGGTACGGATGTTCAGACGAAGATGACACAGGTATGTGTGCCGTTTCTGTTCCTTGCGTCGACCCAGTTCTCTTCCTTATCTTGACAGTTCCGCGCATGTATGCCCGTTCTCATGGAAGCGTGAAGACGCTGGCTGTGCGAAAGTCCATGGAAATATCAAGTCTCGGTAGCAGTATAAAGACCTGCTGCTCAACTGTGTCTTTCTGCACCCCCGAACGTGAACTCGTTTTTTTAAAAAACTCTTGCAACTGCTCGCTCTTGTCTCGTTTATCGTATCCCCTTACCTGCTCATCCGCAATGCCCAAGAAAAGGTCGCTGTCTCTTTAGCCGCTTTCCCCTTGTTCTGACCGGTTGCATGCAGCACTTCGTCTACCCCCTCCAAGACCAGGGCTACAGGCCGCAAGGCGTCACCGTACGTCTCCCTTTCTCCCTCTCCCTCTCTCCCTTCCCCTTTCCCTCTCCCTTCCTCTCTCATACGTGCTCTCCTTTTCGTTCGTGAACTTGAATGCCTGACCCACTTGCACCGTTGGCAGGCCTGCCTACCTTTCAGATGATTCCCTCTCTGACGTCCTGTGAGTATTTTTTTTTTCGCTCTTTTCTTGTATTGCTGTGCTCAGATATGCCTCTTGGGTACAGTGCTCAGCGACGCCGAATGGCCGCCGTGGATAAGACCACTGTGGATAAGGGGATCTCAAAGTACGGGTCGTCTCCTTCTCTGTCTTTCTGCATTCCTCACCTATGTTTTGTATAGGGCTTGCGCAGCCTCCTCCGCTAAAAACGCGAAGAGGGTACGCCCTCAGTCTGATGAAGATAGCTCCGATGTGTACGGTCTTTCATCGGATACATCTAGTCTCGTACTTACTGTGTTTTTTAGAGAAATCGTTCGCCATCGCAAAGTCAAAAAGTCGGCTGTTGGTGACGACATTCCTGCCGTAAGGATGCCCCCTCGCAGGGACTCTGGAAGTGACAGCGATGTGTATGTCCCCATTGTCAACCTATCGATGTCTTTTGACACCTCTCCCTTATCATGCGGATATAGCTCTGCGCCCAAGACCCGTACTTACCGGTTCGGAAATTTTGAGTGCGTTGTTAAAATTCCTTCTCTACCTTGCCTCTTACTTGTTGGCCTTTAGTCGGGACGAACCTGACACTGACATCAGGGGTGTCAGTTCGTCGCAGTTAGCAGTCGATGGGTCGTAGGTCCCTGTGTTCAGCGCTGTTCTTCATTTGCTGATTTTGTCTTCTGGGGATGTCTAGTGCTTCGGAGTCGGATTTTGTCGAGCCAATGGGTGCCAAAGAACGACGGGAGGTGGAAAGTCTGCCGTGAGTCTGTCCAGCATTTGTGTCGTCCATCTTTTTTTTTTTTGTTCTCCTTTCTTTCTTCTGACCTGCCGTCTTTTTATAGCTCTCCTGCCGACATGGAGATTGATGGTCCTGAGGATGTCACTCCCACCCCAAAATGAATGTTTGTCATTGTTTCTTTTGTCTACGTCGTACGACCTGGTCCTTATGACCACATTCCATGCAGCCGTAAGCCCTCTGCAAAGGCAGCTTATATGTCCTTGGGTGTACCCTCTTCGGCTCCAGCTACCTCATCTCCTGGATGTGCTGGAAAGGCCACCCCTACCGAACGTCGCCATAAGGAGGCCAGGTCCTCGGACGACGACGGCACACCCTGGGTCAGCCAGCGCCAATCCGGTCGAAAGGCAACTACCGTCGTCTCCTCTTCACGTCGGGGTCAAGCCGCCCCTGCAAGTCTCGCAGACGACACCACCAGCGACTTGGAATTCGTGTCACCTCCGCCTGCTCGCCGTCCGGACCCAGCCACTCCTCGCCCGCCTCTTCGCTCCGAGGACCCTTTCGAAGAGGAGGAAACCCCTCGCAAGGCTGCACCTGCAGCCAAGGGGAACAAGGACAACAGCAAGGTGAGAGCTCGGGACAATGACGAGGGCACCTCTCCGAGGAAGTCCACTGCCGCCACGTAAGTTGCCCTTTCTTGCCTTATTTCATCGTGATATCTGATCGGTCGTGGACTTGCACGCAGCACCAAGGAAAGCTGGAACAAGGATGGAGGCAAGGCGAGAGCTCAGGACAATGACGAGCGCACCTCCCCAAGGAAGTCCGCTGCCGCCGCGTAAGTTGCCCTTTCTTGCCTTATTTCGTCGCGATATCTGATTGGTTGTTGACTTGCATGCAGCGCCAAGGAAGGCTCTCCTTCTTGGGAAGAGTTCTCCAGCCACGACAAGGGCTCGGATGATGAGGAGGCTCCTGCGTCAGCACCTAGGTTGGCTATCCCTTTCGAGCGCTGTTGTGTCCTCGCTTGCTAACTAAACCACCCTTGTGTGCTCTCAGGAATGTTACCTCGTCGGAGAAGCCAGCACATCCCTCGACGATTCCTGACTATGACAAGTTCCCAAGGCTACGGTGCATTGTGTTCTCTTGAACTGTTGTTTTATTTCGTATCTCTGACTCTTTGTCCCTCTCTAGACCATGCCTCATTCGTCCTTTTGGAAACCAGCAAGGCTCGTACGACGAAGACCTGCTGTCGTTCTCTTCAATCGTTGAAAACCTCCCTTCCAACCAGGCTCTGTGCGTTTTATGCTGCTCTGTGTGTGGACAGCCTCTGACAATCTATTTCAGCTCGGTTTCCAGGGCCGTGAACTTTGATTCGGTCAGCAACTATATAAACCCCCAGAGAGCGGATCTCTCGTTGGTTCAGTTGGAGCGTGATCGGTTGGTGTGCGCCACCTCCCGACAGAATACAGTGCTTGTTTCTGTTGGTGGTGTTGCATCTTGCAACCTGATACAGCCTGGCTTTGGGGGCACCGGCAACACTTATCAAGTGAAGAAGATTGCGATATGGGGTATTGATGGGGAGTTCCAGCGCCAGGTATTTTATATAGGAAACGCCTATGGTCATGACATGTATTCCGCCGCTCTCGCGAATGGCGCCCTCACGTACACCACAAAGCGTGAAGGACTCACTTTTGGCAACAGTTCGTTTCTATAATTCCTGCCTCTCTGTTTTGTGCTGATGTTCGTGCCGCTTCAGATGCCAACTCCACCCCAAAGAAGAATGCCAAGTTCTTCAAGAAAACCGAGGGCAGCTATTCGACGCGTGAGCAGAGCTTTCCGCAAGTGCTCAATTTTACAGACCCTGGTATTTTGTGCTCTTACGTTCTACCTCCGCGTGTACTCACACTTGCCTACTTGTAGTTCCTGTCTACGATGCTCGCAGAAAGCCGTTTCACTATATGCAGCATGACTTCGCCAACCTCCGCTCTATGCCTTTGTACAAGCAGGGACATGCTGATCTGCCACCGTTGGCAATTGTGTCTGTAGGTTACACAGTTGGTACCTATACCGTAGGGGGTGGAAGTGCTACCCCTGATGTTTCCAGTCAAGCGTCGTCGACCGCCAACCATGCGGTGTCTTTTAACGTACTCTTTGTAATCCTTCATGGGTTCCTGGACAGTGATGAGCCTGCTCCTATCAAGACGGCTTTCGACAAGTGCTCTTCCAGGAAGTGATCGGTAGTGTTTGGCTGGTGTTTCTGTGCCTCTGCTGTCCTGTATGCTTGTGTTAATGAATTTTTTGTTCCTGTCTCCTCCTTGATAATGTGTGAGCTCAATTTATGTGATGTAAATCTGAGTCTACATGTTGATTCTGTTGAATAATACGATGTCCAGTCTATCCAGTTTACATAAAGAATGTTCCCAGCTTCCAACTGTGCCTGTTTCGTAGCCGCCCTTGTGTCAACATAAGTGTTGCGAATTCCATCATCTCCCAAGCAGTACAGTTGTCCATGAAATGAAAGAACTCCTCCTCGATGTTGGGGTGCGGCTCGCTGAACACCGTCATGCATGTCGGAATTCCATCGGTATCTCCTCGATCGAGGTGGTTTCGAGCAAAATTTCCAAGGCTTTCCTTGAAGACAGGTCCTGTACGGAGGAACCAGATAGGCATCAGCGAGGACAACTACGTCGTTCGGCCGATAGTACGTACGAGATGAACGCAGTACCGTATCTGAACCGACACGCGGAACGTTTGCTAAATCTGCCTGTTGCGCGACGGTTTCCATGAGATGGGTAGGCCCTCTCTCCAGCCTGTCCGAGTCGTGTCATGTCAGCGGTGGCAAGAAAAACAGTTGGCTGAAGGTGCAGGCACTCACGTTCTCCAAAGCACCCTTGGCACGATCCGACACCGGCGCGAAGTACGAGCGGTTGACGTCGCCTCCCAACCCAGAGCCATCATACCGGTCGAACCACCCGCCACGCCGTCCACCCCCGAAGTCGTCGTCGAACAGTACGTCCGTGTGCGAGCCGCGGGCGGTGGTACCTCTTAGCGACGTGGTTGCGGCTGCTCCGCCTCTTCGAATCGTTATGCTGGTCCCTCCTGTCGCTTGGATCCTCTCCCGGCCGTTGGACGTGTATTCGTAGTACGTGGTTTCTGGGTCGCAGGTCGTACATCGAGGCAGGCGATGTGAAATGTAAGCATGGACTTATCATGTCAACCGCGGCGAGATGGTTGAGGAAAGAGGAATGTGCCTGTCCGAGTCGTGCCGTGTCAGCGGTGGCAAGAAAAACAGATGACTGAAGGTGCAGGCACTCACGTTCTCCAAAGCACCCTTGGCACGATCCGACACCGGCGCGAAGTACGAGCGGTTGACGTCGCCTCCCAACCCAAAGCCATCATACCGGTCGAACCACCCGCCACGCCGTCCACCCCCGAAGTCGTCGTCGAACAGTATGTCCGTGTGCGAGCCGCGGGCGGTGGTACCTCCTGGCGACGCGGCTGCGGCTGCTCCGCCTCTTCGAATCGTTATGCTGGTCCCTCCTGTCGCCTGGATCCTCTCCCGGCCGTTGGACGTGTATTCGTAGTACGCTGTTTCTGGGTCGCAGGTCTGTGGCCTTAGCTTTCTACAGTCAGTGGAGCACAGGGAGGGAAGGTTTGCGGATGACGCCGTCGAAGAGTAGTAACATGGTCAGTGTCGACCGTTTTATTGTCCTGTTGTTGCACTATTGTACGTATACACGGCCAGAAAACCAGACATGAATCGACTGCAAGGACGTTCCACAAGGTATGAGTGCGGTGCTGCATTAGAAATCAGGTTCATGACATGGCAGGCAGGAAGAACTTAAACTAGCTCACCTGAAGTATCGCTGTGGGGTACGCAGGTGTAGATGCCACAAAAGCGCTGTGAGAGTTCGGGTGAACAAAACGAGGAAATGTGAATAAAACAGCATGTACTTACCTGCGAGATGCATCGCATCACACAGTGTGGCTATCAGGCTTGCAAGTGTGTGGGTGCCGTCGTTAAACCATGAATACGATGCGTTTAAGGTACTGAAATACGCGTCGTTGTTCGACCCTCTTCGTTGCCCACATTCCTGCCCCTTCGACCATCGGCTTCGTCGGCTTCAGTAGTTCCAGTTGAAGTTCCTGCGTTGTGTTGAGGTTGCAGGGCGCCAAGCTCCCAGCAGGATGTCGCCTGAGTGAGGCGGAACTTGTTTCAAAGGTAAAAGGGGGGCAGGTTCAGTGAGCGAGATGGTGGTGGTGGAAAGGCGATAGGCGGAAGGAGGCAGCTGGAGGCAACGGGCAGCACGTCAGGAAAAACTGCCTCAATAAGCTTCAATCAGACTTACCTCTTACAATGAGAAGGGAGCTGGGTGAGAGCGAAATCGGTGTGCTGGTAACAGTACAGCTTAGCACAAAGAGAGCATGAGCGAGGCTTGACCAGTGACAGTGACAAGGGCAAAGAGTTGTGACGTCATGTTGACGTTGATGTGTTCTGTTTGTTTGGCTTTGAGTCACATGTACATGGTTGAACTTTGAACAGACCAAGCTTGCTTTCCTTGAACTGTCTGTAAATGATGTTTCTCCTGGCATTGGTCCTTTTTGTGTGTTGCAACCCTTTCTCAGGTATGTATTGCATCTCTCAATACTCTACGAGGGACCAGTGCTGACTACAAGCTGCAGGTCTTCGACCTGCTGACCCCACCTCATACTGTTCTGGAGCGTCCAGGTCACGGTTGCCTCAACCTAATGGTAAGAGCTATTAAGTGACACTCTATGAGGGACTGGTGCTAACTACAAGCTGCAGGTCTTCAACCTGCTGACCCTGCCTCATGCTATTCTGAAGTGTCTTGGTCACTTCAATCTAATAGTAAGGGCTATTTTCCATTTGTTGCTGTTTGTGCCTCTACTGAAGGGGTTATTTTGGAACCAACTCTTATAGGTGCCTTTCTTGGTCCGCACGATGAAAGAGCTACCATGGTCCAGTGTCGTGGTATTGCTGACATTGCTGTTTGTACTTTGGCCCATAGTCAAAGACATATCTATCTGCACAATAAAACTGCAACCACGGTCCATTATCGTGGTATCACGGGCATTGCTGTTCGTACTTTGGCCCACAGTCAGAGTGATCAATCTTGCCTGAACTTGCTATTTAGTAGCAGAGCACTGGATAACAAAACACATGGTCTGTTTGATTCATTTTGGATCCGACTCATGCAGGACCATGGGGCCCTTCACTGGTACAAGCTTGCCTCTGAGGGCATTGGTTCATATGTGCATTTATTGTACCCTGGTTTTGTGCACATTCTCTATTACCAAATGTCTCTTGTTGCATGGATTTCAGCTATGGAGTACTTAACCGTCTATCACTCCAACTGGAAGAGGTCTGCTGTTTTGTTGAACCTGGTCTTGCAACGGCATTTGTTTCGCAGATGGGATTATGCTGCACTTTACATGCATGCCCACAAACGGTTTTTAAGTGTACTTGCTCTGCCCTTATCTTCTTACTTGCTGATATCACTGATTGTTTTCTGTATGGTCAAAAGGCCTCAGCCATGGACCTTTCATGTTCGAAAGCATCTTTACAATGTTTTGCACCGCAAGTATCTGACGTTCCTCCATTCAGTAGTACTAACCGACCAGCCTCAGGTAAAATTTCCCAACACTAATTGCACCAAAAATGTAGGTGGTGGAGGAGCTCCATCAATAATCTCTTTCCAAGCTCTGGAACCTTATGTAATTGATGGACATGTTTCTGATGTTTTGCACAAGTCATATAAATTTGTTGGCCATTTTTCTACAGATGTTGATGTTCTAAAGTATCCAAAGAGCACCTTTCTGCATGCCAAAATTCCAGTCAATGTCCTGTGTCAATATATTTCTACTGCTAAAGGGAGAAATGTTGCATTACAGCATGGTGTAAAGGCTGGTTCACGAAGTAATTCAGCCACCTTATTAGCAACACTTGAAGACCATACATGCCTTCAATGTGAGTTGAACACTACTATATTTTCAATTGAAAAATCACAGAGAGAGAAAGCGCATGACCGCAAAGTGAGGTTCTTGTCAGGAAAAGCTTCAACAACTTCAATGCATTTGTCTGATCCTGCATCTCAAGTATTTCCTCCAGAACCTTTTAATGAAGACATGATGAATGTGATTCTGCATAGTGCTTGTCAGAAAATGAATGCTAGTAACTTAGAAGAATCTGGATGTGCTGTATGTGGTGAGCTTAAGCTCAAAAAGCATATGTCCCGATTGAAGAGTGTGAAGAATTTTCTCCATATTCTGCAGGCAAATGGTGTCACACGTGTAGCACGTAAATCTGATAAGGAGAAGATTCGTGAATATAATGGGCCTGTCTTAGATTATGCATGTGACAAAATATGTAATGAATGTCGAAGCTCTATACGGAAGGGATCTGTTCCCAGACTTGCTCTTGCCTGAGATTTATGGATTGGCCCAATGCCTTCTGAATTAAAAAACTTGAGGTTTGTTGAGAAAATTCTGATTGCTCGTGTTCGCCACACATGCTGTTTTGTAAAAGTTGCATCAGGCATGAGAAAAATGAAGGCCAATGTAGTTTCTTTTGAATCACCTATTCCCAAGATATACGATGTTCTTCCTCCACCAAGAGAAGAATTGGATGATGTGCTGGCAATTCTATTCACTGGCCCACTTAAACCAACTCAAGAGGATTTTAACCGTACTCCTTTTCTGGTTCGGCGTAACCATGTTATCAAAGCATTGGAGTGGCTCAAACTAAATCATAGAGACTATTCTGATATTATTATTTCAGATCAAAATATACAGGAGTATCCTGAGGATATGCCTCCAGTTTCAATAGAATACAGGCATAAAGAAAACAATAAAACTCCAGAGGGAACAAGTGTATTTGATATGGAAGAAGAAGACGGAACAGAAGATGGTGCTTGTGCTTTTACTGTTCACGGGCTTACTGGAGAGATATTAAATACTATGACTTCAAATGCAATTAAAGCTCAAGCAATCAAGCATCTTAATAATGAAGGAAAGATGCTTGCAGTTGGGCATAGCGACAAACTGGAATCAATCTGGGACAATCCCCAACTATATCCTCAGATGTTCCCATGGTTGTTTCCATATGGTCTTGGTGGTATTGGTGCAACTCATCTGTCAGATAAAGCCCATAAAAAACATCTTCTGATGTATCATGATAAACAATTTCAGACAGACATAAATTTTCCCTTTGTGGCCTTCAGTCATGAACAGATCAAAGCGTCTACAACTCAGAGTTTTTTACTTACAGATCAGCGTCGATTCAATGATATCACCCAGAGAATGCTGAGCTTAGATCAAAACGTACTTCATGACTTGACAACTCGTCTTGCAAATGGTGAAGTACTGAAACCAGAAAGTGATTCAGAGAAAGCATGTTATCAAGTTATCCGAGACTTAGATCATGTTGCTGGAAAAGTGAATGGCTCAACTACTAGTAAAAAATATATGCGTAATGAAATCTGGTCGCTGATTGGCTATAGAGGTGCTCCTATATGGTATATTACTCTATCACCAGCAGATATAATGAATCCCATTTGTGTATATTATGCTGGAAACCAGGAGACATTTACATCAAATATTCTTTCTTATGATGAGAGACTAAGACTCATATGTCAGAATCCTGTTGCTGGTGCACGTTTCTTTCATTTTATCGTTGAAACATTTATATCAGACGTTTTAGGTGTGAATGCTAAGCATCGTGGTTTATATGGAGATACTAGTGCATATTATGGCACTGTTGAGCAGCAAGGAAGGTTAACTCTTCATTTGCATATGATGATATGGATTAAAGGATCTGTTTCTCCTCAAGAAATCAGAAATCGATTACTGAATCCTGATTGTGAATGGAAGAATAAAATTATCTCATATCTTGAGAGCTGTTTTACAGGTGACTTTTTTAATGGGACACAGGAAGAATTATTGGATAAGCTGGCCCAGAAGTCCAAGCTTCCAGACTATATAGATCCCATATGTACACTGCCAAATATGCCTCCTTTAATATGCAGCCAGAGTAAGCAGGAACACAAAGATAAAGATTGTTCTCGTTGTTCTCAGTACAATTCATGGTTCTCATACTTTAGGTCAGTTGTTAATGAGATTTTATGCAAGTCCAATATACACACCTGTGACCGCAATTACAATAAAAATGGAACAAGAAAGAAGAATCGCAGTTCTGCAGGCTGTAGAGATAACAAGTGGGGAAGATGCAAAGCCCGTTTTCCTCGACAGACCTCATCTGAAACCATAGTAGACCCTAATACAGGATCTTTAATCATGAAGAAACAGGAGAGTTGGATAAATACATTTACACCAGTATTGAGCTATCTGTTTCGGTGCAATACAGATGTTACATGTCTATCTTCTGGTACTGCAATGAAGGCTGTTGTTCTTTATGTATCAGATTATATTACTAAATCAACTCTGAAAACACATGTAATTTTTGACTCTATTAGATCAGTGTTTCACAAAAATAGTGAGATGATTAATGGGACATTGCCAATGAAGGAAAAGGCTAGACGCCTTATTAGCAAAATTGTAAGTCTTCTAAGTGCAAAGTCGGAGATGGGTGCACCTATGATATGCATGTATCTGCTTGGAAATCCTGATCATTATACTGATCATGAATTTGTGCCTTTTTACTGGCAACCATATGTTTCTGAAGCAAGACAGTCTTTTGAATCTGAGCCCATAAATAATTACAAGGTAACTTTGATGAAAAAGAGAGGTAGAATCATTGGTCTCTCTCCAGTCTATGATTATATGTATCGATCTGATGAACTAGCTAATATAAGTTTATATGACTGGATTATACAGTTTACAAGAGTGAAGAGGAAGTCTCATTCCAGTCTGAAAGATCAAAATATAGAATTGGATCATGAAGGAGATCAAGAAGATACCTTTGATATTGATCTATCATGCCAGTCAATCGATTCCAATATCTGTGATAATTTATTGAAACCACAAGATAATACTGGACCTTCTAAATTGTCTAGAAAGAGTAAGGCCACAGAATATTTTTTCCTAAAGGAGCATCCTCTCTCAGACACTCATGTTATGAGAAAATTGCCTGTAAATGATAAGCGTATTCCAAACTTTGTAGGTGCTACACTACCTCGTTGTGATAAAGATGACCATGAGTACTATTGCTCAACTATGCTGACTTTATTTAAACCATGGAGATCAGGCAAAGATTTAAAGATTGAAAATGCTTCCTGGGATGAGACATTTCATTTACATGTGTTTACATCTGAACAAGAAAGAATTATGAACAACTTTAATCTAAAGTACGAATGTTTGGATGCCAGAGATGATTATCAAGCACAGTTAAAGAAAGGAGGTGATCCAATGCTGTTTGCTAGTTGGGATTCCAATGCTATGACTGAAGATATATCACATGAAGTTGATGGCATAAATACACTAGATGATCACAGTCTACTACAGAATGAAGATCCATATATAAATTTCTTACTCAAGGGAAAAAAACAGATTGAGAGAGAAAATTCAATGTCTTTGATACGGAACATTCTGCAGAGAATTGGATGGACATCAGTTAAGGATACTATACCACAGGATGACATAAATTTTAGACCAGATGCCAAAAGATCTGGAATCGACTGGATGGCAGAAGTCTCTAGGGTTAGACAGGAATATCTGGATGAACGGAATAAATTTAACAGCATGTCAAAAAAATCAGAAGATGCAGTTCAAGGAGCATGTAATAATCAGTTCCTATCAATGCAAACTAATATAGTTAAGATTGTTGATAAAAGCTTTCTTGAACGTACTTTTGATGCAAAGGAGCATAGTTCAACTATTGATGAATTTGTTGATGAATTTAAGCTAAATAAGGAACAAGAAAGAGCATATCGTATTGTTGCAAATCATGCTGTTAGTAATAATCCAGAGCAATTAAAGATGTACATTGGTGGTATGGGTGGAACTGGCAAATCACAAGTTCTGAAAGCACTGTCTGCATTCTTTGCCACCCGTAATGAATCACATAGATTTATTATTGTTGCACCAACTGGTAGCGCAGCAGCTTTGCTAGGTGGCTCAACTTATCATTATATGTTTGGCATTAATGATTTTAATACTCCTAATATAACTTCAGTTAGAAGTAGACTTGTAGGAGTGCAGTATATATTTTTGGATGAAGTATCAATGTTGTCAGCTAGAGATTTGTTTAAAATCAATGCACGTCTAGCTGCAGTCTTTAATGTTTCTGATAGATCTTTTGGTGGCATAAACATGATTTTCTCTGGAGACTTTGCACAACTGCCTCCAGCAGTAGGTGGTGAAAATATATCTCTTTACAGCCACATTATTGGAGCTATATCCTCTGATAAAAAATCTCAGGAAGAAGCAATTGGCAAGGCTTTGTGGCATGAGATTACAACAGTAGTGATATTAAGACAAAATATGCGTCAGAAGTCACAAAGTGCAGCAGACAGCTCTTTACGAAAAGCCTTAGAAAACATGCGCTATAAAGCCTGTACATTGGAAGATATCAATTTTCTGCAAACAAAAGTTTCTTCTGATTTGCCTAACCGGCCATCAATATGCACTAATGATTTTCGAAATGTTGCTATAATAACAGCTCGTAATGTTCATAAAGATGAAATAAACCGGTTAGGTGCTATTAGATTTGCAAAAGAACATGGACAGCCACTAATTGATTTCTATTCAGATGATGTATTAAAGGCTGGAAGTTCAAACTCAACTGAGAAGCCACCTCCAAATTCTAAGACTCTAAATACTGCATGTATGACAGATGAAATACAGCAAGCATTATGGAGCCAGCCTCCTTCATCTACTAAGAAACTTATAGCAGGAACACTCTCATTATGTATAGGGATGCCTGTAATGATTAGAGTAAATGTTGCTACTGAGTTGTGTATGACAAAAGGTCAAGAAGGATTTAAAAGAGAAGATATATGTTCATGGGTCCTGCTGATCTGCGCCCACAACCCGTCTCTGATCTTCACGTCGCGTCCAGTGGGTACGTCCAAACTTGCGGTGTGGCCACTGCTTGTCGCATGGCATATACGAGTCCATATCCTCATATGTATTAGATGTCTGTGTAATTTGCAATAGATGCCTTTTCCTTGCATATCTGCTCAAGTCAGGCATCTGATAATCAAGAGAACCATCATATTCCATTGTTCTTCATGGACCATGCCATCATGATACCATACTGTATTATTTCAGTGATAACTCCGGCTAGTAAAGTGAGCTCCGAAATAAAACCCAGCTATATTAAACTGTATGCTATATGTCATGATTAAAAAAGGGTATCGAATAGCAGTCATGGATCAGCAAAATTCAAATACTAAAATGAATGCTAAAACTGAATTGATACAGAGATTCCACAACGGCATGTCGCTGAGATATCAACACATTGCTTATCCACATTGAAATGAATTACACATAAACTCCATGTGAAGCATAGGGCTGTTAGTAGAGTATTGGCCTGTAGGCTATTTGGACAAATATATTTAGAGAAACCATCTATCATTCCCTGCAAAATAAATTCATTAAATAGCAGCAGAGCCATGCGTCCAAATGTAAATTGCTGCATCTTCTGCATTTAGATAACGCGATACAGGTCTCTAGCAGTCCTCAAAGCTTTTCCAAACCAGCTGAATATCAGTGAATTCACTAAAAGGACAGCAGATGAGGAATTGCAATCATGTATTACTACACATTGTACTTTGCACAGATAGATATAAAACGTTAGAAAGCACATACATACAGCTATTCTGACTCCAAATAAGCCCAAGAGAAATATAGTTCTCATTCTAGATGGTAGTACATTCGCTGCATCTGACTTTTAAATAATCTTTTTCCATGTTTCTCTTTCACTGTCAGCCACATCTGTCTCATTTTCTCTTCTGACTGTTATGTGTAGACCCTCTATGTGTGTTTGTATGCTGTGCTAAACGAGATCACAATTACAGATTCCTGAAGTGGATCTTTTTGTTCCAACGGATTGCCTTATGAATATATTTTGGATATAATGCCACCCTCCACTTCCGAATTCACTATGAGTATATTGCGTGTTGGCCATCTACGTTACTCTTTAGTTTCCTTCATAGTTTAAAAATGTTATCTCATCAAGAATTTCCAATTCTCTAAATTCCTGCCGTAGTGCTCCAGATGCACCTCCTGTAATTTTTCTTTTGTCAAATCCCTGTAAAATTAACTGTTCCATTTGCTGTGCACTTCTAGATAATGCAGTATAGTATGCTTGATGAGATCTAGATTATTAAGGTCACAGGATAAAAGGCCTGGTCTTCCCTTGCGATGCAAAATCAGTCATAGCAAAATTGGCAAGACCTCAACCTGTGTTCTCGCAATATAGTAATGAGTATCATTTGGAAGCAATGCATATGTCGAAACAGGTTGTACGCCCATTGGAACAACATTTTCGGTAGTCCAGGTATTATTTTAGATGGGGATTTTTAGTTAATAATAGGTATCAGTACTTGTTGATTCTTGATCCAATTGTTGACTGCC
>MPNV01003049.1:1064252-1196698 GCA_013376435.1 Cyclocybe cylindracea
AGGACTCAAAGCACTTAGTCGTTCGCAACGAATTGGAATGGAGGTGCGACGTCTGTTACCAAGGGATCTGGACTATCTTTGTACAACAAGCTGACGCGTAGTTCCCATAAACGCAGTCGCGAGGCGTGAATGAATCAAGCTCGACAAACAGCGGACAAGGGCACTCCCCCTTAACCCACTCGGTTCGTCTCGAGATATCTATACCGACAGCAAGGACGACGCCTGAACCTCGAACAGCTACTCGGCGCGACGCAACGACCAAGGCACACTCCCCACTGACAGTCTCGGTCCCGACTTAACAAAGCACGGCGCCGGCCCTTATGGAACAGTGGGACGGAAGTTTTCTCTAAGCAGGTGGGCAGGCTCCGTCGTTATCCACACAACTAAAGATCGGCTGCCGCGTCCCGTGGCTACTTGATTCAATCGACAGACAAGCAGAGCTCCGTCGTCACTCGCAGTCAATATGGTGCCAAATAACTGGATTGTTTTGTGAGAGTACAGGCCTTTTATATAGGGAGCAGACAGAACCAAATTTACAACCGATTGAAAGGAGAGAGTGTTTCAAGGGTATCTTTGCCAGACGCGCGCCATTGAGTGACGGCGGGTCGTAAGTAAGAAGGTACGTGCCAAGAATGCGCACCTCTTCTTTTGGTACAGTGTAACCTGTAGGTCCACGGATTCTATCCGTTTGAGCTAAGCTAGTTAACGGAGAAGTGAGTCATCCGATCGTTCAGGGTGACCGTTTCTAGAATGGACCTACAACTCTCCTCGGTGCTGTTCCGGATAAGCGAGTTATGGATCCAATCACGTTCCATCTTTCCATCCGACCTTATCTTGAGTCATACGCGCGGCCGCTGCGGCAGGCTCCGATCCTCTGGTTTGGTTCTCCGAGCAACACGCTCGTTCTTCCGTCGCATCCACCTCGTGTTCCAAAAAGTGTTCCCCACAAGTCATTTAGCCTGTAATCTTTCCTATCGCATCCAATATATCCGTCGATCCGAGGACCGCGGGGCGTTCCAGTTGGTTTGGTTCTCCATGGCTCGCCGTGCACCGTGAGCTAGTGCATTTGTCCATAGGTCTCGAACTAGGTTAGCCATTACATAACGTTGCTCGATCCCGGTTGGTGTGTGCCCACTATAGAGCTCAAAAGACTCAAAGTATAGCCTTCGCGGATGGACGCAGGCGCTGGAGAACCTCCGACCACAATTGGTTGATCAAGGTTGTAATGCCTTCCAGAACCGCTGAATTACACGTAAATTCGCAAAATCGCCAGCCGAATTCATAGCCTGTCATCTCCCCCCACTTAAATTGACTGTCCGCGTCATTCTTTAGCACAGACCCACAAATCCATCATCTGTCTTAGAATCGGTGGGACAAGTCGCCCGCAGGCTGTGCAGGCGGTGTTCTGGTTACCATATTTGGTCATGGGCATCAGGTGCGTTCATTTCGCAGCAGTTACCAATTTGGTACTCGGCTAAGCGCGCGCGTGATAATGTCGTAAAACATAGTTCACCGTCTGTCAATGGATATCCGTTGCAAACTCAAAACGTATTGAGTTTGCACCCGCACGCTCTAAGCATGACTCAACGCTGGTCTGTGCGCTGGTCCTGTGAGTTTAAAAACCCCCAAACTTGATTCTTCTTTCGAGATACGCTGTAGATTCTTTACGGGTTCTTCTCGCGCGCGCCTGATGCGTCTGGCATCATCGGTGGAATGCCGGCCGGTCTGGAACTCGTGCCGTATGCTTTGGACTTGTAGCTTTTACTGTGAGCAGTCTCATGAAGCCTCTCGTTCTATCGCACCCCGCATCGTGATTCCATTCCTCTTTTTGTCTTCATGCCTGGTGGGGTTCGGTGTTGTCAGGCGAGCGACCTTGTTCGGTGCCGAGGATTGGTGCGTACTATTGTCCGTGTTGGGCAGTTATTATGGTGTCCCTTCTTGACATCGCGTTTGTGGCGGGGTCGCACCAGCTGAGGACTGTTCAGGCATGTTTCTGGTTGTTTGGCTGCCGGTGGCGCTGCGCCCCTTCATAAACAGCCAGCCTTCTTCGCGCGTCGGGCGTGGGCCTCGCTGGGGTGGCTGGTCCCGATTTGGGTCGCGTTGTGCTTCGGTGCCCGGCGTCTGGGACGCCGCTGCCTCGTATGGTTATTGAGGCGGCGGGCCGCTCTGTGCGGGTCCTGTGGAGTCTTTTAGGTTTTGCGCCTAGTTCGTCTTGCGGATAGACCCTCCGTCGGGGTCTGAGGCCTTGTGGTCCGCCTGTCTGACTTTCATGTGGGGCGCCCTGCTCGCTCGGATTCTGGGGGCTTGAGTGGCCTTGCGGTGTCTAGCAAGGTCGTATAGCCGCGGAAGAAGTTGAAGTATTATGGTTTTCGCTATGATATAGATGTTATAGGACCAGGCAAATGGTCCTCGGCTGCGGGCCCGCTGTGGATGGGATGTAGTGTTTTCATGGTTCTTGGTTTCTCTGCGCGTTTCTTAGCTGTCTTCCCTGGCTATTTCTGCTGTAGGGCGGCATCGGCGTCACATGCTGCTTTCGATTGCTCTTGTGTCAAAAATAAGGCTCATCGGCTAGATGCTCTCTTAGTATCTCATATAGCGTTAAAACAACAGTCAACGTTAGGATGTATCAACTCTTATAACCCTATCTGCGGTCTAGGTCAAGCCGGATACGCTTTCATGTTTAGGCTATTTGATCGTGTCGATCCGTGCGTTGCAGGTGTGGCGGAGCCTTGGTTCGGGCTGGCTAAGAGAGGACGATGAATTGATCTTTGTGTGCCTCGCATAGCGCTAATCACACGAGAGGGTAGTAGAGGAAGAGCGAATAATTGCATCCGCGCTGCTACGCCAGGCGCTGATCCAGGTCGGGCAATGTCACAATGTTGAGTCTAGATAGAGGGGTTAGGGCGTGTCTCCTCGAGGTGCTTTGTACCAGAGGCCTGCGGTCAAAAGGTTCTTCGAGGGCAGCGTACCCGGAATATGCGCTGCCTGAACGTGTGCGGCACGCGCAATCAGGGCGTGGGCCCTTGTCGTTCGGAATCGATCCGTCTTGTTTACGCGTCGTGGTTCAAGCAACAGTGTGTTTCAAGCTGAGCACAGGTTATTTGTTTCTTGTACTGGGGTGGGAGGTGTGGTGTGGTAGAGGTACATGTTCGTTAATCATTGATTTGGTTGTCAAGTACAAGGGGGCATTCAGGTATTTTTTTAGAGTTAATATTGGTTGTTTTGTGCCTGGTGCAGGCGTGTCGTTCGCGGAGTCGGTATGGGTGTGAGCGTGTGCTTTTGCTGGGTAGATTGTGTCAGTGGATGCCAGGTTCGTCCCTCATTCAATGGACAGTTATTCCGGTGACGATTTAGGCGCTCGTTGTGACCGCATGTGTTTTTGGGTTTTACGGCGTTTGTGCGTCGGAATGTGGGCTCGTTGTTCTGAGTGTAGTACCTTGGGTGAGGTTGGGCTGCATGGCGGGGATGGTCGAGGTGGTGGGTGTGGCGGATTGCACTGTTGTGGGTTTTTCTTCTCGGTGCGGGTGGTGGTTGTCTTTGGCGCGGCGGTTGTTGTGGGATTTGGGAAGGTTGTGTGTGTTGGTGCGCGGTTAAGTTTTGATTTGTGCCGTCTACGATGCTTGAGGTATAGCCTTTGTTGATGGGGATTGTGTTAGGAACGTTTTCGATCAGTTCGGAGTGGTTTTGTTGTTATATTCTGTGGACTTGTTTCATGGTCGGGGCGTCATTTTCATTGGTGCGTCTGGGCATTGTGCGTAGCGGCATCGGAGATGCGGTCTGGGCTGCTTGTTCTGTTTCTTTTCCTTTTACGATACTGGTCGTGGGGGCACGTATTGGTTGTTTTTGGTGCCGTTTGCTGTTTCTTTCGTGGGTTCATATTTTTTCATTCTTGTATTGCTCTACTCGTGAATTTGCTGCAGACGGCTTCGTCTCTTATCCTTGATGGTGTTGGGGATGCTGTGGTTGTGTGTGTGGAAATAACCCTGTGTTCAGTTCGGGCGATATTCCGTCTGATGTGGAGTCTTATGTTGAGGTTGGTGAGCTTCCCCAAGCAGATCTCGTTTTTCTTTGGTGTATGGGTGTCGTCTGTGGGAGCTTAGCTTTCTGTTAATGATGTGGTCGCGAATTGGGTTCGTGTTAGTTATGTTGGAAGTGGTGGCGTTGTTGGTAAGGGCGCGGGACGGGTGCGTCCTTATAATGTGGCGGTACGTTTTTCCTGGGTCGGTTTGATTCGTTGGTGATCTGACTGTTGCAGGCGCTGGCTGAGTGTCCTCTGTGTAGATTGCCGGCGCGTGGCAGGAGTTGATGTGTGCGACTTCGGCGTGCCCCATTGTTGGGCGCATACTTATTACTGGTCTTGGATGGTAGTCTTGAGAGAGACCGCTGTTCTGTTGAGCGGTCCGGAGATAGCAAGTAAGCCGTATAGTGCTCGCAGTCTGCGGTGTCGGCGGATGGTGGGGACACGTGTGGATCTCCTGTGTGAGGCTGATGGTTTGTGTGTTATTTTGTCGTTGTTGGCATGCGGGCATGGCGAAGGCGTCGTGCTGATGGACGGGCTCTTGACTCTTGCGCGTGGCGTGGTCGGGTCCCGGAATGTAATGGCGTATCACAGATTGCGTCTCGCGTGCCGAGGTGGAGGAGGGATGGCAAAGTGAGGGTTCAGTGGTTGGATCAGTTGTGCGCTCGGGGTTTTTGGCGGGGTTCCCCAGTTGATAGGTACGTTGTTTCAGGCACACGTCGTTGTTGGCAGTAAAATGGACATCCTGACGCGCGTTCGTGCATGCTAGTCTCCATGGCGCTCTACTCGTTCGATGGGCGGGGCTTTTCTGCGTTCTAGTGTCGACTCGCGTTTTCGCAGATGGTGTGTCCGTTGTGTGGCGCTCGCTTGGGGTCTCGGCTCGGATGTGGATTGGTGGGTCGGAGGATGTGGTCGGTTTATTGTGGGGGGTGAGATCTGATGATGCTGGGCTCCGGTTGGATGCATGAGTCGCGTAGCTAGATAGAAAACTGCTCAAATAAATCCCTCCCCACGAACTTGGAGCCGCTCCCTGAACTGCCGTAAATGTAGTTAGGACGTCGTGCGCCGTTTCTACAATTCAACCACCTCCCCCACCTAAAGGAGAAGGTCATCTGAGGAATAGAGGATATCTATTGGTCGTTCTGACCCACTTTGTTAAGTCAGTGGCATCGCTCGTGTCATTAGAGACTCGCTCCGCATTGTGGTTGAGTTCGTTGAGTGCGCCCATGCCGCCTTAACTTGGTTAAGTCGGTAGCACAGGGTAGGCTTCTCACCGGTGATAAGGCCGCCCACGGCTAGCCTTAGAATTTTGCGATTTCCCTAGAATAGTGAACCCATGCGCGCTATACAAAGTGTTATTAATGAACGACTATAGACTCGGTCTTCATTATAGCACCTAGTCTACAAGTGAACTCGATTGGTTAATAGACATGAGTGTGACCATATTCAATGGCGTGCACTAGGTTGTTTGTATTGAGGACACTACAAATCATTCCGAGACTAGTGAAACCAAACCACAGAGTCGCATACCAAAGCATGGTTAATTAGAGTCTACCAGCTAGGTCTGATCCTATACTAGTCTAGCGAGGCAAAGTGAAGTCAACAGTGACCATCGAGTAATAGCATGGGCGTGCTTCAAGCGCGCCGTACTAAGCAGTGAAGTGTCTTAATACAGTGATCACCAAATACAAAGTGGAAGTGAAGGCATCCGTAGGATCCAGGCCTGGAACAAGGGCACACCATTAGACCGTGGGGACGGTTCTGAACGGCATGTCTGATACTGACCCGAGGCCAAGCAGGTGGATCACAGAGACCGTTCTGAATGGGATGTCTGCAAAAGTTGGCAAGGCACTACAACTCAGTTGAAGTCCCGAGGCTGGTAGAAGTCACCTCTAACAGGTGCGGTGTGATTGGCTTAGTCTCTCAGGACTAAGATGAGCAGTTCATAGGGGGCGCGCATATGCCTAGGTCGCCAAGAATAGCTCAAGTGATAAGCGCAGCACATGTTTTTGTGGCGCAGCTAGCGGAACCAAATCGGGTCATTGTTACTGACCACGGATAAACCGAATTAGGACTTGGTGGTGTTGGTCAAGACTGAAAAACACGCATGGTCAAGGCCGCAGCGTGACTCCTATCCCCTGTATACCATATGGTGCAAGGCTTGGAAATGACTCGTTTGTACCTGATACCCCTATCTCTCGATGTATTTAAGGATCCGATAGTTTAGTCTCTAAGTTTTAAGCAATTTACACCCCACATTTTGGACCTAAAATCCAGTGCGAGTGCGATTTGACTTCGTGTGATCAGACCCAATAAAGTGAACTATCATCAGTGGAGAGAGCAGCGTTTTAAGTGACCAAGTGAGCAATTGTGAAGTCGGCGAGAGAGCCATCGCGTCTAAGTCATAAGCAATGGCTAAGTGATCCTTTGTAGGATCGAGTGTATCTGAGGGACTTGGTGTTCGGGCTAGATCCTCAGATGTATCTGAGGGACTTGGAGTTCGTGCTAGATCTCAACATCTTATTAGAATGAGTGTTAGAAAGCAATAGACGAGAGCGTGCATATTTTTGAAACGAAGTCATTGAGCAATATTGAAGCATAGTAAAATCGTATCGAGTTAAAGTCCCACTTTTAAAGTCGCGAGTTCAAAGACCCTACAACCCCTTCTATTACATCCTATATCTCTTTGTTCATCGTCGAGGTCTTGGATAAGAAGATCCGTTGCCTAGCGCGTCAATAACCAGTACAAGCGTATCGCGCACGGTATTAGGTGCTCATCCCCCGAGCTAGTCTACATCACTCTCTCATAACTGTAAATACCACCTGTAACAGCTGGTGGAATATATGTATTTATGGCTACTGACTAAAGTCGTTTATAAATCCACAGTGCCAGTTGGCAGCCAGGCTTTTTTTCTTAGTAATACTGGGTTGCTGGGGCTCGGGATTGTCTGCCGAGGCTGAGGAGACACATAACAGTGTCCAAACAATGCTCGGGGATGATAATTAGGGTGCTCGTCGTCGTTGGGGGGTGGGACAGGGTGTGGGAAAGCGTCCAAATCGGGTACGACACAGGAGAGGGCCTCTCCGAGATGCCCGGCAGTGTAGTTAGGCTCTAGCTCGCCATTGGTTGCAGCGGGCGGCGCCATACCTCAGATATATAATGTCGGGGTATGTCATTACCCATTTACGCTGTTTGCGTGCCACGAGGGGGGCGGGACGGGGTGGATGGGTGAGGATGGCAATGGATGACATTCTATTTTTGGTGCGTCCTATTTCTGCCGCGTCGGCTATTCTCGCCCATCTCAGAAGCAATGGGTGGATCAATCTCGGGGTCTGCCCTCTGCTCCCCCGAGAGCTTCCGAGTGATGTCATGCATGCCCTTCCATTGCCATGCGATCCGGGGGCTGTGCTATTCATGTTCGACCTCCCAGAGCAGCCAGACACAGCCGGACACGTGTTGCGTTTACATCACATGACTCAAGTCTCCGGCCCAGATGCTGTTCCTGCGTCTGTTGGGTGTCGCGCCCACCTTGCGCGCTCTGCAGTGGTAACCAGACCCCATGTCCCTTATGTATTGTATATATAGGTCAATATCAGTTGTTATAATACTATTCAACTTTTTTTTCTCTTACAAATGGTGTAGAAAGGATGGATGCAGGTCCAACTCTTTGGATGAAGATGTTCGGGTTCCCAAATAGGAATGAATACATGTCCCGCGTTCGATGTCATAGGCTCCGTGCACACAAGTCTTCAAGCAAGCAATAAAAACAAGAATATATTAGAAATGTCTATAGAAAATCAGTGTTGAAAGTACGAGGGCAGGATATATACGTGACAAAGATGACATTAGGCAGACAACTGAGAAAACACCCGAACGCAATCCTCCACAGCGGCGTTCCATGCTCTTCGTGCAGGGGCAGCACGACGATGAACTGGTATACCCCAAAAGAAGAGCGCAGCCAGCACGCTCTGGAGGCCGTTCACCCCTCCTTTCCTCAGACAGCTCCAGTCCCCGTCCACCAAGTCCTGTGCGACTTCTCCGTTTCGAATGCGCCATGTGGGCTGGAGGGTTGCCCACCAGGTGTTGAACGTTCTCTCGTAGGCTTTCAGGTTGGCAATTGTTGGGCGATACATCATGGAGCATCCACGATCAATCCACAGCCTGACAGCCTCTGGTCTGCCAGTTGACGAAACTTTCTTCTTGTCCAGAAACCCTTTTGCCTCGATCGCAAGCCACTCCTGCAAAAGCCGCGACCACACGGCCCCGAAATCCTCCGACTGGAAGAGGCCGAGCGAGTCAGAGATCCACTTTGGATGCGAGGAGTCCTGGGCAACGGCGATAACGGTGTTTGAGGAGGAGGCATAGGGAACGGCAGCGGTAACAGCGCTTGAAGGGTCAGTCGGTGTCACTTTCCCTCGAGGTTGTTTCCTGGCTGAAGCAGAGGCCTCTCCTCCGTCATCTTCGCCGTGGCAACGTTTGGCTGACGCAGCGCCTGTGGTCTGGGCAGCTGACAGTGCAGCGAGCTTCCTCTGGCTCTGTCGCAGCTCTTCACCACCACCGGCGTTGGCTTGCGATGGTGGTAGCTCGAGCGACAGCAGGGCAATGGGTGTATGCGGAGGAGGGGACGTAGGAGCCCCAGGCAACGTGGACAGGGCTGGAAGAGAGGCGACGTTGGCTGAAGACGCTGGTGCAAGGATGGGCTGAGAACTGGGGGTCTCCGCTGAAGGCCTAGGTACGGAAGCAACGCCGTGCTCAGAGCGAGTCGGAGACGGCATGGGCGAGATAGGCGGAGACAATGGGCGGAGTCCATGTTCAACGTGCTGGGATAGAGGAGCTGGGCGGCCACAAGGACGGAGTGGGACTTGGGCGGGGGTTACAGTGCCAGCTGGAGGCAGAGCCGGCACTGTAGATGGAGGGACTCGGTTGAAAGGCTGAACGGCAGCAGAGGATGGTTGGCCAGGTGCTTCAGGAGGGATCGGCATGGTCGATGCGACTGAAGCAGGCTGGGGATTCGCCGAACCGGGAGGCAGAGTTGACGGCGGTCCACCGGGAGGACAGCTCGCATGTGGGGTCGAGCTAGAATGAAGCAAAGGATCTTGGGAAGTTGTAGGCTGTAGCGAAAGTGCATTCATCTGTTCGTCAGACACCTTGTCGATGGCAGAAGTCTGGTTGGAGGGTGCAGAAATAGTGTCGATAGTAGCGTTCTGGCTGTTGATCTCGAGGTCGGCAAGACACTCAAATCCTTCAGTGTCAGGGAGAGCTCGGGCCCGACAATCCTCAGGAGCTAAGATCGACGTTATTCAGCTGTCGAGGCAGTGAGAGTTAAATAAACTAACTGTAACATTTCCGCAGGAAACCACCATACATAGGTACAAGGTACTTCTTGTAGTGGACTTGTTCTGAGCACCCAAAATGCATCTTGATATCCCCTGTAGTTGTCCCAGAATGTATGCTGGGAGCTAGTGAGTAAAGTCGACCTCTGATAGATCAGGAGCACGAACCTAATCATATTTAATCGACCCCCATGAGCGGGCTCTGGGCCTCCTGTGATCAAGCTTGCCTTCCATCCAGTCATTGCGCAGATGCCATCCAGGATGGGTTGCATGAACTGCGTAAGACCTTGGATGCATCTACCACATATTAGAAGACACCTAACATCTGAAAACACAGCTGCTTACCTTTGACGATCTGTAGGATCTTGTGAAGGTGGGCCTTCGACCTCCTCCTTCCACTTCAAAAGCGACGCTGTATGTTCCTCCTTTGCTGCCTGCATCCAGTCGTCTTTCTCCTGCTGAGATAACGCCCCAAACATCTCTTTCGCTACTGCCTCGCGTATTGGGGCAAGCTTCTTCTTCTTTGTGGTGGTAGACTCATCTGCGAGGAATCGTTGTTTGGCCTCTTCTTCAATTTGCTCGCGGTTGGTTTGCCTCCAGATGTTCGCAGGAGTCTTCTGCCTTGGACGATGGAAGGAGACACCCGTAAGTTGCTGCAGGAGGACAGAGTAGGGGTTCTGAGCGCCGGTTTCCTTTGCGTTGAGGTCGTGGTCTTTCATGTATTGATACGCCATCCAGCGTTTGATTTGCTGAGGTGAGTTGAGTGCGTGATCAACTAACCAAATAAAGGACAACGTACACCTTTGCGATAAACGATAAGTTCCCTTCGCGTCTTTACTCTCGTCAACGCTTCTTGATATTCCTCTGGACTTAGGCCGTCTTCCTTTGGCTCTTGTTGCTCTGGATCTGGCGCATCATCTCGACAGCTGCAAGATCTTCCAGGGAAGGATCTACATCGTGCGGTAGATCCACCGGAAACCTCTGAAGTACCTTCGCTCTATGGTCGCGAGCGCGTCTTTGGCGTATCCTCCTTGGACACCAGCGTTATAAGCCACTTTCTCGCCCACGAGGAACTCTTCCGCAACCCTCGGAAAGCCCAGGATTAACCATAGTCCTATGTTCAGGAAGTGCCATGGTCCTGCCCCAGTCAACAAAATAACATACTGGCTACCGCAGGCAGCAAACCAGCCTTGCCCCCAAAAATAGGCTCTATAATGCGAAACTCGTCAGGTATGTCCACATATAATTGGGTAGAGAAACATTCACTAATGTGCAGTTCAGCAGCAGCCGGAATCTGCAGTGGCGAGAAGGGGCAAGGAAAATATGGAGGAGGAAACTGGGGAATAAATATGTCCAGTACGCGATTTGCCTCCTTTCTAAGGCATCTTTTATTAATATTACATGCACCCCTCTCAGGTTTCAACCTGGTTCAAGCTGCAAACCGGTTCGAAATTGGGACGCCCATTGACTGCTGCACAAACCAATCTATGTCAAAGATTTTGCGAAGGGAGCGGTATCTCTTTACATACCTGTAATGACCGCCTCCCTGCACCCTTCAAGGGTCTTTCCCCGTATGTACGGCTGCCCTCATGGATTCGCATAAAACCTGACGCACTTCGTTCAAGGCCACCGTCAAGTCGCTCTCATAATAACTTTCTCGAATAATCATGCATATCAGCCCAACCTCTGCCCAAGAATCCGCGTCTGCACCGCCAAATACCGCTCAGGCCGGCAATGATCATGCTGGAGGGTCAAACCAAGCAGTCATCAATCCAGGTGCAGGTAAGCGTATCCTGATGTCAGGTCTCTGTACTCAGCTTACTTACCAATCTTCTTGTAGTTTCTGTGCAGGGCGGAGCTCAAAACACCACCCTCGATGCGTACCTCGCTGGTGGCAGTGAGTTCTAATTCTTTTCCTTTTATTAACTAAACTTATGTATGCCTAGATTATCCTTTGGTCAGCGGCGCTGGTCCTCCACGCGGTTGTGGTCAAGTCTTCCATGCGAGGTGTGTCGGAGTTTGGCCTCCAGGTCCGCAGGGCAGCGGTCGTGGTCATGGGGCCCCGAGTCCTGGCTCTAGCAGGGATAACCCCCTCTTCATCATGTCGAGCCCGGGTTTGAGCCCGGAGAGCCCGTTCGTGCTCTCTCCGTCCTCTAGCCCTCAGCCACCTCCCATCCAGCAACCCGTTCTCCATGTTGTCCAGCAAATCCCCGCTCAGCAAATCCCCGTCCAGCAACTTCCCGTTCAGCAACTCTCTGTCCAGCAACCACCTGCTCCTGAGCCCATATATGCAACGGTCGTGACTCTCCACATCGTTCAGCAAATCCCCACCCAGCAAACCCCCGTCCAGCAAACCCCCGTCCAGCAACTTCCCGTTCAGCAACTACCAGCTCCTGAGCCAACGTACACAATGGTCGTGACGCAAAAGTCATCCCCCATCGAGGAGCCTAAGCGCACGTTCGCCACAATTGGGATGCAGACATGCCGTGTGTTTCTTCTGTCGGCCCTTTCATCCCCCGCCTTCGCACCACGTCCACCCGTTCAGATCAACAACTCTGATTCCAGCCCGTCTCTGCCCTCCCGTGATGCTTTACTGCCTGATGTGGTTGATGGATCTGACGAGGAGATGCCGGCATCTATCCTCCCTCTCAAGCTCCCCGGTTTGAGCCACACCCTCCCAGCTGGGGCAGCTAACCCCATTCCCATCAACCTGTGCGTACGATCAGATCCAGCAAGCCCCACCCCTGGCATGAGTCGCAAGCGTCGCGCGGAAGTCGTGGACCACGACTCTGCTGGCAGCACTCCGAAGTGGCAATGTTCTGTCAAGGTCCCCAATACAGATGATGAGGAGCACACTTCGTCCCCCCCTTACCTGACTCGTTCGACCCCTGTGGTTCCTCCAGCGTTTTTACAGGTTTCGCCCAACATCTTCCCCACCCCCGCTATAAAGAGTAGATGGATAAAGTACCTCTATAATCCTGTCTCTCTACTCCTATTTGTCTAAATCGGATCCGCGTGTAATACACTGAATCTAGGTCGTGTGGTCAGTGAAGGACGCATGTCGGTTCTACCCCCCCTCGCATGGCCATCCCACCGACTCGAAGTGGGACAGAATTGGCCATCTGGGTCCAACGTGCCTGCAAAGAAGCCCACTGCAGGTTCGTGCCTCTCCAGAGAGCAGCGAGCAGACGCGGCAGTTCACAACCCGCGGTGGGAGCTCCGCATGGGTGGCCAAACCTGTCCCAAGAATGCTCGCAGCAATTTCATGGCAATCGAGGAGGGCTCGAAGTGGTTGAACCCCCAGGAAGCTTCCAAAGGCTTGCTAGGGTTTGTTCTTGTTACGTAACTGGTGATGGTTATCTCGAGCTTCATACGATGTTGATATATCCATCCGCCTTTGAGACCGTACGGCCTAAAACTCCAGCCTACTATCGAGGACGAGGAAGCTCACCGCACGCCTTCCTTAAGCCAAACCTTTCCGTCGACGTATTTCACTGCCACAACAACAACTGGGCCCCAGACCGTGTGTGCACCCCTTCATCCGATCGCACCTAGCATCAGGGTGGTGTTCCATCACCTGCCACTGCCCTTTCCGACCACAAGAAGGGTGGACATCATGCCTCTGGGAATGCGGTTGGTTATCGAGTTCCCGCAGGCTCGACCATCTCATTCCCACTGCCCTCCTCATGCCCCAACACCGCCCATATGCGCTGACTTGAGAAACTTTTCTTCACCCAGTACTCGCTGGGGCTATTTCGATGTGACCTTCCAGAGACGCAAGACTACTGCGACTTCGTTGACGCCAAGCACTCCCAGGAATTGGATGGAAAAAAATTGAAAAAACGGTGCGTATGGCCTTCCTCTTTCCTCACGTCTTCCTCTCTGTCTATATCGTAGTAGCACAACAATGACTCTCATGTATTCTCTGTTATATAAATCTCATCTTCGTTCTGCTTCGTGAACATGTGTGAATATAGATTCCTAGAAGATTACATCAGATAGTTATGAAGATGTCTGAATAGTCATTGACGTCGTTAGTTCGCTGTATGAATGGTATGAACATTCGCTAAGGGATTGCGCAGTTAGAGACTGTACTGTAAGCTCCGCGTGCAGACACATAAGACCTACCGGCGAATGAAGCTGGATCCGCTCGCCACGTTCACGCTCTTGCAGGCCGAACATCAGATACGTTACGGCTTTGAAGACGTGCGAGACAAGCCTTGGATCGTGATCTCAGGACATCACGCAAACTGGGCATACCGTCATATTGGAGCATTGAACCTGCCTGTTGTGCGGGTGATGTCCAGAACACCCTTTAAGTACCTCTCCTTCGCACCTTTCACGCGTGTGCACTTCCGGCCTTTCAAATTGACCTATGAGGTTCACGAAGATTATGATTCAGTTCACCCGAAAAGAGTGCTCGAAGAGATATTACATCAGAGTCCCTTCTGTTCGAAAGTAAGACCATTCGAAGCTTTGTTAACTAGCAAGGCGACACGGGCCTAACTCCGTTTCGATACAGCAAAGAAGTTATTCCATATTGAGCTATTCAGGCATTTCCACGCAATATAAAAGACACCGCTCAAGAACGATGAGGAGCGGAAGAGCGCTGCGCGACAACCGTGTCAAGCGCAAGCTCGTATCGTCGCGCTAATGCAATCACTAAAATACTGTCCCCATGTGCCAGGTCAGCCACCCCCTCCTTGGTTACGAGGCGTCGACGGTACCAAACGAAACACAGGGAAAGAAAATTTTGAAAAGATCTGTAACTCAGCCCGAGGGAAAAACTGAGCGAGCTGGTTCAGCATCAAGTAGAACTGCTGCCGAGCCATGCACCCAGGAATAGCGCTGGGTATTCTTGTGCATGACCCTTCATCCAAATGTAGCTCCATGGGGAGTAGCAGCGTTGGCATCTTCGTCTTCAGAACCAAACGCTAGCGTTAGAGTTCAGTGCCTAGAGGTCTCAGAACTATGCCTACCCTTATGAGTTCAGGCTAGAGTTCAGGATTGCTTTGTTCAGGGAGTAGGCAAGCGACGGGCGATCACACACAGCGGAGAAGTCTTCAGAATCTGGCTACGCTCAGAGTTCAGCCTAGATTCAGGATATTCTTTGTTCAGGAGTACCAGCGACGGGCGCAACACACAGCGCGGAGAGAGGTCTTCGAACTGGTACGCTTTGAGATCAAGGGCCTAGATTTAGGATGTTCTTTGGTTCGGGAGTGGCAAACGACGGCTGTCACACCAGCGGGGCGCATGGAAATATTTATTTTTTTTTTTTGCATGGGTATCATATGGTCATATGGGCTATGGCATATGTACATGAGGATAGCGGTCGAGGTGTCCATGACGATATCAAAAAGAGAGTTTACCCTGGTTTCCTATGCTTGGCAGTCCAGACTTTGGCAGGGCAAGGGCGCAGCAGCGCGTCGCTCATCCTGACTTTCAAATCCTCCAGGAATGAGGTCGTCGAGTCGGTCCGCGAAGGAATCAGTGTCGTCGTCATGGGAGCCCCATTGAGAGAGGAGCGCGAAGGGCCTGGTTCTGCGGGGCGGAGGGCGAGTCGAGGAACATGGCCTCGCTGTTACCGCCCCTTAGGCCGTTTAAGCCAAGAACAACGGAGAGGAGAGGGGGCGAGTCGGAAGACGTAGAATAGAACGTCGCGAAACGTCGAGAGTTCTTATGATGGCGGCGAGGAGAGAGGTTTGGAGGTTGTGCACGCGTTCTTTTCTATGGAAGTGGCGTGGTGCCCCGTTTGTTGCGAGGGGTGAGGTCGCGGCGGAGGCTGTCCGTGACAGGATGGCGAGATTCGTCTCAGGGATCCGAAGCTTACCTTTGGGGAGTCGCCTCCTCAGCATACATCGCTAGTCGGTCGAACGGCTCCCCACTTTTCCTTGCCTTGCCTTGTTTGGAGCTGGGCTTTGTCAACCGAGTCGTGCGTCTCAACTGGAGTGAGCGTTTTCTTCCAAACGTGTGGAACTGATGCGCACTGAGGGGAGGGAAGTGGCGATACACATGCGAATGAGGGCGAAGACGGTAGGTGCCTGCGTGCCAATACGAAGGTGAAGGATAGCAGGGACGGCGATGCCACGACGACGAGGCAACGGTTNAAGCCAACAACACACAAATCCCGCCGTGTCCCAAAATGGAGCGAGGCCAAAAAAAGGAAACCCCCCGCCCTTCGTCAACAAATCAACTAACGTGACTCCATGACCGGTGAACGCCCCGACGGTGAGTCGACGCGTTCTCCCTTTGCGCATACCCCGGCCATGTCCATTTCCGTTGGGAAAACCTCATGCCGCTCTTTGTTCAACCCCTTCTTGGCTCTTGTTTTGAATGTCATTCTCTTACTTTTCAAACGAACGTTCGGAGGCCACAACCGCCCACTTGGGAGGATCTCTTCTTGGGCTACTATTACGGGTCGACATATTTTCCTCGGTGTTCTCCCGTTATACCACCGCCCCGCTTCCTGCGAGTTATCTTCTTGGGAAAATGCTTGCACCTCTGCTCGCCAGGCTGGTCGGGCCAAGGTTCTTTGGATCTGATTCTCAGTCTGCCAAAAATACAATACTGTTTGGGCCGTTCTTGGCACAACTTTTGAGACTTTCCTGCGGTCCGAAGCCAGGAACACGCACTTGGTGGAAGCTTCGCAAGGTCCAATATCTCAGGGCAGCGAACGAATATTCGTAGAAGCGTGTACATTAGTTTGGCTCGCTGGTTAACGGTACTGGAGGCAAAAAGACCGTGCGGGAAGAGCATCGAATGGAAACGCAAGTTGGGGCACCAAAATTAACGAAGTGCCCTTCCTGCTTGACGGGTCAAGAACCTATACATTGAAACATCTACTGTCTTGGAATTTAACTGCTCGGAAAACACAAAACCCCAACTGGTCGAGGACAACCTGAAAACGACGCGCATCTCAAAGCGCAAAAACACGCGACTGGAAATTGGCTGGACAACTCCGCGCTGGTGTCCAGTCAGTTTATTGTAGGTTCTACCTTGCTTGCATATTAAATTTTATCTTCTAATTATTATCTTACTTGGCGTTGCTTTCTGGGCGAACTGATAACTATTACCGGACGGGGGAGGCTCATTAGGACGGTGATGACTAACATTGTTCTTGCTGATATTGCTGCATCGAGAAAGGTTTGAAGGCTGAACATATTCGCCTGCACTGGGGACAATGGGCGCTCGGTTCTTTCTTTGGGCAAGAGTAAGCTCCGTGAAGCGGGAACCCTTTCTCGGGTCAAATTCTGCTCGTGTCCTTTTCCTGAGGCTCAGGTTACAGTCCGACCGTACTTCTCTTTGATGATCCAGACTTTCCATCGCAGCGAGAGGGCCTTCACGAACAGGCAAGGAACCTTGTCTTTGTATCGGATGGCAAACCCATAAACAACAATGTACTTGAACATGCATCCTTACAAAACCCAACTCCTTGTCGTGATTTAAAATGGAACACGGTAAGTATTGTATTTGATTCGCCTTCTGTCGCATTAAAATTGCGGGCTTTACAGGAAATTCCAATTGCGTTGGATTCGCCCTCGAGTGGTTACAGCTTGGAAACCACATCTCTTATTTTCTCTGGCTGTCCCAGCGCGGAACAAATCCCCTGGTTATCCCCCGCTGGATTATATGGAACTGATCGTGATCTCGGCGCTAATAGGCTCTTTGGTCAGCGGCTTACCCTGGAAATCGTTTCCATTCTTTCTGTGCTGGTTGCATTTTTCTTCCACGCGTGGCCAGCAGCATTTTTGTAGATTCTCCCGAATGAGCTTGTGGGAGAAGCTCAGGCTTTGGTTCGCATTCAACTGCCCTTGAAATTTGCTCAAGTGTGGCAAGGAAATTCGAGCCCTTCTTGGCCTGCTTCTGACTTTCCTGAAGTATCTGGAGAATGTTGGCTTATCGAACGAGTTCCCTCAAGATGTGGTTCGGCGTGTGTAATCGAAAAGAACGTACAGTTGTTGTTTGAATTGACAGATACAATATGTTGTTTGAAAGCGTGCGTGGTTCCCTTACTAATCTGATGATCCACCTATCCTGATTCAAGCCTCCTTCCATTAGCTGGCACCAATTCTTGACAGGCAAGTTTTTCATCGAGGGACGTAGACAATATCACCGCGTTGATCATCCTCTTTACCTGATTGGTCGGCGCATCATCCAGGCATTTCACACATTTGCCAACTTCGCCAAAGAGTGTTTTTGGAAGGTGATGGACATTGAGCGATCCACACATCGTTGTGCGATTGTTGAGAAAAGTAACGCACATCACACTTGACATAATTGAAGTTTGCACGACATGACATATCGGCTGAATCTCTCTCTATGCAAACCACCACTATTGATGTCGACCTTGTCGCATATACATGCACCTGTCGCGCCTTTCCAACTATAGCTACTGCAAAGCACATCTGTGCAGATTCCAACCCTCTTCCCCGAACTCGGATAACGCCATCGATTCCGACCTCCACGGGAATGCCGCTGACGACTCCAGATGAAATCTCGCAGAACAACGAAAGTCGATTCTGACACGGAAGGCCATACAGACGCTTTTCATCCTGTAGCCGCTTTCGAGTCCCGCAGTTGAGTCCTCACGGCTTATAAACTCAGCAGCGTCTTTGCGATAATCCAGCAGGCTTGAGCAGCTTCGCTGCCAGTCTCCCGCCTTTCAGACGATGTACGGGAATGAGGCAGACCTGGAGTGCCACTTCACCTGTGTGCCTTGCACGAAATGGCAATCTATACAGAGCGGTCCGTGTCCTTCCAAGTACTGCGCAAAGGCTCTCACCAAAACCTCAAGTCGTGGCCTGAAAACTCAAGCAGTTATGCTTCGCACCATGCCGCAAAGAAGACAACGAAGCGCCGGAGCGGGAGATCCCTCGTATGGAGTCCTGTTGAAGCAGTGGGTAAGAAGGTAAAAGAATTGTTGTCAACAGAAGGAGCCAGTGAGTTAGGGAAAAGATCCTTCCTGTTCTGTTTTCTGACATCGGCTCAGTGCTTCAAGTACCACCACCCATAATACGTGCCACAACATCGACCACTCTGCACCTCCGAGTGCCTGTCAAACCTTTGCCATCCATCGCATCATTCCTCTTCCTCAACCTCAGGCAATGCTTCCAACACTCTCTCCTGACTGTATACCACCGTTACCCCAGACAGCGGTCCTTGCCAATGCAGCCACAATCTCTTTCACCTTCACCCGCACCGCAGGCGCCTCTTCCTGCCACATTCCCTCGGCCATCTCTACCTGCGCTCACCAACCCCAGTACCATCTTACTTACCGTGAGCGAACTCGCTTTTATTGATTGTTATCCGTAGATTCCTCCCTGTATATCATCCTTTGTACACTTTTTGGAATGTATTTCTACTGCTCTCCTTTAACGTCCCTTCACGAGCGAGTCCCGTTATGCGTTACCCCGCATTAGTTTCCTGAAACGACAGTGGCAAACAATAATAAACCAATGGCGCCGGCGGGTCCGTCCGAATTACTGACGTCTGAACGACGCGTCAGTTTTCTGCCGCTATGTGCGCAACCTATTTCGGGGATAACTTCACTGCTTCTAAACCTGTTCCTCCGCTTCGGATGCCACTAGTTTAAGGTACTTACTACCCAAGCAGCTCAAGCTTGGTGTAAGATGAGGGCTGTTGCCTCCAATGATAACATGGGAATCGGGAATCAGTAGAGGAAATCCCAGTTACCGCGGAATCTCAAAGCTGGAGGCCAACACCCTCGGAGTGTGAGTCCGTGAGAAAACGGGATTCGAAGTGCCAGCCCAGAAGCTCTAGTCTAAAAATAGTTTGCTGCGGAACACTTGTCGCAACTTCTAAGTGTCTGGGGGTACAAATTCCCAAACATATGTAGGGTACATATAGTTTGACATGAAGTCAAGAAGTGGTTTATTGCATAACCCTGTGAGTCACCTGCATAGTTACCATAAAAATGAAAGAAACAATGAATACGACTCCTTACAAGTGCATCCACAGAGTGTTGGCCTTTCGCAGGTGTCGAAACGCCGTTGAAAAATTGCACATATCACAAAATCCTCGCACTCGATCTCGCAGGGGTTCAACCGCGTATTTGATTTTTTGCATTGAGAATCTGTATCACTGTGGCTTACAAAAGACATGACAATCGAGGGACTCCATACCCGTTGGCACTGCAGTGAAGTGTCTTGTCGAACTTGAAAAATACATGCTCTGATATGACAGAACAATTTGACCGATGCGTGCATCGTGAGCATAGTCATTTATTTTATTTTATTCTCCCAGAAGCGATGGGAATTGCTGTTGAATCTAGTCGGTCACGAAAGGTGGGGCGGGGCAAATTTTGTTGGTAAACGAGCGCAGTTCTTATTCGAGGCATGCCCTATTTTATCTTCGAAAACAAGCAATCGTGTGAGTGAGGATATGTAAGCTAAACCGTATTGGTGCGCGCCTAAGGCCTGCGGCGATAGACGCTTGCCATTTCCTTGCCGCCGTACGCCACTATCCCCTGCACAATAGGGCCTGGTAGACATCGGGAACAATTCTGGCCCGCAACGTCCCTCCTTGTCCATCATGGTTGGCACTGGTCTCCCGGGTCCCTGCACTCCCTCTGCGCTGTGGTGGGGCGGGCAACCCAAAGCGGACTTCCCGCTGTCAAGAAGCGCGAGTGGGTATCGGCGATCCGGATCTGAGTTATAACAATCGACTCAGGACTCCTGCCAGACTCTGCCCTCTCTTTCCCCACAGCAGCTCAAGACAAGGATCTCTATTTCGTTTCTTCGTGTTGGCTCGGAACGGCGGAACTGTCCAACCGTAAGTATCAAAAACTGTTCAACATGACGCGTCGCGTCGTGAGAACGGCAGGACCAAGCTGTGAGACACAAAATATGAATAAGGTTCGGTTCTTATATTGCACCCAGAGTCTATTCTAACGCCCCTTCTCCTCTGTACGGCCTGCTTTGCCCTCCCACCACCCAGGAGAGCCATTTTCATCCAAGACGAAGACCGGAAGCCAGAATTCAACTTGAAGAAGCAGTGACGGTCATACTATAGTCGCCCAGCAATGACAGCACAGCGAACGCTGGCATTAGTTGCCCTGGCCTTGGTGAGTTCTCCTATGCAATTCTCGCCTTCGCAGTGCCCACTGAGCAATCTCGAACACCCCAGGGCATTATCTTCTATCGCTCCGGGGCCCTCATCAAGAACTGCATCCTCATCCGGTCTCCGCTTCCCTCAGGGTACATCGCCGGCGCGGACTACGCCTCCGACTGTACAACGCTCAATACACTCGCTGCCGACCCGGCTGAGGCACGAGCGCTCAACTCTTGCGAAGACGCCGTGTTCTGGGAGCTACATGACGCGCAGGGGAAGGTCGTCGAGCGGCCAGTGATACTGAGCTGTGATGCGAACCGCAAGTCATGGAACACCGTCATGGGCCCGATGCGTGACCCCAACCCGCGCGGGACGCTGTGGATCTACGTTCCGCCCACAAGGACAAGCACAGAGACACATACGACGAAGAAGCAGCCAGCGCGCCTTCTCGCATCAACCGTACCAACGAACAGAGCTCACCGGCTCGATCTCAAGGGCTATCCGGCAGGGCACGACTTCCACCCCCTGGGCCTGGAAGTCTGGCCGTCCCGCGCGGGGGAAAAGTCGAACTTGTACGTCATCAACCATGCGAGGGAGCGCACCGTCATCGAGCAGTTCGTGCTTGACCCCAAGGCGCCCACGGAGGCGGTGTACGTGCGCACGATCACCTCGCCCTGGTTCCTCTCCCCCAATGGGCTTGCGCTCACGGGCCCCGACGCGTTCTATGTGTCGAACGACCATTTGCTGACAAGGAGGCTGCCGATTGTGGGCCATGTCCTGCCGGTCATCGAGTCGGTCCTCGGCCTGCCCCTGGGTTTCGTCTTGCACGTCCAGCTGAACGACCCATCCGAGATCCCCAAAGTGAGTCTGGCGAAGGCGTTCGTCGCCTTCCCCAACGGCATCGCCATCTCAGAGTCGGGAAACGAGGCAGCCATCGTCTCCACCTCCCTCGGCCAAATCACCGTCTTCGAGCGCGACCCCGCCACATCCGTCCTCTCGCGCAGGAAATACACCGCCATCGTCCCCTTCTCCCCCGACAACATCCGCTACACTCCCGGCCTCGCACCAAATGGCAAAGAGGCGCTCGTCGTCGCAGGCCATCCCAACTTCCCCGACCTCATAGCCGTCGCAGCCAACAAGTCCGGCGTCTCAGCAAGCTCCTGGGTCGTCGCTATCGTGCCGAAGGAGGGCGCAGATAAGAAGCCGGAGACGAGTTTTGATTTGGCGGCGGCGGTGTCGACGAATACGAAGATACCGAAGGATGGTGAGCAGTGGACGCTGAAGACGCTCTTCCAGAGCCATGGGGACGAGAGCAAGGGCGGGTTTGGGGGTTCCACGACGGGTTTGCTGGATCCCGAGTTAAAGGCGGTGTATGTCACGGGGCTGTATGCTACTGGTGGTGTCTTGATGTGCAGGCCAGGTTCTGGGATTGGGAAGAACTGAGAGGAGTGATTCATCTAACAAGCATGTACTCACAATATTGCCTTATTATAGCTGCAATACACTACTGACTCTTCTTCTCGAGTTTGTACATTGGAAATAAAAATGCATTGGAATGAAGGACAAGGAAAGCTGTAGGAAATGCAGCAGGAAACACACCACGAACCGAGAACAAAGTCGAGATAGAAGGGTGAAAACAATAAAATAAAAAGGACTTTGCAACATCTACGAGATGGGTACGTAGTTCCTCGGCCACGAGATCCATGGAGTGAAAGAACAGTGTGATATAAGATGTACACAGAAATAACAACCACATTACTAGTACGTTAAGAACAGTAACACTAACGAGGTGAGATAGATAGACGAGTCGTGAAGGAAGACGAGGAAGAGCGAGGTGAAAACACACAGATAAACAGAGGACAGGCCTCGAGGACCTGCCCTAGAAGAAGTTGGGTAAGAAGGTCCTGTGATATCAGAGGTCAGCAATAAATATAAGACAGAACGCAGAGGAGAGTACTCACACTGCACCCATACCCACTGCGAATGCAGCAACACCCCATGCAAACGACTTGGTCCTCGGCTCCAGGTGGAACCGACTCACCCGCCTATTCGTTGCAATAGCACGCTCCTCCCCCTCCGGCCGCGGCTGCTTGAAATCAAACTGCAGCGGCTTCTCCTCCTCCCTCTCTCGCTTCTTCCTGCCAGACGGCTCCTCGCCGACGTCCATGTCCTCCTCCTCCTCCTCGGCAAGGACAGCAGCCTTGGCAGCGTCCCGCTTCGCCTTGAGGTCCTTGATCAGCTTCTGTTGCTCCCGGATGTCCTCGTCGTGCAGCTGTGACCCCGCAACACCGTCTTCCACGAGCTGGTTCTCCTCCTCGACGGTGGTGAGTTCCGTGCCACCTGGAGTGTGAGACGTCGAGGCCACCGGGTCCTTCTTCGCCGAACGGGGGGCCTTCGGTGTCCGAGTCACAGAGGTGAGTGGGACGATGGGGCGGGGTGCTGGGCTCTTCGTGCGTGCAGATCGGCGAGGAGGGGCGGCCTTGACGGGAGACGGTGACGCCCGCGACGGCGGTTTACTGCTCTGGCTGAGCGATGGTGCAGGAGATGACTCTTTCCGGCGCTTAGCGGGAGGGTTCGCTGCGGTCGGCGATGGCGTTGGGAGAGACTTGGAGGCAGATGGGGGCTTTACGACCTCAACCTTCGTCGCCGCCGTTACAGTCTCGGTGACGGTTGCAGTTGTCGTGGCCGTGGCTGGGGGTAGCACGGCGGGGGTGGCATTGGTGTTGGCCGCGTTGGCAGCAGCAGCAGCCTTCCCCGACCTCCTGTAGTTTGCCGTGGGGTCAGGCACCGCCTCAACTACCGAATTGATGATCTTTCCGAGGGAATACGCCTTCCCGAGCTCGAGCGCCAGCTGCGGGCTGACCCAGGTACCAGCGAGACGAGTGATGTGTGTATCCTTCGTCGACCCGTTGTTCCCACTGAGATCATGGTGCTCCTTCACCCACTGGATCTCGACCTTCTCCTCGTAATCGGAGGCATTGGGGAACGCAGCACGGAACATTGTCGTAAGGCTGACGGCGCCGGTGTCGAATCTGCGGAGGATGAAAGCATGGCCGGACTCCTGCAGGCGAAGTGTCAGAGATCTGGGCGGTATCTGAGAAAGGGAGTGGCATACGGTGGGTGTCTCGATTTTGAGGCGTCCGACCTGTGAAATGGGTATAGTGTGAGTATCGTACACGGAGAAAGGGGCGAGATAGACGAACGAGGATCTCCTTGCCTTGGCAGTGGAGGATCTGGTATTTGACAGGCGGGAGAGAGGGTGCATTTACTGTGAAAGAGTTAGTAGAGATACAAGGGAGGCGACGGAACGACGGACGATGGTCTTTGATATGTGGATTGGCGGACCTGAGGGGAAGCGGAGGACGGGCGACCATTCTGCTAGCAAGAGGAAAAGTAATGTGCGTGTTGGGTCTGATCAACCCGTGTCGTCAACAACCATCAACACACCTCGCGTTCTTCCCACGATGACTCATTAAACAAACTGAGACAAGCGCCTTGTTCACCTTGTATTTTCTTGTGCTCTACTTACGACACTATACTACACAGCACCTATTGTTCTCTATTCATGACCCTCAAGCTTTGACCGGCTCGCTCGTCAAGGGATAGTTCTTCGGGATGCCCAAGAATTGGGGTTTGCCCGCCAGCTGCTCAACCAGGTTCTTGATGTCCATCCACCAGCTCTTCTTGCCTCGTCGGTTCGCCATATCTGCGTGTTGCACCATCTCCGTGACCGGAACCATCTCGATGCTGTTCGCCTGGATGGTGATGATCGCTGCCGTTTCGGGTTCAGCATGGCGCGACTTGTGCGGAGGCGTCTTTGACAAAGTCTCGTGGTGCTTTTCGATGAATACCATGCACTTGAGCGATAGACGCGCTGCTCGTGCACGATCGATGGGAGAAGGCACACCACCCTGTAGCGTGTGTCCTAAGGAGGCAGAACGTGCGTCGAACAGTGATCCGCCTTCTTCGATGAACATCTTTGTGAGCACCGATGTTGTGTATACTTGCGAGGCGCTCTCGTTTCTGCAACATAATGATTAACTTCACTGAGACAGAAAGGAAGAAAGAAAAATCGTAATAAAATACACACCTGATAACCAAACGACCCTCACTTTTTCCCGGAAGATCTAAGCTGTATCTTGTCTTCAAGAATCGGACATCTCTTCTCAACATATCCAATCCCATCCCATCCTCGGGCGTGTAGACCAAGCTCGCGCCAACCTTTCCAACAGTCAGTGTATAAACTCAGAGAGGATTCAAATCAAAACTTACAGCAAGAGCACCCATCGTTGCGATATACCCGCACTTCCCTCCCTGCGTCTCAACGACGAACACCCGATCCCTGCTGGCACTCGCACTCTGCTTAATCGCATCGCAAGCATCCACAAGCGCGTTCAAACTGGTATCGCTGCCCAAGCTATACTCCGTCATCGGCACGTTATTGCTGATCGTCGCAGGGAGGTGCGTCATCGGGATATGGAACGCAGGGTAGTACTTCCTGCCCTCCTCGAGGATCATCAGCGCGTTGAACGCCTCGAAGCCGCCGATCATCAATATTCCGTCGAATTTGTAGTTCTGGAACTTGGCAGCAATGGCGCCCAGGTCGATGGAGGGGAGGGTACGGTTCGTGCCGAGCTCGGACCCTCCGCGCGGCGCCCAGGCGTCGACACCGAGCCAGGTGAGCTCGGAGACGTTGTCGTCGAGAAGACCGCGGAAGCCGTTATGGACGGCGAGCGGATGGTGGCCTTGCTTGATGCAGTAGCGCACGGCGGCGCGTGTGGCGGCGTTCATGCCTCCGGCTGGGGCACCCATACTAGTACCCATTGTTAAATGGAAATATGACTCTCGTTTAACGCATTTACTCACTGGATGATACCAATAATCATCCTCTGAAATCAAGTCAATAAGCTGATTCTCAATTTGAACAAAACAGCATTACTTTCTTCTCGGGCAACGTCGAGCTCTCTTCAGGGAACGACGAGAGGGCCTGGAAGGTCTGCAACATCTCCTGGAACTCTGTTCCACGGAGCTCGAGCGCCTTGTCGAAATCGTGTTCCTTTATCGCTTTCCCCACGGCTCTAGTCTATACAGCCCATCACTAAAGAGAAACTGGAAAGACGGAGAGCGTCATACCATCTCGACAGCATCCACCAATGGCACCCGAGTGATCTTGTTCTCCTGAATGCCAATCATATATGTCGGCGTACCGGGAGCTGCCTCCATGAGCGCCTCGACGGCGTTGATTCCTTGGAGAGTAGGCTGCAGATAAAACGGCGCTGTTGAATTACGGTCCATGAACGAGAGTAGAAGACCGACTGACGAAGATCCTGTCAAAAGCACACGGCCTTCCACCTCGCTGGGTATGTCCGAGCGTTGTGACACGCGTGTCGAGCCCAAGGCGCTCAGTCAGCACGTCCTTGATGTATTCGGCGCGGATGGGATTGAGCTCGCTGTCGTGTGCGCCTTCCGCAACGATGACAATGGTTTTGCGCTTGCCTACTTCACGGTGCTGCATGGAATGAATAAGTACTGATGAGGCGATCTGAGGAGAAAACACTGACGCGATGGATCTGAGCCACATCTCGTCCTCCCAGGGTTGAGGGCGGGCGTTCGGGGATGAAGATGAAGTCCGCACCACCACTAATCACAGAGAGACGTATAAATCAATAAGTCATTTTCCTCGAAACGAAATGAAAGAAGTAGAACGGGGACGTACGCGACACCAGCCAACAAAGCCAACCACCCACAGTCGCGGCCCATGACCTCGACGACGAACGCGCGCGAATGGCTCGACGCGGTCGAGTTGATGTTGTCGATCGCCTCGCATATGCGCTGCAGCGCCGTCGGTGCGCCGATCGTCAAGTCCGTCAGCGACATGTCGTTGTCGATAGACCCTACGAGCCCGACGAGCCGCAGGTGCGAGTGGTCCTTCAGTTGCTGTTCGGTGATCTGGTCTTTCAATCCGTCAGGGTTTGCGTAGAGGATGGAGAAATACGAAGATGAGACAGACTTTGATCGCGGAGGTCTTTGATAATCGAAGGCCATTCCGAGCGGAAGATGTCCGCACCGGTGAGCGAGCCGTCACCACCGCACACGACGAGTGCGTCAATGCCTTCTTTGATGAGATTGAACGCGGCCGACCGACGTCCTTCGGGTTTCCTGAACGCGACTGAACGCGCAGTGCCAATGAGGGTTCCGCCCTAAACGAGAGAACAGTCCGGATCAGTTACTCCATGTATGCATGCAGAGCCGAATGTTTTGTTCCGTGTTCATCAAGGGAATAGAGGCCCTTCGGAGGAATCCAAGAACCACCCTCGCCCCACTTGAGAAGAAAGAAGAATAAAAAGGCGGAGAGGGCAGGATGCCTGTCTCCGAAAACCATGACGCACTCTTGCATCCCAAGTGCATATAGCCTCCAATCCGACGACCGAAAAAAGCAAGAAACGACATCTTACCTCAGAGAACCACCCACGAACATCATCCCACCCCACTCGTACGATATACCTCCCTTTGAGCGTCCTTCCACCCATAAACTCGCTCGTCCCATCGCGCAGGAGCTCCCCATCTCCAAACCGCAGGTTGTGCAGCAAGTTCTTATCCGTCTTGAGCTCCGTGTCCTTGACCGACTCTTCGACCTGCTCCGCAGCTGCGGCGTTTGCCTTGAGCGCTTCCTGCTCAGCGTGCTCTGTGTTGCCCCGCACGAGCCCTTCGTAGCCCTCGCGCACGATCCACATCTCGCATCCTCTGTCCACGTGGAGTCAGTATTGCGCCTCCTGAGGCAGAGAGGAAGAAAAGACTGACTTGAGGATGCCCCATTTGACGATGGAACGCACGGCGGCGTTCATCCCTGCGCTATCGCCGCCTGAGGTGAGGATGGCGATCTTCATCATAGCTGGCGATCAAGGTGGTGGTGGGTAACAGGAAGAGCTCTGGGTGCGCCGAGTAAGATGGCGGTTGATATGGGGTGGTGCAGCCCGAAGTCACAATCGGACTATCCTGGCCAGTGGCGGTGGTAAGAGCGGAAAACACGTCGCGTCCACAAACGTCACACGTGCGTGTGCTCAGTGTCTGGCTCCTTCGTGTTCCTCACAATTCCCGAGTCTTTAATGCCGCGGCGTGTGCTGTACTCAGTTGTGATAACGGAGCGGGAGATGAGTTGCTATCCCTGTTGGTGCTTGGTATGTGTTATTTATCTGGGCGCCCAAGACGCTCGAGAGCGAGCCGCCACCGCCTCCTCAGCGTCCATGATAATCTGGACTTCATTGTTGGATACGGTCGGCGCTGTGCGGGTCGGCACTGGACCCCACGTTCGTTGGTTGGCTGGAGGCTAATTTGCGATATCCGGGGTCGACGGCGAGCAGGGCTCAGCAGAAGTATGTACCCAATCTTGGTCCCGGGGTCCTACCCCGGACATATGTGCATGACGTCAACACTCATCTAGCTGAAGACGCGTGTCAGACTTGTGCGAGCCAGGACCTCACTGATTTTCGAAAGACGAGGATGCATGCTCGAAGCTCGAAAGCTTCCAAGAGAGTGCTCATTGAGAAGTTGACTGGTCGGATGAAAGTTCTGATTCCCAAAAACGATGAGATCACAATATTTGGATAGCTTCAAGTTTGTCGAGTCGAACCTCGAAGGGCCAGTAAATGTACCTATCTTTCTCAAAGCCTACCAGGGTCGAGTTCGAACATTCTTCAAATGCAAGAAGGAACGGACTCCTTGAAGTATATTATTTACAAGCGGAAAAGCTGGACAGAATCCGGCAAGTTGGTTAAGCGCCAGTCTTTTTTAGCGCCCATAACTAGTATCTTTGCGTATTCCCTCATTTTCCTCTCCGCTATTTCATGCTATCCTGGATTTATTCATCTGCATCCTCTATTTTAACTGAAGCCCTCTCATAGCTTTGCTCTTCGTTCGTTCATTAGGAACGTCCATAGTGATGTACTTGTCCTTTTGAAGCATTCCACGGATATCGAAACTCACATGTCATGGTTCAAAAAAGTCCCTTTGCAGAATCTCGCTTTATTGCGTCAGACGTTTACTCCACAGAAAACTGGAGTGAGAGACTTGCGCATATTCCTGGATTGCAGGTGGGAACAACGTTAACTCGCAGCGACGAAGTCGGATATTGCAGCTTCCGAGTATCATCTTTCACCCCCGTTTTCTACTCCAAACCCTATGACTTACGGAGCAAAAGAAACCTGTCAGACAGAGCATTGCAGACGTAAAACTTCTGGTATATTTATCATACACAAAAGCGTATACCTTTGGCCCCAACTTCGACAGTGACCCGCAAACCGCCTGCAGGCGAGAGGGTTGGAGGGGCACAGACGTGCCCCTCCGTTTTGGGCTAAGCCTTGTCCGATCAGTAAGCAGGAGCAATCAACTTGATACACTTGGCTTCCTCCTCACGAATGACTGAGACAATGTCTTCTAAGGGTACTTTTATGTCCAATTTGGCTAATGCGCGCTCGAATGAGCCGACAGACACTACTTGAAGACCGTATCTGGCGGAGGAAGCAACATGACGGTACTGGTGCTGCGTGAGTGACGTGACCGGGCCGATGCAGACTGCTACAAAAGCGTGACCAACTGGATGGAAGACACTCTCATTCCTATCCTCCAAGTAATGCAAACGCCGACAGGATTTGGGAGGCATTACCGGTCTCCCCACAGTTCTCTCTTTCCACATCGATGACTAGCCTTCTATGATCCGCCAAGTCTGGGAACAATTGGACGACGAAAGAACTTGTCGCCTTCAACATTCGGATAGCTAATGCGACTGGCCCTGCCTTTTTTGCAAGCCTGTCTCCCCAACTCCCCTCGACAACCTTCACATCCCGGATGGGCCTTTATTAAAGAGCGATTGACACGTCTTCCAGCACTTAGGGGCTGCAGAGCAGGCAACTAACCTCTAAGGAGTCCGCTGTTGATGACTTCGCTGTCTTCATATTCATCTTGCGTATGTCGGATTACGATGACGACGATCGTCTGAGGAAGGAGATTTCAACATTCAACATAGAGTTCACGCCAAGGCCGTCGTGTGCGTCATGGACAATTTGGATTATCTTCTTCTCGTCCAGAAGGCCAAAGTGAGTTTCTTTTCAATATCTAGAGTTTATCCTGTATTGCATACTTACCAAGCTTACAGCGCCAACCTTCGTCTGATGATCCTGCACCACAGCTTATCGCTGGGGCCATCGCTGCCTACTGTCAAAACAACTTTTGACATACGCGGGCGGGTCTGAATTCCCGCTCTGCTATGTCTGGGATCACCATGGTCGGCACTACCCCCATCTTCTATCGCATCCCCGTTTCGCTTCAGCTCCTGGAGGCTTTGGTCACGTCGACGTACCCCAAAGACATACTTCTTTGATGGTATGCGCCCCTTGGCCGATCGACGTATTGTTCCACGATGGCCTCTGAAGCTTTCAAGGCTTCCATGGTGTGTCCCCTTTCACTTTGACTCATCTGCCAGATCTCATCCAACCTTGATGCACTCCAAGGTGGCATCTCAGGTCCAGCGATAGAGCCAGCTATTTCTGTGTTCGCGTTATGTAGAGGTTGTTTGCAACGTTTTCACGAAATGTTGCGAGAAAAGGTAACATTTCTCGGAGAACATTGGTTCGCTCCACAACGGCCCCGCATGCACTAGCCTGCCTTGATGTACTCTCAAACAGGAATATGTGCACGAACCGATTCCAAAAATAATATTGCTGGTGGCATCGGGCTGCACGCCATTGCTTAATACTTGGTGGTTGCACTGGCTTCATTCCTCACCTTCGGGCGTCTACAATCATGAGGATTGCCTCTTGACCCGCTCGCAGTCGACTTACGCCCAGCAAGAAGACGCAATACTTCAGTGACTGCAAGTCACCGTCGACCGAATACTTCCATGGAGAGGCCCAGCCACTAGACGCCGGACATGTATCGCAGATCACATCCATCACGGTGACAGGTGGTGCGCGGTAGACGCAGGCGAAAGACCTGCTTAACCGTTGCCAACGCCTGCGAGGTCTTGAACATGACCAAATTGGCATACTTACGCAGCGAACTGCGATGGCTGCATGTGACGGCTGCCTAATTTAGAGAGAGAGACCCCGAAACTGAGTTCGGGAATATAATACTGGGCATTGCCATATAGCCGGTGTAGCCTGTAGCTGTGCCGCCTAGACTGCCGCAATGACGCTGGCATGATACCTCATGGGCGATAGATCGGAGGTCGTTGTGCACACCGCAGAGTCTCGCAGAGTAGTCGAGATACTTACCCCACACTCGCCTGTTATCTTTCTCGAAGTTCTGTTCTCAGACGTGGGAGATGAACTAGAAATAGACACGGCCGACGGCTTGTTTCGTGTAAGTTCCTGGTCAATTTTCTGAACATGATGGAGCAGAGGCGGAGAGAAGGCTCATTAGAAGTCCTTCGACGGTTCCGGCAATTTGCTTTCAGGGTTTCGAATCGCCTTCAGATTGCCAATGGGAGGCGAAAGACATGGATGGGGTACAGAGAGCACCACCCTCAAAAAACATTGTCGCAGGAGTTGACGGGACAGTGGCGTCTTGGCCGTCGGACTCCGTGCCGAACCGCCCATTAGTAATTGGGAGCTCCATCACGAGCCTGAAGGACATTTCATTCCCCACACCATCTCTTATCGTTACTACAGTGGCACTGTGCTGCATGGGCCTTCTGGCCACCCTCGTGTGCTGAGAACATATTCACAAACAGCAGCAGTTCCGGAATACATAAACAAAGAACTGATCTCGCTTTTGTGCCTGGCCGTTTTCCGACAGCCGTCCTTGCACGTTTGAACTACCCTGTCGTCTAGTCCTTCTTACCGAGCGTCCTCCATCTCCAAATTTCCAATACACGGTCCGTTTTTCCTCTTTTTAACCCCCCAGAGCGCCCCTCACGCATCGTTTGTATCTTTTTTAGCCGCACACTGGCATCGTTAGAAAGCGCCAATTACTCGGTGAGGGCCAGTCGTCCTCACCACGCACAGACCCCGCCCCCCTCGTCGTATGCAGAGCAAGCCTTCGACATCAATATCACCGAGCTCGTTCGCCGTATTGGCCTCGACGACGACGAACCCTTGACTGAACAACCCCAGGTTCCCCCAGCACCACAGCCATCCCCCGTCTCCACCCTCCCACCAGAAGTTCTTTCTCACATTTTCGCTTGTTGCATACCCCAAGAGCAATTCCCCGTCCCCTGCAGCACAGAAGCACCACTACTGCTTTCCCATGTGTCAGGCTACTGGCGTGACCTCACCCTGGCGCTACCTCACCTATGGACCGCCCTCCATATCAACTACAAAGACCCCGCAAGCGACATCGCATTCGCCAGCCTCTGGCTCTCGCGCTCCGGGAACCAGCTACTCAACCTTTCCATCGCCATCGACTTCAACGAGCGGCCTCAGCAAGGAATCATCGATGTGCTGTGCCGACACGCACCGAGATGGAAGCATGTCCGGTTCGACTTCCGGCACCTCTTTTGCGAGCCCATGTATTCCCTCGACCTCGCCCAGAATAATATTCCCAACCTGAAGGCCTTCGAGTTCCACGCGCGTGACGTTAGTAACACGAATGTGTGGCCCGTTACCCACCTGCTGTCGTCTGCGCCCCAGCTCCGGGAAATTACCTGGGTCGACGACCTCGCCGACACCGACACCTTGCTCGAGCTGCCATTATACAATCTAACCCATCTATCGCTGGCGATGGATCACGGCTCGCTCGACTACCTCGAAGTCCTAGAACAGTGCGAGAATCTAGAGCACATCAGGATTAGCCGCCCATTTTCACATACGCCCGCCGGTCGCGAGCCCCTCGTCCTTCCCAAGCTCAAATCCGTCAACATTTCATACGACCTGACGAACGTGCTCGACCACCTCGTTCTCCCAGGCCTCCGCGAGGTCATGATATCCTCCGATGGCGACAAGCAGATCCAGGTGCAGCCACACTCCTATTCCCAGTCCCTGCCGCACCTGCCGCCGTTGCCTCATGCCTACGCAGAAGGCCCCGTGCCAGCGTCCGCATCCACACCCTCGATCGCCCCCTCTGTGGCCCCGGTAGACGGCTGGGATCCCACGTCCTTGTTCTCCGTCATTGACCGATCGGCCTGTGCCATCACGCGCCTGTCCATCAACTCTCCGATGACAGAGGACACGCTCGTACGCTGCTTGCACAAGATGAGTGCCTCGCTAGTCTCGTTGGCCGTGCACTGCGTGCCGCTGGGTGATGCGCTGCTCCGTTCGCTGACGTTGCTGCCCCGAAGGCAGCCGGAGCACTGGGGGTTCGAGGCGTATGGAGACTCGGACTCGGACTTCGGGGGCGAGTGGGAGGGCTTGTGCCAGCATCTCGAAGAGATCACCCTTGATACACGTGTCGCGAGTTCACCGAACGTGCTTGCGGCAATGGTAGAGTCGCGTTTGCATCGCACGCGGGTAGAGACGCCCGATGGTCATTGCAAGGCGTTGAGGAAGCTGAGGATCGTAGACGGCCATCGGGATTTAGAGAGGTTGAGGGAGTTTCAAGTCCTTTCGCGCGTTCGTGGAGGCCCAGACCGTTGGATGGCCGATGGCAAGTTCACGGTAGAGGCCATTCCCCGTCGATCGACAGCCAAGGTCCGGTCGAGGGCCTTCATTTTCAGGAGAAAGTTTTGTGTCAGTCACTGAAGTGGTTGATGTGCGTGTTGGTTGAGGTGTGGTTGGTGCGATATAAGTAGGGAAGAGGGACAGGGAGGCCAAGACAGAACGAGCGCAGAAACGTCCGATGTGGGCTGATACATATCCGCAGGACCCCCCTTCTGTTTCTGCGATAATCATCCGGCGATCGTTCGCGATGGAACATTTGGTTGCATTTTTTGTGGCTTCATCTGTTTATGGGTGGAATTGTTGGTTTTCCTTCTTCACATTAGAACCTGGCAGCCGGGCAAGAAGGACTAGCTGGTGTTCCTTTCTTCCAAGCACATTCTTTCTCTATGGACGCATCAATTTCCCCTTAGCCCCAACAACATTGTCCCCGACTTTGCCAGGCATCTGTATATAGTTACATGCTCTGCTTTACTCCGCGTTTACTTTACCTCTTCCGTTACTAATACCAGTTTCAAGTATGTAGATATAGAAACCAATACACACACTAGCATCCATCCAAATCTAACCTCAGTCTCACTGGGTGCAAAGAAGGCTGTCTTCGGGTTCAGCGGGTCGGCAGCGGTTGGCGCGTCTCTAATTGGGACACGTGATTGGCATTTCGTGAGACGCGACTTCTCTCACTTCACCAACCTTCGACTCGAACTTCTCTACAGCTTCGCGATTGCCTTTTGCTGTCTTCATCTCCAGACTTCTTCTTGCGTTATTCCAGCATCACGCCCTACTTGTCTTCATCGAGATGGTGCATCTCAGGCTGAACGAGAAAGAAATCAACCCCAATCCGCACATCAACTTCATAACGGCCCTTCCAGCTGACCCTCAGGACCAAGAAGATGCACGTCAGCTACTGAGAGCTCTTGCAGCGCAGGTTAGACCCATCATGAAGGCACATGGATTCGTGGTCAACAGCTTTGAAGAGGTGCGAGGTGTGGCTTCCTTGGAGGATTCGCAGTTTGCTGAAATAAGAATGGTGTGGCAGTATGAATACAACCAGGTATTCGCAGGCAGAAACTGGGACAGCGGGGAGACTGTCGGTGCGAGATTACGATATCCCTTATTTTGGCAATAGACGTTAAGAAATGTCTCTAGAACTTGTGCTACGGCGCGCAGATGGGTCTTTCTGCCCGATATACTGGCTGATAGGCACACTGTGCCATGAAGTCCGTCGTTCCATTTTCCATGTTAGAATCTACTGAACTCTCTTCTCTGCTAGCTCGCACATATCAAGGCACGTTAAAATTCAACTCCAATCGGCCGAACGAATCTGAAGTCGGCTTGCAAGCAGCATATGAACCATGGACCTGCGTTCCAAGCCCTGTGGTCTCGCCTGAGAGTAGAAGTGAGGCAGCTGCAGGATCGAGGGTACTATGGTGATGGTACGCTATTTTTTCAAGGGTATATGCGCCCCTCGACTGAGGATTTGGGGTAGGGTACTGGTCCTCTGGCACGAGACTTCGTGATTCTGCTCGTGTTGGCGGCGAGGGAATCGAGGAAGGCGACCTACCGGAGTATATGGTGCGTTGCCTTCGCGAGAAATCGCATGGTCTTCTGACTTGTCTCATGTCCAGTGTGGTGGGGCACAATCGCGAACACGGCCTACTGGGACCCGCCGTCGTCGCGGACCGCGAGGGAAACGACGTGAAGTGGTGCCCTCGTTGCATACCGGAGCACAGACGGCGAAGAAAAGGAAAGCAGGGGCACGTGTTACGTCTAAATGCGCTTTCGTTGGTCAAGGAGCTACCCTCGGCGATGATGGGAAAGGTGTTGGGTTTGGAAAGCGGGCTGCCAGGCATGCAAATTGCTTTGCCTGACTGTCGATATACGGCTGATAACGACCTCGTTTTATAGCAAACGTGCAAGAGAAGAAAGGGCTCTAGCTGCTGAGCGCCGGTTACTCGCACTGCAAGGTGTTTCCCAAGGTTAGTATTCTTGTCCCTATTACTGGGGTATGTTGCCGAACGTCTCGCAATCTTAGATACGAAGCCATCCACCGTCAAAGCCGAGGCGTCTGCAGAAGAGGACTCTGACGACGACGAAGTCGATTTCGTCGCCGAAACAGATGCCGACCGACGAAAAGCCTTGGTAGACTCCGAAAAGGATCCCATTAGCCACCAGGAAAAGCTCTCTTCGCGGACGTCTTGGAAACTCTTCAAAGATGAATTCAACTTCGACAAACCTCCCAAAGCAAGTGGCTCCGGTTCGACGTTGCCAAACGATATCATCGACATTTCCTCGGATGACGACGGGCAGGACGGGGGATCGTGCGACATGCCCATCGCCTCGGGTTCAACCTACACGACCGGCTGGTCGGGTAAGGGCAAAGGAAAGCAGAAAGGAGAATATCAGGCTTCCACTACTGCCTCGACATCGAAACCAAAGGGCATACTACAAACAGAAATTGATTTGCGCAAGAAGGAAGCGCTCGGAATGGCGCCGGTGAAGGGTGGAAGTCGGACACTCGGCGCAAAACCACCCACGAAGGATACCGGTTCCGGTATGGCGACTGGAGAATCTTCCGGCAAACAGCCCCAAGGCGTATGGAGCTGCCTGGTCTGCACCTTGTGGGTAGAAACTACGGCGCCTCGATTGAATTGTGCTGATATCCGGCTGTGTATCTAGGGAGAATGAGCCGTACCACCTCTCCTGTGCTGCTTGTGCTTCGCCCCGAGGTCAGCGTGTCTGGGCTCAAAATGCCTAGGTCAAGGCTCTGCTTCCTGGTTTCAGAGCCTTCTGCATTCATCAGTGATTTATCAATGACCTAGCACTCTAGCACTAGTCAATCCTCCCTACTCGACGTCATACATCGCGAACTCGGACATCTCGTTGCGTATGCTGCGCAGAGGCATTGCTTTCTCAAGCAGCTCCGCTTCTCACATAAACCCACTTCTTCGCCTCCCTCCTGTATTGGCCTCCAGAAAGTGAAGTCTTTCACACCTATTCTACAAGTCGTAAGGACAAGACGAATAGTGGCGAAATGGGTATATGGTAGGATGAATATATAACGATAAATTTGGGGTAAAGTTAAACAACACCTGGTAATGGCATGAAATGGCTATTATGCAGCAGATGTGAGTTGTTGATGGATGGAGGTCATCCAGCTCTACGATAAAGTCGAGTAACACCTCAGCACGCTCACCAACACACTCCTCTGGTACAGACAAGAAAGGAAAATCTCCAGAGACCTGAACACGAAAAATGAGAGAAAACCAGATCCACCCTATCATCACCATCGTCAAGATCGGCGTAATGCGTTAAAAATCCAGCGTCAGGTAACGATGGGGTGCTTTCGCAACGTGCGACTACAACCAATCGCCGAGCCGACGTTCATGAAAGAATGGGGTATCATTAAGGGATTTAGAGCGACATGAAGGCGGCCACCAGTCCAGCGAGGACGAGGAGAGGGGTGCTTGCTTGGCGAGCAGTGATGGCTCCGCTGGTGCCGAAGGGGTTTGTACCGGCGTTGGCAGCTCCCACAGGGGTAAGGTCACCGCTTGACGAATCGTCGTCAGAGGTCGAGCCGGACGTAGATCCGGACGTAGTGCTACAACAAGACCAATTTAGCCGAGAAGCAAGGTGGGGCAAAGGGGGACGTACGTCGAGGTGGAGGTGGATCCAGCTGTCGCGGAAGCGGCGGGGGCCGAGCTAGAGGCAGAAGCGGAGGCAGAGGCAGCGCCCTTCAAGCAGGAAGCATCGTCGCTTGCGCCAACGGTGATCTAGAAAAAGTTTGACATCAGGTTGGCATCAAAACAGCACCGGCTTGGCCACGCACCTTCCCGCTCCAGGCCTCATCATCATCCGCGTCAACGAGAGAGAGCTGGACCTCGGTTCCAGCAGGGATGGTGGTCTTCCAGTCGATGAAGGTCTTGGTGAAATCACCAACTTCGACACTGAAAGGGGGATGAATAACGCGAAGGGAGGAATGATGGGGTTTTCAACTGACAGGGCGTCACCGCATGGCTCGGAGGCCTTCACAACGATGAGGTTGTAGGGGCCCTTTGTGGGTTCCCAGGATATCCTGGATGTTTGGCACTGGGAGAACGCAATCATGAGCAGGGCGGGGGAGGGGAGCGCGAAGGAGGCAAATTACCTGCTTGAGAGCAGGAGTGTTGATGGCAAAGTCGGCGAGGACGCCTTGGATGGCGGGTGCGACAAAGAGAGCGACGGTAACGAGTGTGGAGAACATTTCTGTTAGTCGATGTGGGATAGCGGGGGCGTTAAATAGAGGGCGGAGGGGGCACGCGGGGGGAGTGAGGACAGGAAGAAGGGGATGGGGAGAAAAGATGCATTTTGTCGAAACGCACGGAAAAGGCACCCTTCGCCCAAACACAACATAACAATCAGCTCCCAATTCGGTGTCAAACGGTCGCTCCCCCCAAGAACAATGCTCTCCATTCATCAAACGCCTTGGCATTATTGCTTGTAACTACATGAAAATCTACCAGCTTTACGGCCATCCTCACCGTCCCTCATAACTTCGCCGCTGGTTTGTCCTTGAACGAGGCTAGCATCGTCCTCTTCGTTATGCTGAAGAAATGGAAAAGAAAACACAGTTGTCATGGCAGCACGTTTTCCATGTCGAATGGGAAACCTTACCCTGAATGTGCAATCGTTGAGGGGGTCTTTCTGGGTCCTTCGACCGCGATCCGCTCATTTATCGGAACGTAATCGCGCTTCCCCGACCCGACATAGATCTGCACCAAATTAGCCAACTCCCCACACAGGCGCCGTAGGTTCCAACGTTACCTGACGAGGACGCCATATTTTCACGCCGCCCTCTTGCAGCATCATCTGGGAGTTCCCGAGCATCAGTGTTTGGATACGGAGACGCACGGGCTTGGAGACGACGTACTTGGCGCCAATGAGCCAGCCATCCCACTACACGCGGCACAGCAAACAACACAGGGAAGAAATCAAGTGGGAAGCCTTTTACACCATTCCAGTCAGCATGCGGCCAACAACGACAACGAGGATGCTCACCCATCGCACGGTAGATGAGTCCGCTGTGAAGGAGTGGGTCAAATGCACATGGCTTTAATGTCCGATATTACTTTACCTCCTACGACCGGAGGTAGTTAAAAATATTGAAGTGAGAAAACGGGAACGTGGAGGAGGCCACGTACCAGAAATCGACGTTCGGAGCCAGCTTGCGTTTGATAAAGTATTCGTCCTTCATGGCAGCCTCGTGCAATGCCATAGCGGTCTCTAGCAGTTCATCCTTGCCGGTACTGCATAATTCTCCGGTCAACGTGCCATCCCGTAAGATTTCAAGGTTACAAGCATACATCTTGAAAACTTCGTCTGCGGTTTTTCGGACGATGAAAGAACGTGGATCGGACTGCAAGTGCGAAGTAAATCAGCCCCACAGGTGAAAATAACGTTCACAGCACGAGGACAAACCGTCTTGTACACACGATGTCCAAAGCCTGACAACACCTTTTCGCGCTTTTTCACAGCTTCGATGAATGCAGGAACGTTCTCCGGTCTGAAAAAAAAAAATTAAAGGGAGTAAAACCAAAAGGAGACAGCATACTTACTTGCCGATAGAGATCAGCATTCGAATGACGGCCTCGTTGGCACCACCTGGGGGAAATAAGATGATAATTCAAAAATGACCTAGGAGAACCAACCATGCAAAGGACCACTGGTGGCCGAACGGGCTTAGGGTTGTTCTCCGACATAAACCGAGGGTAACTTACTAGAGGGAAGCGCAACCGGCCCTATGAAAGAAAAATAGTTCAAATGAATGAATAGTGGGAATGAATGCAAAACATACGCTATCGCTGAGTATGGGTCGACAAGTGAACTGCCAGTCTGCAAGACCGTAGTCGCGGAGGCATTCAACTCATGATCAGCATGGAGAAGGAAGAGAACATCCAGAGCCTTTTCGAGAATGGGATTTGGGGTGTAATTCTCCTCGCCAAGGTGGTCCATTTGGTACAAAAACCTCGTGGGTACCCTTAGCTTCTTGACCGACACACAGACTGAAGTTGCTTACGATCCCGTGTAGCTCAACCCTGTCGGAGGTGTCACGAAGTCGCGGCCTTGACGCACACGGTATGCCATCCTATGCAATGTCTGCTCAATGATTGCGGAGGCACGAGACAAACAAACTCACGCAGCCAGTGTGGTAGCCTTTCCAATGAGCCTGTAGATCTGCTTGTCCATCACTGCGAGAGAAGCTTTGTCTCCTTTGCTGAAGAGGGTCTGGCCTGCATGAGAAGTCCACGATGATGACGTGCACGAGAGGGTAGGATGTGGGTGGCAGACCTTGAAGGGAAGGGTTGGCCTCGGCATAGTATGATCCAAGGTAAGCGAACGCGCTTGTCAAAATTGCCATTGGGTGGGCATCATATCTTTGAAAGAAAATAAAAGGATGAGGACACTCGTGTAATCAAGGTCAAGGCGTCTTACCTGAAGGACCGGCAGAATTGGGCAGCGTCTGAATGGGTGACCCCATGATGCAGCACTTCATTTTGGAAAACCTCGAATTGAGACTTGGTAGGGAGAGAGCCGTATATGAGCAGGTATGCGGTCTCTAGATGCGAGGAGTGCAGGGCGAGTTGTTCGATAGGATATCCTCTGCAGCAGGCCTCAGGCGTGATTTTTGGATAGCGTTGAGGATAGCTACCTGTAACGCAAAACTTCGGAAGGAAATTGAATGATGAGACGTAGTAAGTCTGATAGATGGGCCACATACTTCCAGCTTCTCCGTCGATATAAGTGATTTCACTTCGGATAACAGCCGTGTTCAAGAATCCCTTGTCAGAAACCCGGAGTCCCTTATCCGTCTCATTCTCCTCTCGCTCTCCTTTCTGGAACGTCGCCTTCATGTCCTTGAACGCGGTCGCAGGTATGCTATTGTCCACGATCCTAAAGCACAGAAAACGCGTCAGCGCTTCGAATAACTCCGAGTTTGTCCCTCGAAAGCACATACGGAATTTCGAACACCTTTCCTGTTCTGTTATCGCGAACGGTCAGGCTGTTGCTGATTCCGGAGGATTGAGTTGGTCGGCCCATGGTGAGGTTGGTGAGTGGGGAGCGGTGGAAGACGGACGGCAGAATGGGATGACATCTTCTGTATCTGAGAGCAATTCCGGGTCAAGTTACTGACGCGGGGTAAGCCGACGCGTCACGTTATTCGCGTTCTGGAGAAAATCACATGTTGTCGGCAATTGCAATCCACTCACCCGAACCGCCACAACGTCGAATGTCGACGAGTGTAACTTTGGTTCTATATTTTCTATACGAAGACCAACGACCCAGCGCTGCTGATTCTCTGCGCCCTACGTATGCTACCGAACTTCTGAAATCAGGATCTTCATAAAAATCACGGTCTAGTCCGATCCTCCATTGAATACAATACTAAGTACTTGTGTCCCATCAAGAATCGTTGTTTAGGAATCGCGAGGCATTCAAAGTTTTTTCAAGCATTCACCACAGATTTTGCGGGCTGATTGGCAGGGATTATTCTCCTTGAGCGCTAGCCTCCCATGCTCCGAGAAGCACGTTCCAAAGACAAATGAGGCGGTCATGCTTGAAACGCAGCGCTTCCTTGCAGACACCTATTCGGGAGTCCTCGCGCCCAGTGCGGTTTCGCTCAAATCGTCGAACGGTAATAAGTCAAATCGATAAAAGTAACTTTGTACCGATCAACGCAACATGAAGGACCCCTCGGACCAGGAAATCCAGACATGTCGGTACGTGAGCATTCAGATCTGCACGATGTCAAGATGGGATGGATTGCGGTGCTGATCGTTGAGTTCTAACGCGCTTGGAGTTTAATTATGACCGCTCTCAGGAGTGGTACAACAGACACTGCATGCTTCGAATGGGAGACTGAATCCTCCGTTGGGACAAACGTGCGCGTTCTGGGGGTTATAAATAGGTGAGTGGACTGCGAAAGTGTCACAGGAAATAACGTTGGTTGTGAGTAGATGGGTGTCGGAGACTTTCTGGCACCGCAGGTGTTCTGCCACTGCATACCGATTTGGTGCCGGGACTGATGGCACCCATCCTTCTATTCAACTCCTCGCATGAACGCCCCCAACCGAAGCTCCGTATAGCCGCCGTATAAAAATAAGCCCCCATGCAGCCGATAAGAGAAGCCTCGCTTCCCCACTCTCCAGCCCCGGTGCTTGAGCTTCTCTATAGATCATGACCCTCAAAGAACGAATCAAGAGTGTATCCCTCATTTTTGCGTGCGTCGAGCTCTTTTTCACCATATCTCCGCGATAATTCAGGTCCTCGCTAGCTGTGGGACGGCTCTCTTCTCTGATGGTGTGCAATTTTTTCTTCTGGGCGTTCTTCGACGTCCTCAAGTACCGTCTTACTCGATTCTGTAGGATACGCCAATGGCATCATCGGAAGTGGTAAGTTTTGCCTTATCTAGTGTCCCAAGCCTTTCCAAGTGCTAAGAAACTCTTTGCCCACAGTTAACACTTGTCAGGCCTCAATGGGTTATGAACACGAATATCCACTCATCTCGGCCTCATTGCAGTGCTAAACAGGATCTACGGTCCAGAGAAGTTGAAGGCTCATGACTACTCTACGACTCTGAGCAGTCTTGCCTTTGCTGGAACGATAGTGGGGATGATCATCTTCGGTTAGGGATTTGCACCTTCCCCCAAGCATTATCTTACGCCCTGTCTAGGCTACTTGTCTGACAAGATTGGACGCAAATTCGGCATGGTACAAGTAGCCTAGACTTGTAGGAAGACGGTGGCTGATACAACCATTGTTAGATGAGTGCGACGGCAATCGTAGTGCTTTTCTCAGGACTATCTGCTGCCTCGTCTGGAGCAAATGGCAGTGTCGGAGGCATGCTCAGTATGCTCAGCGCCATGCGGTACGTGTCCATTCCCCTCAATACCTCCCAATCTAATGCATGATACAGCTTCCTTCTTGGTATCGGTGTAGGCGCGGAATACCCTTGCGGGTCCGTCTCCGCGTCTGAGCAGTCAGAGGAGCCTGGAATCAACAAGAAAGCCCAGCATCGGTGGTTTACACTTGCGACGAGTACGTTATCTTACCCCACCCCAACCCCGCGATCCTGTCAATGACTCCACTCGTCAATCTAGATTCTATGATTGATTTCGGGTTCGTCGTCGCTGCATTCGTTCCTCTAGTGCTTTTCTGGATGTGAGTTTCATTCTTTTTCTTCAGCACCACCTTATTCGTTGTTGAGCTAGTTTCGGAAACGACCACCTCCGCGCTGTATGGCGTCTATCGCTTGGTTTGGGCATGGTTCCTGCTGCTGCCGTTTTCATCTGGCGGTTGAGCATGGATGAGCCTGCTCGGTATAAGAAGGATTCAATGAAGCATGCCAAGATACCATATATGCTCGTTTTACGCCGTTATGGTGGGTCATTGGCTGCGATCTCCTTCACCTGGTAAGGACCAGTCAACTATCTTCGAAGACCCAGAAAGCATTTACCCCTACCAATTACCTCCAGGTTCTTATACGATATCATTGTGTACGTTTCCTCCTTTCTTTGTTCGTGATATACTTATTTCCTTCCTCGAAATAGTTACCCTGTAAGCCAAGTCGTTTTTCTTATACGGACTCGTATATGAACACGACATGAAAAGTTTGGCCTGTACTCCTCGATTATCATCGACCGGTAAGATGACTGTCCTTTGTAGCATCTCCGATTTCGCTGACTTGCCTTCTAGTATCACAGGAGGAAACACTGCCCTTTCTGTCGTCTTTGGTTGGAACGTTGTGATCAAGTAAGAAATATAACCTCACAATCGATCATAGACCTGCAGTTGACATGTCCTCTAGCTTGTTTTACATGCCAGGAACTCTTGGAGGTGCCTTTATCGTTGATTACTTGGGACCCAAATATACGATGGTCGGCCAGCTTTTATCCCTTCCCATCGTCGTTGCCTTTCTTAACCTCCGCATTTTCTAGATTACTGGATTGCTCTGTCAGGCCGTGGTTGGATTCATCATGAGTGGACTTTATGCCCCGTAAGCATGAACTTAAGCATCGTCAACTGTCTGGTGCTGACGGGTTACTAGTCTCACGAGGCATGTTGGAGCGTTCGCTGTACGTATTTCTCTTTTCCGCCTCATTACATTTCCTGAATATTAGCAGGTCGTCTATGGCATCTTCTTGACCTTTGGAGAGCTCGGTTGGTCCCTTCGCTTCTATTTTCTTGAGTCGAATGTTGTAACGAGCAACTCTTCAGGCCCGGGCAACTGCCTTGGTCTTCTCGCCAGTAAAACGAGCCCGACAGCTGTTCGCGGTCAGTACTACGGCGTTGCTGCTGCCATTGGAAAAGTCGGTGCCTTTGTCGGTACATGGAGTAAGTTTAGAGACACTGGGTTCCTTCTCGTTGCTCATTATGCCTCGTAGTATTCCCTCCCATCATCGACGGTAAGTAGTGCCATGTTGTGTAATCCTGGATGCTGACAATCCCCTCTCATCAGCCTTTGGCGGCACTTCAACTGACAGAGGAAACACCGGTCCTTTCTGGATTGGTAGTGGTATGTCCAGACCAAACGTTGCTTCTTGAAGAGGCTTACCCTCCTCCAGGCCTTGCCGTCCTCAGCGCAATCATTACTCTCGCATTCATTAAGCCTCTCACTACAGACGGCATGGAAGTCGAAGATCGTGAGGTTCGTGATATTCAGTCATGATGCACTAAGGTGGCTGAAAGATCCATAGTTCCGTGCGTATCTCGAAGCACATGGCTATGATACTTCGGCCATGGGTTTGCCTGGAATAGAGACGGAACAGTCGTCCATAGATGAGAAAGATGAGAAGGTCGAGGTGCAGGTGGTTTGAGCCTTTCTGGTGCTATTGCTGTTTACGAGACGAGATGCAATAACGAACCCGCACGAACGAAACGCTGTATGTCGGAGGAGATTAACGATGTGTACCTTAATATGCGACTCGTGGGGTTGTCCCATGAAACCAGGATCACGTCCGTAGAACCGCAAAAAGTGAACGTCTAAGAATCGTGTTGAGATACAGGCAGAAAACACAAGGGGGTTCGAGTTAATGTTCCATTGCGGTCGATTTCGTCTTCGCCAGTTCGTTCCTGTACGACGCCATCAGACGGAACGACGAGGATTCTGAATGCTGGCTCACCTCAGCTGCACGCTGAACTCGTCCTCGATATCATCATCGTCCCAGTTGTCCTCCCACAACTTATCACCACCCGATTTGGCTGCTCCTGGGGCAGCTCCGCCGAGATGCGCTAGATCAGTCTCTGAATCCTTCCAATCTGCATAGAGAACATGCCAACCAAGTCAGCAAGCATGGAAAGGCCGATGAGACACCGACTTCAACAAACCTGCAACGGAGAACTCCTCGAATTCGTCATCTTCCTCTAGAACGCCGAGATGGGGCTGGGTTTCAGCCTTCGACTCTTCAGTTAGCTTTGAGGATTCAGCAGGTTTAGAATTGGAGGTCGATGTCGACATTATGGGCAGTTGGTAGTAAGAACTGAAGAATTGACACTGGGCAGGGACACATGACGCGTCTCCTCAACATGATCGCGACGCGTGGGAACTATAGCTTTGGACTTGCCACTCGTCCAACTCCCAGAACTTGTTACAATCTTCAGAGAATATTCATTTGCAGTTGTTATTCGAAGATGGAACGTTGTAACAGTCGTAGGGTATGTAGTTTCCAAAGGTTATCGTAAGGAAAGAAAGACTTCGCTGAACTGCCCAAAACCAGGAAAGTGTGGAAGAGTAAATAGGAGAGGGTCGAGGAGAAAGCATTGTTGACTAAAGGATCGGGTTCATAACGTGTTTCCAGTGTGTGTGACGCACAGGTTCATCTAACGCAGGGTAGTAGAATAAATTCGGAAGAGAGGCGAGGCTGGGAAAACGACCTATTGGGCCATCGAGCACGGGGATAAAGATAGTATGTAGGATGAAGGATGAAGGAAGAAGAATGTTACAACGGTGCGACTGAGTCCATCCACCGACTTGATGGGCTTTCTTTCTGCTGTGGTCCCTCCTTGAAACTCCTTCACTTCTCATCTTCATCTGGTATTTCGAGGATTCCGTCAGATATGTCGGATGGGGCGGCAGGCTTGAGGGAGACTGATTCAAGAAGGTTGACGATATCCTCAAGGTCGTCCTTGCGCTCTTGAATGGGTTCTTGAGTAGTGTCTTCTGTGATCGCCTCTTCAGCAGCCTCTTCAGCGGGAGCCGGAGACGGCGAGAGCGGTGTGGCTTCGTTGTCCTCCGAAGAACCACTGGCGTCGTCGTTGGGGTTATCCTCAGGACCCGGAGAAACTACAGAGATCTCCCCTTCCTCTTGCTGAGCATCGTGAGCCTCTTCGGCGACATCCTGGACTGATCCTGCTGACTCAGTTGTTGAATCTGCTCCGTGCCCATTCTCGACGCTCTCCTCTGGACGACCAGCCTCCTTTACTTGCTCCTCGACGCCCAAGACAGCGACAGCAGCTCCAATGGTGGCCACGGTGGCAGCAACAGCGGCACCCGTGGCGGCCTTTGGGACAGCAGAATCCTTCTTGGCCTTCGAACCTGTCGAGGGAACCCTCGGCTTTATTGTACTTACTCTGGGACTTGCAGCAGCTGGGCGGTAAGAGGAGGCAGGCGTCACAGGCGTGGCTCTCTTTGACAACGAAGCGGCAGTCGGTTTGCTCAAGCGATCCATCGCGCTGCTGCTCAAAGTCGCCTTTTTCACCGGGGTCGATACTGGAACAGGCGCATTGCGGGATCGTGCAAGGGATGCAGCCGTAGGAGCAAATAAGCCGGTCGAAGGCGTCTTTGGACGAGTAACAGAAGTTGGGGTTTTGGAACGCGAGGCTGCCTGGGAGGGGGTCTTGGCTCTGGGTGTCATAGGTGTCTTAGGTACTGTTTTCTTAGCTGTTGTGGTAGAAGCCATGGAATGTCCGGTGTGCTGTGGCTTTAGGGGCTGAGGTGTCGACACCGATGACGACAGTTTCGGAGCTGACGGCTTGATAGCGGGCTTAGCAGGCGTCCTGGAAGCTGCAGGGACGACAGCCTTTGAGGAAGCGGGCGCCGAGGTCTTGCTAGCAGCAGATTTCGTTGTAGGTGTCTTAGCAGCTAGTGTACGTGGAGTTGCAGGCGAAACGAACTTCTGGGCAGATGCTGTTGTAGGGGTCGCGACACTCGACAGTTTCTCGACGTCGGATGCTGCAGGGGCTACCGCTGCGGGTTCCATTTCAGTGGTCGACGATGGCAGGTCCTTCCTCCAGTTCTCGAGGAATGCATTTGGCTCCTGCTGCACCTGCCGCTGAGAAGCGTTCAAGGCCTTTGCTGTAAGTGGGACTTCAGGTTCGTCGGGCGCGTTCCGGGTCTGATCAACGATTTGGGTGCTGAGGGCAGCTGGGATGCGTGAGGAGAGGGGAGGAACGATAGGCAGCGGCTGCTTCTCGACATTGGTCACGGATTTGGGAGGCCATTCACGCTTCTCTTTGACCTCTTCACGGGCGGAATCCCCAGTGATGTGGGACACGACACTGGAACTGCGCGAAGGAGAGCTCGCGGACAGGGAAAGGCGCTTTGTCTGGGTCTCAAATCGGCCAATGAGATTCGCAACACTCTGCCGGGGACGCTCATCTGGGAGTGGCCTGACTCAGAGGTCGGATCGTGAACAAGATTGATGACGCGACACAGGAAGTGGTGAGACTCACATCTGTCCTGCTTGTCTCTACCCTGCAGCAGATTCTGCTCTTGAAAGATTGCGGGACCAAAATTTCTAAATCGATAGATCAGTAAGAGGTGATGAGAGAAATCGACATAAGAACGACTTGCAGATGGACACTAGGTTGTCGTCGTAAACTAAAGGGTATATGTACTCTATTAGGTAACACTCTGCCAACCCGGGCCTGACGTTGGTACATTGGTAGTTAGGTTGGCTGATAAGATAAGTCACTCTCTTAACACCTTAGCGAGGATTCACTTGTGCATCACCTATACACATTTCATGGTAGCCAATTTCTAACTATAGAAGCTAGCTTGACTCCGCTCCTACCGCGCCAAAAATGTGATGCATGTTCTACTTCGACGATGTCTACATTTCCCTGCAAAGTAGTAACCCAACTTGCATATCTGGATTGTGACGTGAACTCATCACTATCGCCGAATATTACGAGGACGTTGGATTCGTCATGGTGAACTAGGTCCTCAAGCGCCTTCGCATAGGACGAGGAGTTGAACAATGTCAACCATGCCCGTGGACCGAGAGGGTATGAGAGCAAAACATGAGATGTCTTGATACCAGGAATCACAGGGAAGAGTGACGCTATGAGAGAGCCATGAGAATAACCCTAAGAATGCATAAATCGAGTCAAGGAAATGCACACTACGGAGGAGGTTCGCCGTACGTACCAAGATTACGAGCGAAACCACGTTCCCAATCTTTTGGGTAGCCCACTTCACGAGTTCTTCCAGATCTTGCGCTTCTTTGAAACCAGTAAGAGAGGCCCAGCCTGTAGATCTTCCAACTCCCCTGGAATTGAATTGAAGAACGTAGTAGTCTCCGTCAAGCATAGGTGATAGCAAAGAACTAAGCACTCTATCCCAATCCTTAGCAGGGTTGGAAGAAAAGCAAATTGCAAGGTTACTCACGGGTCCTCCTTCCTGCCGCCTAGCCATGACCAAGGGTGAAGGCACACAGCAAGCTTGTTGCATGCTGGATTTCCTTGCGCTGGTCGGTGGGAGGGCTTCCATAAGTCTACCTCCAGACACACGCCAGAGGGGAGATCGACAATAACGCTATCCGGTTGTAGTTGAGAGTCAGAGGACATTCATCGAGCGTTGCAAGGCGAGAATGGTATTGTGTGGGACCCCTTCAAGGTTCAAGGTACAGATCCAACGATTAGGTAATGCAGTGGTCAGGAATTTCCATTTCCATCAAGCTCCCACTATCATGACGTCGAATTTCTGCGATTGCCCGCTCTTTCTCCTGCATCCTTGTATTGTCTATATCCACCTATCCGACTCGGGTCACAAAAACATAGGAGATGCTTTGCTTCTGACATTCTTTTGGCACTTGTTCGGAAACGCTCCGAGAAGCTCAACATCCTGGCTCTATGACATGGTAGCGATCCTGTCATTAGCACTCGGCAACTCACGCAGATCCCTCGGATTACATCGCATGACCGCTCCTTTATCACAATATTTGCTGCCGAATCTACGTATCCCCAAGACGCTTTCCCAGCAGGAATTAGAACTATGTTTGGAATGCCGTTTCCATGAATGCTCATGAAGGGGATTCCGAGTTCTGCTCTACTGGCGTCTCTTTGAAAGGTTACGGTATAAGCTTTACGACAAATGGCCGTAATCGCAACTCGTTTTGATAACTGACCGCAACGCCACCTAGCGTAATCAACAGACACGTTCATAAAGCCCGTCGTAGCCTCTGAGGCTATCGGCATTTATCTATCCGTTCTTCTCCATATCCTGCATCTCTCAACACTCAATGTTCATTCTCGTATTAGAAGCCGTACCCTCTACGGCTTCTCCTGGACCTTGGAAATCTGTCGACGTTCTTCGCTAAGTCTCCGCTGGACAAATACCAGGACCACCGCAAAGTCGATCTGGAAAGGGAACCAACACCCGCACCCGCCCTGCTTCATTACTGATTGCCCTTCATCTCCTCAGGGTTTTTCACAAGTTTCAACGTCGATGGCTGGAACTTCCACAGGGAATGCGGAGAAATAGGGTGCCTTACTCATTGAGCTGCGTTGTACTAATCAACTAATGTACAATAGATGGCAGATCATCAAGTTGACGGCCCTCTTTGGTCGTCAAGTTTTAGCCCTTTTATTAGTTGATGTCACACGCGTGTCAGGAAAGCCAACTATACGTCTCGACCCCAAGGCCCGCACCACATCGTTGTGAAGGTTGGACAATTTACCATGCCTTCTGACTCTAACCCCTGTGAAGGATCAGTACATCTATGAGGAGACTCGATTTCATTGAGTGAAACATCCACGATTTCGAAGCAAAAAATGACGTTCACCTTTATAGAGAAACAGGTTGATTTCGGACATGGACTCCTGGGAACCTTGGTAGCTTTCCGCTCCGCCTGTTCGTAGCCTAATTTGCTCACCACCCGGCAGGTGAACAGCATCGAAAGCAGAGAAAATGTTAAACCCTGTATTTCTATTGCCCACATGCGTGATATGGTACATGCAGCCTACATCATACAAAATCTAACAACAATCTCTGACAGTCCTACATTCTATAACGTTACGTACAAGGTACCGTGTCTTCTTTCAAACTCTTTATCCAGTTGCCCTAGGACATAATGTCGCATATAGCTCCGGATGCTTTTGTGGCAGGGTTCAAAACGGGCCGCGCGAGTCTGTCCACTGTCTGGCGTTGCATTCCGAAAACATTGACAATTTCGTAGATTGAAGTCCTATCTTGGATGACGAGAACCCGCTCTTTTGAGCTCCGTAGGCCAGATGGCTGCTTCTTTGACCCCTTGACGACCGATGGCTCCCGCACCCGTATATTGCACACGCAAACGACTCCCGTAACCCACTCTAACCGTCCATCGGACGGTGGCCGTCAACGACTTCTTCAGACCGGTCCCTTTTCAAAATGCCTTCCCTCGAACGACCTGCCCCACCGCTTGAAGAGCGCACCCGAGTTTCAGACATCTTCGACCTTATTCCGGGAAACGCCCTTCACGACCTTCGAGACGTCGTTGACGTCTGCACAACACATCGGGAAAATCATCGGAATCAAGAAGAAGCTCTCGCAAAGGACGAGTCTGGGCACCAGATTGACAAGCAAGATATCCTCAGCACCTTTTAAGAATTCGTTACTGTCGGGGGGGGTCGTAACTAATAGTCTGTTGCAAGTGAAGGCAAACATGAAAAAAAAAGAAACTGGCGTCAAGCCGAATAATATCCACAGAGGAGATTAGGCAAATGCGTACGGTCCATATTATTTCTTTTCTCCTGCATGCCTCAAAAACCACAGACTCTTACGTTCGCGCATGGAACAACTCTTGGCATGTCACGCATACTCTGGCTTCTACAAACCCACCAGGGTGTGCAGATAGAACTAAGGGCGAGGTTCGAGAACGCTAAAAGCAAGAACTTGTGTACGACTAACTTGGTCAATTCCTATCTGATGCCTGTGCCCGGAACTCTGATACTTTATACATCTGTTACACCTGATTAAACGCGACCTGCTTCGCGTAGATACCCACTCTGTCTGTTCCTCCGAGAACGAGTGTGACTATAAGCATATCATGATTCTAATCACGCTCAAATGACAGCACCGGCAGACATCCGTTTGCCATCTTGAGCAGCCTATCAAAGAAGTCGAGAATCAGAAATCCAAGTCCCAACAAACAATGTAACATTAATTTGCTTCGTACAGGAACCCAGAGGTTGGACCAAGATCCTACGACCTGAAGCCAGAAAGGCTCCAACCCGTGCCATACACACATCACGTTACACGGCCACTTTCCGCGGGAACATTCGCATCTTAAGTTCGTGTCCTATTGTTTGACAGTTTTCTATCCCGAGCGTTTGAGCATACTTTCCTCGCTGAAGAGCTCATGTGACTCGCGGAAATAAAATCAAAACAAACTGATCGTCGGTTTGACCACACGCTCAAGTTCTCAGTTGAGAAGAGGGTCCATCTAAACTATCCAACCCAATAACTGATATAAACTCTGTTAAGAGTGTTATGTCGATCTTGTTCCATCTTTCAAATTTCACCTAGACAAAGAGAAAGTGTGGAAGAGTGAATGAATTCAACCAACGAGCGGAGACAACGAGACGGGGGGGGTTTTCCGGCTCCCGCGATGGCGAACCGCCGCTGAGACCAGCTTTTGCTCTCTTCCTAAAGAAATTTCTTTTTATAGCCTATGCCTTCTTCTTTAACATATTTTCACACCTTTTTTGTGAATCGAACCCCCAAAACCCCAATGATAATAACTGGGGTAGCCCGGCGGGCGCGCCATTTGCCTCGCACTGTGCGTCCGTGGAATAGTGCGCATCCGATTTTTGGTGAAAATAATTTGAACAAAGGCGCGTCAGTTGAAAGTTAAATGTTATGGCTTGAGCCCAGGTCTGAAAGAGCGACGAAATGTAGCCATCATGCGAAAATGCGCGAAGCGCGAAATATGTATTACGCAGTACGTCTCACGGTTATATTGCAAGATATTAAAAGTAGATCAAGTCATATATCCCGTCCACCCGTCCACTGCGAACAGAGTCCGTCTTTACTGCGCACCCACTCTAGAGATAATAGGCACTGCTGAAATGCCCCATTCAATGAGACTCACTGCCCAGCTCATGCTGCGAGCACAAAGACTTGAAACATCGCTTGTTCCCCATTGAGACCCTACCGAAGCCGCTTGCTACCAACCCATCAGAGATATGACGCTCCTCAGGAATTCCCGAAGCAAGCAAATAACCTCCAATTCCCCGCTCTGCCCAACCTGCCCTTAGCAGCCCGAATTTCAATTAACTTATAGCTGTCCATTCTGTCACCCTCCCAAACACACTGCATATTAATCTGCTAAACATTAAATATTATTGAAGTCCCCTTCGTATTCGTGTATCGGATGCGTGAATAGGCATACCATATGTAGATTACAAAGAAATACCCCACAAGCTACATCGACACCGCCAGCCCAAATTCCTATCTATCTTGGTTCGGAAAAAATTAGATAACGAATTCGGCAACCAATAGCTACTTCCGTTGAATTGGGTTTCAAATATGTCAACGAACATTGTTACTGCCAAAAATTTCGCGCCGGATAAGCCCACTACCTGGGTACTTTGACAACAACGACCGGTCAAAAAGTGATGTGCGCACGGATAGGATATTCGGACCGTGTGCCTACGTTCCTACTGCCATGCCATGTCCTCTGTCAGCTGGACACGCGACCACCATTACGCTCCGACATGAAAACTGTGTCATCGGCGAAAATAATCAAGTTGGAAAACGCACGTGCCTTGCTGACACTTACTGCGCCGTCCTTGCAACTTCAGGATCGTCATTGGAAGGATCTGGCTAGCGATTTCTATGCTCTGCGTCTCCTATAAAGGTGTCTTGACCCTCGGCATTCGTTCTCATAACGTAGATTCGCTGAGGGCCTCAACTCTCGGATCTTTACAGTCATGTAGCACCAACCCTTTCCATAGTCGTCTTACAATCTATCGCCACCTCCAGAAAAACGCGTCTGACGATCGCCATTACACCCAACACGACCTCAGAGTGGCAAGGTCCACCCTCCCGCTTTCCGCGTTGCAGGTCTTGTTCGAACGAAAGTGATTTCTTCACGATTCCCCCCGCGGTTAGTCCGTCGGCATCAGATTTTATCCAGAATCCTCAAAGGCTTTTTCTCTGGCGGCGACGCTGTGTTGAGCTTTTCTAAACTCACGCAATAGCAGGTCCAGAACTTATCTGATTCCCCCACCTGGGAAATGCGTGAAGAAGGCCAACTGCGAATAATCGGTATACTCCCCACAAATTGAACCGCTCTCCCACGGAAGGCTTACTGGAAGACGAAACGGGATCTCCTCCCAGCTCTTCCCGGAGCTATTTATACGCAAACGAGCGCCCGGATATTATCTCAAACTCCTTCCTTCCATTTCCTGGTCGCGCAGTGCGAAGATGTTTCTGTCTGTTCCAAGCCGTGCGCTCTATTCGATTTCAAATGGTTTGAAAATAAACAAAGACTACCGCAAGTCCTGGCACTTGACAACATACCTGACCACCCGCAAAAATCACTCGGCCAAAGTGTTGAACGCACACCCTCTGTTGCTCGGCAATGATAGAGCATCCTAGCGTTGCCATAAGTCAATGACAACCTGAATTCCAGAAGAAGGCGAGTAACTGACGAATCCCTCCTTTTTCTAACAATGGTCTATGGTCCGCACATCATAAAAGGACGCGGCCGCCAAGTGGAACGGCTGTACGACGTTAACCGCCCAACGCCGGGGTACAGCTACAAAACGCAACTGCAACGATCCGACCAAGCAGCACCACACGGCCTCAAGGATGGAACAACGGCCCCTCTCACACGGACACGTAAAACAACAACCACGAAAGAACATCACATACGAACCACCAAACACTAAAAAAAAAGCACACGAACACCATTCGCAAAAACTGCGGGACGCAACTTCAATGAACAGTCGAGAAAGAATGGCCTGGGCAATCGCACACCAGTAGGACCACAAAACAGAAAGCGAATCCATCGACGCCCAACGAAAGATCTAAGCTCCCAAAAGCAACGCAATAACCACTGGACCCTCCCAATTCTTACTCACAACGTTGGCATAAGTAGCTTCTTCGACTGATTTCCCGAAAAGCCTACAGCTAGGATCCATGAAAAGAAATGGAGAACGCCCCAAGATCAGAACTTTCGGGCAACCATAGCCCAACTTTCGCTAACAGAGCCTATGATCGGACCGAACCCAAACCGCCTTGATTTGGGCGGCAAAAGTGGATTCGGGTTTTCGTCGACCCTGAACGGAGGATGCATCCCTCACCCTTACAACTGTGGCCCCCAAGCAATTGTGTGCGTCCACTTCATGTCCCCCAAGCGGGCCGTTGGAAACCCGCTAGCCTATAGCCTCAGTTTTTCATTTCGCGGATTTATCGGCCTTGCCTTGTACCAGTCAATATTGGCACCAGAAGCTAGGCCGTTTTTCGTCAACCTCCCGCCCATGAAGACCTTCGCGACCTTAGAGGACGTGTGACATTCTTCACAGGANAGAATAGATGAGATTCTCTGCGCTACCTGTCTTGTCCTACGACGCGTTTACCCGTGACAAAAAAGCCAGCTCAGCCGAACAAGAGCATCTCATCACCGTATGGCCCTTGTGAAAAAGGCTACGCGTCTTAGTAAAGCCGAGCAGACGATACCTTCTGTGCGAACCTATTCCGTGGAAAGCCCTTCACCGTCATGACCATCAGTTCAGTCCGGAGACGTGCTTTGAGAACTTACGCAATCTGACGCATATGGGGCGACGAAAATACCGATTCAGTGACCATCCGTTTCTCCTGCTGTCTACATACACATCTCGCTGATGAGTGAATCTTAACTCGATCCAAGAAGAATCTAGGCTCCTCGCAGGAAGGTGACATGCAGGTCGTTGTAGCCCACCAGGACATGGACATAGCAAGGATACTTGCCCAGTGGCAGTCCCTCTACATCATTTCCCTTCGAACGTAGAGCTGACCTAAGACCTTTACTGCGGCGCTAGAATTCGGTCAGACTCACAACTACCAATCTGAGCTTATGCACCGTGAAAGGAAACAGAACTGCTCGAAGACGATAAGTTATCCAAGAGAGAATGTTAGACGAAGGTAATTCTTAACGAAATATTCGTGAGCACGGATCCATATTATTTCATGCTTGTATTCATCCTGCAGTCGACCCGTTATTTTTTCATATAAAACCCACTGATCACTGCTGCTAACAGTCGCAGCAGGACGCTAAATGAAACAACATCTTCGGCAATCTGAAGTTCAACGATCCATTTCGTAGCGTGTCTTGGCGTTCACCTAGCAACACACCACCAGGAATTGGGTCAAGGATAATAACATAAAGGGGCGAAGGCGCTCGACATGACCCAGAATACCGTCTAGAAAGACGGACGAAGGAGACAATTGTGCTAGGTTGGACCCGACGAGCTTGGTCAAGGATCGCAAACTATACCTTCTATTCTGAACCGGTGTTCCGGGAAACGACATCTCTGATACAGCTGGTAATAGCAACAATCTCATATGCGTGTAGCACTGCACTAGAGTTGAGACACCGGGACCGCTTTTCTCAGTAAGAACGACGCTACACCAGGTCCCTCCGGCTTCACTCGTAGAACACGTGATGCTCTCGGCCGTCTGATACTATTATAAGCATATCTATGTAATTGGTGCGGTAAACTACATTATACACGGAACCATTTCGTTACAAAAACAGGAGAGAGATCATGACACACACAGTTCCGCAGCCATCTATTCTTCTGGAAATTCCAAGCGTTCGTCATTTCCTCTTTGAATGAGAACTCTCTATTGGCCAAAGAAAACGCGAGCGTGAGATGGTCGAGACAATCCATGAAATCAGCCCAAGAACTCAGCACAGAACAGAGACGAATTATCACCTCAACCTAGTGCACTAGTAGTTGAGCTTCTAGCGAGTGACCCACAAGGATTTGGGGACCTCAGATAGCCCTAACATGGCGGTAGAATATCGACACTTATTGGATATGCACCAAACAACAATCACACCGAGAAATCCCATACACACATCCACGTCCTAGCACGGCCAGCGTCTATCCGCGGGAATCGATTCGCATCTGTAATCGGTGTCCTTAGTTTGACTTGTCTATCCTCGAGGCGGATTGAGGCATGACTTTCCTCGCTGGAATGGAGCTGCATGTGATCTCGCGGAAAATAAAATCAAATACAAACTGATCGTCGGTTTGCACCACACGGCTCAAGTTCTCAGTGGAATGTGGGTTCCATCTAAACTATCCAACCCAATAACTGATATAAACTGCGTTAAAGAGTGTTATGTCGATCTTGGTTGCATCTTTCAAATTTCACTAGACAAACGAGAAAGATGTGGAAGATGAATGGATTCTAAAACGACGGGAGACAACGAGAGGGGGGGGGTTTTCGGTCTCCCGCTGATGGTCGAACTCGCCGCTGAGACCAGTTTTGCTTCTCTTCCTAAAGAAATTTTTTATAGCCTAGGCTCTTCTTCTTTACATGATTTTCACCTTTTTTGTTTGAACGAACCCCCAAAACCCAATGAAATAACTCGGGGGTAGGCCGCGGGGCGGCCATTGCCCGCTACTTGTTGCTGTCCGTTGGAATAAGTGCGCATCCGATTTTTTGGTGTAAAATAATTTGAACAAAGTGCTTGCGTGCAGTGAAAGGATGTAAATGTTATGGCTTGTAGGCCCAGGTTCTGAATAGAGCGACGAAATGTGGAGCCATATGTCACTGCGGCAAAAACTGCGCGAAGCGCCTGAAATTTGATGTTTATTGATACAGCAAGTGACCTGTCTGCACGGCTTCATATGATGCGCAGAAGATATTTTAATAACAGTAGAAATCGGAAAAAGTCCATCCATATACCCAGTTCCAGCCCCAGTCCACTGGCTTGGTAATCAAGAGTCCGTCCTTTGACTGGCGCGCACTGCCCAATTCTCCTACGAGATAGGGGCCTGCTGTTGCACCACCCATTCAATTGAGTACTGCACTGCCCAGCGTTCATTAGCTTCCGCCGAGCTAGCAATAGATTGAAAACATCGTTTTCCCCAAAATTAGAGATCCCACCGCTCTTGTCCAACCTGCTGCCCTTGCAGCAATCCCGGTCAAACAAATAACCCCTTGCTCCAATAGTTAGTACCATTTCATTATTAAGCCCATCTCACCTCCCAAACACACTGCATTAAATCTGTTGAAACCATAAATATTTATTGAATGCTCCCTTCTGTTTCGTTATCGGATGCGTGAATAGGGCATTTACCATATTGGAGATTACAAAGAAATACGCTCACATAGCCTACATCGACACCCAGCCCAAATTCCTATCTTATCTTTGGTTCGGAAAAATAGAAGACGAATCGGCAACCAATAGCTACTTCCGTTGAATGGTTTCAAATATGTCAAACGAACATTGTTACTGCCAAAAATTTCGCGCGCGGATAAGACCCACTACCTGGGTACTTTTGACAACAACGAACCGGGTCAAAAAGCAGTGTGGCCGGATTAGGCTATTCGACCGTGTGCCTACGTCTAACTGCCATGCCATGTCCTCCTGTCAGTCTGGACACGCGACCACCTATTACGCTCTCGACATAAAATCGTTTGTCATCGGCGAAAATAATCAAGTTGAAAACGCACGTGCCTTGCTGACACTTACTGGCGCTTCGTCCTTGCAACTTCAGGATACGTCATGGAAGGATCTGGCGTAGCGATTTCTATGCTCTGCTCCTATAAAGGTGTCTGACCCTGCATTCGTTCTCATACGTGAGATTTCGCTTGAGGGGCCTCACTCGGATTCCTACAGTCATGGTAGCACCAACCTCTTCCACTAGCGCGTCTTACAATCTATCGGCCACCTTCCAGAAAACGCCGTCGACGATCGCCATTACACCAACACGACTCAGAGTGGCAAGCTCCACCCTCCCTTTCCGCGTTGCAGTGCTTTCGAACGAAGAGTGGATTTCTTCACGTTGCCCCCGCGGTAGCCTCGGCATCAGATTTTATCCAGAATCCTCAAGCTTTTTGCTGGCGCGACGTGGTGTTGAGCTTCTAAAACCACGCAATAGCTAGGTCCGACTTATCCTCTGATTCCCCTCAACCTGGGAAAGATGCGAAGAAGGCCAACTGTCGAAATAATCGGTATGTACTCTCCCTCCCTGATCAAATTGAACCGCTCATCCGACTGGAAGGCTTACTGGAAGACGGAAACGGGATCTCCTTCCCAGCTCTTCCTGGAGCTTATTTATACTGCATATCGAGCGCCCTGAGTATTTCTATCTCAAACTCCTTCCTTCCTTTCCTGGTCCCGGCAGTGCGAGATGTTTTCTGCTGTTCTCAAGGCCGTGGCGCTCTATGTCTTTTCATGGGTTGTTTGGAAAATAAGTCAAAGATTCTACCGCAAGTCTGCACTTGACAACATACCTGGACCACCCGCAAAATCACTCTGGCAAGGTTGGGTGAAACGTCACATCCCTCTGTTGCTCGCTAATGATAAGCATCCTAGGCGTTCTGCCTCAAGTTTTCAATGACAACGCTTGGAATTTCCAGAAGGAAATGGCCGAGAACTGTACGATCACACACTTTTTTCTGACGAATGGTTTCTTATGAGTTCCGCACATCATATATATAGACGGCGGGGTCGTCAAGTTGACGGGGCTGTTAGGCGTACGTTGTACCTGCCCACTTGCCGTGCTGTATCAGCTGACAAAATGTGCAGGACGTTCAACTGTATGTCTTCGATCCTAAAGCCATGCACCACATCGTCGTCAAGGTATTGGGAAAAGAGCGCTCCCTCTTCAGCTACTAACAATTTTGTGAAGGATACAAACACCTACGAAGAATCTATCAGTTTCATAGCGTATGACGCTCCCACATCTAAGAAAATAAAGTCATTCATCCTGATGACTAACTCTATTCCGCAGATTAAACTTGGCAGTGTTTGGACGTGGCATTCTGGCAGTAGTTGGTAAGCAGTTCGAGATAAACGGTAATGGCTGCCTTGGGCAAGTCATGCTCACTACGATGGTAGGGGAGCAACACAGGAAACAGAGGAAGATGTTGAATCCGGTATTTTCGATCGCCCATATGCGCCAGATGCGTAAGCTTCCTCCAAAGCAACCGCTGAATGAATCCACTGACGGCTTTCCCAAGTTCCCACTTTCTACAACGTTGGCCATAAGGTATGGTGCTTTCTTCGTGAGCTGATTTTTTGTCCATGAAAGCTTTGCAGCTACGGGATGCAATTGAAATGAAAGTTGAGGCCGGCCCCAATGAGGTCAGTAGACTTTTTCGGTCATCCTTGTGCCCAACCTTTAGCTAACAGAGCCTAGGTTGAGCTCGTGTCCTGGATGACCAGAACCGCTCTTGAGTTGGTCGGCCAAAGTGGATTCGGTGTTTCGTTCGATCCTTTGACGGAGGGTGGCATTCCTCACCCTTATACTGTGGCCGCAAAGCAAGTCGTGTGCGTCCAATTCATTCCCCCAGCGTGCCGTTGGTAACGTCCTCCTAGACCTATTACCTTCAAGTTTTTTATTTCGCGGATTTATCTCCTTCCTTTACTCATCAATATTGGGACGCCAAAGCTTAGACGTTTTTTCGTCAACCTCGCGCCATGGAAGGACCTTCGCGACCTTAGAGATCATGTTGATATTCTTCACAAGACCGCGGTGGAAATCATTGAAACTAAGAAGGCGGCACTAGCGGAGGGGGACAAAGCAGTCGCAAGGCAAATTGGACAAGGAAAGGACATACTCAGCATCCTGTGTAGGTCGATGCATAGATTTTGGCGCAACGGACTAACGCAGTTGCAACAGTGAGGGCGAACATGTCTGCTTCAAAAGAAGAAAGCCTAACTGAAGAGGAATTGGTAGGCCAGATATCGTGCGTGCTAACACTTCCTTTACTGCCCCCGTCTGAAATATATAGGACATTGACTTTTGCGGCTATGGATACCACCTCCTCCGCGTTGTCGCGTACTCTGTGGCTTCTCGCCAATCATCAAGACGTACAGGATAGGTTGAGAGCAGAGGTGCGGGAGGCCAGAAAGCAAGGAGATCCAAGTTATGACGAGTTGGTCCATCTTCCCTATCTTGACGCCGTATGCCGAGAAACACTGCGATTGTGCGTTGCAGCACTCTTTATTTTCGAATTGCCTAACGCGTTGACCACCATTTTTCAAGATACCCACCGATCACTTCGGTCGCAAGAACGTATGCAACTAATAAGTTTACCTAGCGTTGTGTCTGCTCAATTAAGTCTCAAATAGCACTCGTCAAGACTCTCTTCTCCCACTTCACAATCCTATCAAAGGGCTGGATGGCAAGGAGATGCGCGAGATTTTCGTTCCCAAAGATACGGACGTGTTTGTCAGTATTCTCGCCTCGAACACGAATCCAGATATCTGGGGCCCAGATTCCTACGAGTGGAAGCCCGACAGGTGGCTCACGTCCATGCCGGACGCAGTCATTGAGACGCATGTCCCGGGAGTGTATTCGCATCTGTGGGTCCCTGCTGTCGAACCCTCGAAGTCCTTGTCTAACTTGCAACATATTAGCATGACTTTCCTTGGAGGCGGAAGATCCTGCATGTAAGGCCGCACTGAATATTCTGGTCTTCTGCTGCTAATCGTCGGCTTCTATCTAGTGGCTTCAAGTTTTCTCAGCTGGAAATGAGTAGGTTCTGATCCGAGTTCTGCCTTGTCAACTGACACTATTATTTCAGAGGTTGTATTGTCACTCTTGATAGCGTCTTTCAAATTCTCTCCGTCAAACAAAGAGGTAGTCTGGAAGATGACCGGAATCGTTACGCCTACTACAGCAGGCAACAAGACGCCAACTCCTGAATTACCTCTCGTTGTTGAACTCATGGCGTAACAAGTCGTTGCTCGAAAACAGTAAATAATTAGTGATTGTAACAGTATATACGATTATGTCCTCCTTTCGCAATTCTACGTAAATAAAGCTTGTATTTGCCCTCAATGCTAGGTAAGGATTTACTAGAAGGCATGATGCTTGTGAGATTCATACATACATCAATCAATCATATAAGTATCGGACTATTGATGCCAACCCAAACTTGTTCAACAACAGTCATATCCACAGGACCGTATCGTCATGCTCTTACCTTGTCCTGTTCGTTGAACCCTCTTCCTTGTTTCTTCGCCTACCAGGAGAATAGACCGTGAAATCGCTCAAGCCCAGGATGGCAGAAACGCTCATTGCCCTTTTGCTTGTTACAACTTCTGCCAATGGTTCGAATCTCGTCTTTAGGTGGCCAGAGTTCCCGACAGCATCTCCACGGCTCAGTCGCGCCCGACCGGATGACACATTGTCTCTTTCTCAGCTCGATAACCCATGGAGGGCTTCGCACTCTCAAGAAGCCGCGGAAAGCGTTGAACAAGCACCTCGTCAGTATGGCTCCGACCCCGATTACTGTTGGCAAAGACCCAACGCGTTGCGGGATAAAGATCTGAAATATGGCCACTCCTCGCCAGATCGCCGTCCCTCACACTCTCGACATCGGTCATTCAACGGCTATGATACGAAGACTCCAGTTCCTGATGAATACGAACACGTATTAGGATATAAAGCAGAATTTCTAGCCCAGCACCTCTGCCCACAACGGTCCATGTGCCATCAAAAATTTGAGCTGGTTGTTGACGACCTAGCGTTCATAGGGCATCCAGTCCGTGCAGATAGCGACGGTGGGTGGAGGTTCAAACCCGAGAAAATCAAGACGGGTTCAAGGGGACGAGAAGCAAGTGAACTCGGGGGCTCGACATCTCCTCATAACGACAATTCCACCTCATCCATATCGGAGTCATCGAACACAGAACCGCCGTCCTCTTCTCAAAGCAAGTGGCTTCACACTTTCCACTTTGCCCTGGTGCTCGACCTTCCCGACCCTTCTTCATCGGCCTCAGGAAACCTCTCCAAATATTTCAACATCCTCTACGAACAAATTGCTTTCACCTTCACTGCCGTGCTATATCAAGAACAGGTCCTATCCAATTTTGTTGAACAAGAATGTGACACACTCATAGCTCTCAAGGAAAGCTGTATCTCCAAAGGTGCGGTTAACAAAGCGGAAAGTGGGGCTGCGCTCATCTAGGTCATATCTAGGTGAACCTTTTTCGACCTATACGACGAAGGCATTCGAAGTTTCTTCTATCGCTCCAGCCATGAAGACTATATTTGAAGCCATCAAGACCTCTTCTGTGGCTTACATCACTATCAACTACCTTCCGTTAGAATTACAGCTGCCCCCATACCTCGATGCCCTTCTACATAGTCAAGATGATCAAGAAACTGATTTAATAGACCGCCATGAAGACGATGTATCCCTTAACTGGGGTCAAGACATGGGGCTGGGCTGGAAACTTCCAATCATGGCGCCATGGAAGACCATATTGCTCCTTGACGTTGACAACAATGTGGTCCCCGACCAGGTGCTACAAGGCCCGTATGATACGCCGGAAGACAAAAAGCTGGCAGAAGGACTTGTTCGATTCCTAGAGACGGCATCTATCACGCTTTCGTTCGTATTCCACCTTTCATTCGACAGGATTTCGTTCTTATGAAATTGTACATACACAGACTTTTTGACATGGCCAATCTGCTCGACTGGGATCTGGACACTCAGGTTTATCCGATAGTGAAATGGCTCATCCTTCATCGAAGAGCGAAAGTTGTCGATGTGGTTCATGCTGGATTGAAGACCGTCTTCGCCCTTCCTCCCAAGTTTAACGTACCGTAGGTTTTACCACCTCTTTCTTTGGAATTGGGCTGACAACTTGCTTAGATTACCTGAATTGACCGTTCAATTTCAGGAAGCATTTTCGCACCCTTCGGTCCCCCCTCTGCCTCGAATTTTGGCGACCATCTCAACATCCATGTCGCGGCAAACTGACAATCACTTTTTTGCGTCTGTCGTCAAATCGAAGGAACTCATCCCGATGTACCACGATGTAGTGCAATGGATGCTCAAACGAGATATGTTGATCACCTTACATCTTCGCATTCGAGTTGTTGCGACACGTGAACTCAAACTTCGGGTCAAAAGCGAAAGAGATCTGAAACTCTCGCGCCAGTATGGAAAGGGCCATCTCAGTCGCAGTCGTTTGAAGTCCTCTAGAAGCACTGACCATGAAGATGGCCAGCCATCGACCAGGGCAAGAGGCAGCCGCATTTTCCCCGGCAACAGCCCAACTGCTCCACTGACGTTCTCCCGACGTGTATCTTCAAACGAATCTGGCCGAAGTGATATCAGCGAACTCAATTTTCCGGAGGACTCCGTGTTAGCTGAAGAGGAGAGTGATAGCAACTCTGAGGTCGACGAAGAAGATTCTGGTTGGGATACGACGGAGGACCATATGTGGCCTGGCATTATTAATGATCCAGGGAAAGCTACGCCAATGCAACGTCGGTGGCTTTCTGCGATGTCGGATGGAAAGGAATCAGACATTGCGAGACGATTTGAGCTGTAAGTCTCACTTCATCTCCTGCAGATTCACTTGTTAAATTCCGGCCAACCTAGGATCAACCAATATTTCGATGGAAAACGATCCGATGACGAAATTCTATACCGCGCTGAAATTACTAGGAAACAACTTCGAGAAGTCCTTCACCATTATGAGGACTATGTGCGAATGCCAATCCCTTCTGTCTGTCGCGAAATCGTTGCTGACGCTTCTGTTCAGCTGCAAACCTTCTTGCACCCTTCTTGATCTGCTTGTTTGTGTTCCGGGTTGCTTGTGAAGATGACACTGTCATGTTCAGTCACCCTAAGCTATCGCTGTGATGCCAGCCTAGCAGCTCTCCCGCTTTCGAACAATCGAACAACCCCTGGGTCCCAACAATCGCTCTCCCTTCCTTGATGGCTGCGCTTGGCCAAAATTTGCTTACGAGAGACATTCACGGCTCCCAAATCCACCATGGAACAAGAGATATCAAAAGCTTTTGCGTCCAGACCATTTATTGTGTCAGCAAATGCTCACGGGACAGAATCCTCCTGAACCTATCCCCGCAATCGATTTGTCTAGTATCGACCAATAAAGACGAAGACTTGCGACCCGAGTTCCTGAGTACCTGCAAAGGATCGTATCCGCTTGCGGCTCGCATATCCTTTCTGTCATCTCAATAGGCATTCTCGTCAATCATCTGGCTTCTAGGCACATTTTGGATAAACCGTAAGGGTTATTGGGAAATAGCGAAAGTAGGGTTGCTGTACACCATGATGATGACATTCACGGATGAAGTGTGTGGGATACGATTTATCCCTGAAAACGACCGTGTATGTAATCGAAATGTCGTATAAAATAGTGTATGAATAATGGTTACAAATGTGACAGGAAGCTGGTATACATATCGAGCTATAGTGATACACTTTGTTCTAATCTTTAAATAATCGTCACCTCAATCGGAATCAACCAATTGATCTTCACAGTTGTCGTACTGTGATAGAAAGACGATCAGCCTTTTGATGAACTGATGAGCACGAAGGTTTACTGACCTCGCTCTTCCAGTGCGTCATAACCTCCCGCGTTTCTTGCATGAGGGAGAAACCCATATCGCTCTCGTTTGACCCGAAACCGGTCTGTTCACAGAGTAAACAGCACCCTCTTGCCAGAGAGTACTCCATGTCGCTTATGCGGCTAGCGAGCGAAGCGTTGCTTCTACCGCATTCGACCTTGTATCGCCGAACAGCGTCTGCCATTACTCTGTCGAATTTCTTCAGGCAGACTTCGGCTTGGCGAACGGCCTCTTCGGACCGGTCATCAGTAGAGGGATCGTTCGCCTCCTCCGCCAGTGTCATTGTCGGAGGATAGAGGTTGTCTTCAGGGGAAGAAAGGGAGAAGCCGTCGTGGTGTGCGTTGACTTCATCAATGAATTCGTCGATGACGTTGTAGAGTAGGTGGTATGAGGCACGTCCAAGTCCTTTAACCCGTTTACGCGTGCCAGGGACTTTAGCAGAGAGAGCAATCTACACTGTCTCATTCAAACACACGATACAGATATCAAGTAGGCGAGACGCACCTCAATTGCAGACATGACGTTATCCAGCCCTTCTAACCACTGTGCGTAGAGTTCCGTTTCCAACAGTGGCTTCTCGTCCTGCTTCCAATGATCCATGGCTGGACGCTTGGCCTCATGCATGATAAACTTTACAAGGAATCGAAGATAGCCTTCGTCTATTAATGATTGTAAGACTGGGTATAGCTAATTGTATGAAAGAAGGAGAGGCGCACCTCTAGGAACCTCCTTCAGACGGAGGACAGCATCATGGCTTGTAGGCTTCACCAAACAGTCACGAAGAATCTGCTCCAATTCAACGTCCGTGGACTGTGGCTTGCGACTTTTCCGTTCTTTCAATATATATATTAAGATAACGGCGAGGAGCAGAACAATTCCACATACGGCGTTTCCTAGGAGAGGAGGATGGCGAGGAGCTTGGCGAGTTGCCCTCGTCGTCGTCGGCTGGGCGAAGGCGTTTGCGAGGTGGCGTATCGAATGGCTCGGTGTCACTAGAGTTGATGTATTTCCGGGGGGAGGCACTGTATCGTGTGGAGGGCATCTTGTATGAGAAGGTGATGGGACAATGCCTAGGACGATCAACAAGTTAGTCTAAATAGGGTCTTTAGGGCAAGCTCGACCGCGTCGTGTACACCACGTGACATAAACGAGACTGGTCTCGTGCCTCGCGCGTTGCCAAGAACTGATGAAGTGCCAAGCTGGAGTGTGGAGCACTCTAGCAGAAACTAGTAGTGTGCTGACAACTGCAAATCAGCAGATTATCTAGATGTTGTCTAGGTTCAAGTCATTAAATATGTACCTCTAATGGTCCAAAAAGTAACGTAGATGGTCTCCAATTGTCAGGCAGAAACATGCTACCTACCAGCCCACGTATACACCACGCTTCGAGCAACATATTGCCCCACCCAATAACCCAAGCCATTGTCCATACCCATCCAAAAAATCCTGCGACATGCCTCCCCGTCGTCATCTTCCAAGCGCGTTCAAGCATGACGCCGACGCCGTTCATGAGGAAGAACCCTGCCACCCTGCGAAAATCATTTCCGCGACCCATACCCCATAAACCAAAATCGTGTAAAATTCCTGAGGCCAAAAAAGCCCCAATAACACCCCCCACTCTCCCGATCAAGAGATGGAGAGGTTTTCCACCGAAGCAAATGAAATTGTCGCGGAAGAGTTGGTGCCATCTTGCTGTCCAGAGCTGATTGAGAGACGTGGAGAGCCAGGGCTTGTCGAATGTCGGAGGCCATTGGGAAGGAGAACTTCCTAGAAGGCCGACTGCAACGAGGGTGAAGAAGTGGTATACAACGTTTATTGCTGTGTACACGCAGAGCCCTCCGAGGAACGTAATGACGCTTGAGCGGGCATAGCGGAGATGTGGTGGCAAAGAAGAGTCGAATATCGTACCTCCCATCGGAGAACCAATCGTAGTTGGGTCAAACGACTGAACAACGTAATGAAGGATATCGAATACGGCGGCGTAGGCGAAAAAAGACGCCAGGGTGGTCAATAGGAAGGACAATTTGGACTCTACGGGGCGTCGCTCTCGAGGAACTCGCAAGCCTTGGGACCATGTCCATCCAATACCTCGAAGGTTGAAAGCGAGATCTAGGGCATCTAGCAGCAGTGTTCCGGTACTTGAAGGCGTCGATGGGTGCTGTAGGGAGCGTTTGGGTCGCTCATAAGGTTCTGGTCTAAAAGTCCATATGCAAGCTCTCATAGAGAGGGTGGTGAACGTCAGCTGAAGAAGGTAACAATTCCTTAGTTTTAGAACGAATTATTCACAAAAGATGACACACCAGGAGGCCTTGGTTCAGATAAACCAACCGCTCTTCATAGGCATAGCCAGCAACTAGATGTAGCTGTGTTGCCCCACGGAAGGCAGACCAAAGTGTTATAGGTAGCAAGGCAAGTCGGATAGCAAATGTGTGGGGTAGGAGGACGAGAATTGCGGTGATATAGTAGGATAGAATGGGCGGGAGTAGTTCATGCGTGAAGGCTCTGAACGAAAGAGCATGGCGGCTTGTCGGTTCTGGAACCAACTCAGAAAGCCTAGACGATGATGAGCAAGGTTGTCGCGGACGCAGGCAGAAAGAAAAATACCACGACATTCCACAGGAGATGAGAGTAGGAGACAACAGACGCACTTGAAAGTCCAGGGCGACTGAGATTGACTGTCATTTACATAGCTGGGGTTGATGATCCGCCACGGGGCGTGCTGCGCGTCACGGTGCATCGCCAGATTGGACTCACTCACACCATCACCTTCACTGCAATGTCAAAAATAGCGCCATCAACTTAGCTTCATGCCTACTCCAGCCCACGGCGATGAAGCAATAAGACAAACGCTTGATCCATCTTTGTACGCCCCCCTGGAAGACGAGCTTGCCTTCTTCAAGCAACAGACGGGAATCCAGGACGACGAAGAGCTGAAAAGCCATGTCATAAGTGTCCAGACAAAGGCCTACCAGGTTGGTCGTCCTATCTCCCATCGTGAAGGTCGCTCAACCTCGTGTCTATTGACAGGTCTACGGGTATCCCTGTATTCGCAGATTTGGATTCATGAAGTGGGTCAGTCGCTACCGACACCTGGAGACATACTGAAAGTCCGTCGGCAGGCTCAATATTGCCCGTCTCCCTGCATATCCGAGGGCACTTAGCCTCCTGCTAGAAAGAGCCGATCCCATTCTTTTGGATATAGGGTGTTGCTGTGAGTCGGAAGTTTCGTCTCTTGCGAGTGAAGGTTCTAATCACACTCGTCAGTTGGCAATGATGCTCGGAAGGCTGTCGTAGATGGTTGGCCGGCCAAATATGTTGTGGCTTCCGATCTCAGGCAATGTTGGTATTTTCCAGATCGCTTATATGCTTTCTTCTGTAACTGACTCTTGGATAAACGCAGCATTCTGGGACTATGGCCACGAGTTATTCAAGTCCACACCGGAGAGCTTCCCTGCAACGTTCCTTGCAGGCGACGCCTTTGACGACAACTTCCTCGCCAAAACCCAGCTCCCTCCTCCTTCCGAACCGCGACCAGACCTCCGTGTCATCACCTCACTCAATTCGCTGCGTGGCAAGATTTCCGTGGTCCATGCCTCCTCATTCTTCCACATTTTCTCAGAGGAACGGCAGCTCGACCTTGCACGCCGCCTTGCATCTTTGATTCTATCGGGGAAAGGTTCTGTGATTTTGGGCCAACACATCGCTAACCCCCAGAAGGGCCTTCTTGGGGAAGGAACTATATTCCCCTCCATATTCTGCCATTCGCCAGCGAGTTGGCGCCAGCTCTGGGAAGAGGAGGTTTTTGGGAAAGAAGTACCGGTCAATGTGGATGCTGAGCTAGTCCGCATCGGGGTAAATGGCCCGCCTATCCTCCAGGACATCGATACGAAGTCTCCCAATGTTTGGTTCATGAAATGGTCTGTAACTGTACTTTGATATCTTTCATTTCAGGTGTGTGTATTCGCCAGAGTTTGTTGTTTTCCGAAATGAACATTGTATTCCGTTCATCCTTGCAGAAAGAGCCTGCGTATTAGGCTCTAGCCGCATGTTCGAGAGCGTCGATAGGCAAAAGCCGGGGCGCAGCTGAAAGCCCTCATGATAAGGACACGCGGCGAAGACAGATGTCGCTCCGTATATGAGCTCGATAGGCTGGCCAGGTATAATTTAAGTAACGAGGAAAGCCCATATCTGGCAGTTCTGACGATAGAAAGTGGCGCACAGTATTCCAAGCCTCAGATAGGGTTGCAGGTTTACGTTTAAACGGCGTTGCGTTGTACCCAGATTGTAATGCTCCGGCCTTTCACCAGATCTTCCAAAGACCCCGTCGCTGCCGCGAACCGTGACGAAGAACAGAAGTGCCTTCGTTACCGTAGACGCATTGTTCTCCTTCGGGAAAATCCCTCTTTCGTCGAACTTTTCGTAGCCTTCGCTACTGTCAGGCTTTGTTCCGTGAAGGTCAACAGTGATGATGTAGGACCACCCATGGGTACATCTTTGTATCGAGGTATTGTACAACTGTTCAGACAGACTCGGTCCGTTTTTTGTTTGTTATTAAATGCGAAGAACGAAAGCAAGTGGCGAAGCACAAGTCTGAGAGCGCGTGATTGGATTCAGTAGTTGTAGCAGAGGACTTGGTATTCCTGCAAGGCGTCGTCACTGTTTGGATGGCTGAAATTCTAAGAAAGGGAAACACATGTACCTTGACGAGCTTCTCCTCCCCATCGTACGGAATGTATGCACCTGAAAAGCCATAGCGTTCAGTCGGATACAACGTGGCATGATGTGCAAGACGATGGATTTCACTTACCGTCCCAGTTTTCGCCTACTTTTCCAGGGTGTTCTGCGCCCTTGTGCGGGGCCTTGGCGACATAGATGGGGGTGCCGTCTACCTCACGTCCGCCCTCAACAGGACGAGCGCCAAGACTTGCAAGGTGGAGCTTTCCACTGCTAGCCACCCAGCGCAGTTGGCTCATGTCGCCAGCGAGGACTTCGTAGTCTTCAACCTATGAATTGGTCAAAGATGTCAGACAAGAGATTGATGCGAAACGCGGGCAACTAACGTGGACTTCTTCGTTCTTGCATCCGACGACACCTCCTTTCTTGAAGGCGTCCGAGGCCTTGCCGATCACTGAGAGGCTTTGGTAAGCCGAGAACAAATGACACTTGCAGAGATAAAATACTGACAAAGGCCACCCTGTATTGAGGGACGGAACACAGGAAAATAAGTGATCCATGCAGGGAATGGCAAATCGGAGTCAGAGAAACGTACATCATAGTACGCCCTGGAGATGTACAGATTCCAGGACTTTTCCCGTCCAACAAGGATGGCGCCTTTCGGGATGGATTTCCCATGAGTAAGCAGCCAGGTAGCTGGCGCGCTAGGTCCCTGTTGGTGGAATGCTTGTGTGCGCGCCCGGGCATCATTGAGCCAGTTTTCGCGACTCCAAGCTTGAGCCTTTGCCTAGGATGAGAGCTGAGAAAGATGATTTGTTGGTTCAGATGAGATGCACATACCTCGTCCTTATCCTCCTCGTGTTTCTTGTAGGCGAACATGCCCCCGGCGAGGACAGCAGCACCACCGAGAACGCCGGCCGCGAGCTGGAGCCATGGGTCAACTTACTAATGAGTAAAGAGAGAACGGGTCAACTCACCCCTATCTTCTTCTTGTTGTCTTCATCCCCGTACCAAGGCTTATTGTCTAAACAGGATGGAGTGTCAACCGTCTCGAACATCGGAGAATTTTGAATGACAGCGTACCTTGCTGTTGCTGACCAGGCTGGCCACCATACTGGGGTGGCGGCGGCTGGTGCTGTTGGGGTTGCTGGTATGGTTGCTGGGGTTGCTGGGGCTGGTATCCTTGCTGCTGATACTTGTTGTCCCCACCATGATGATGGTCATCTTGCAAACGTCCCCAGAGAGCTGGTGTGACCGGAGGGGTCCAGTCGCCCTAAGAGAGATGAGAGGAAAAACGACAAGAGACTAAAATCTCCTCTTACCTGAGAGCGATGGGGTTGGATGATCTTGTATCGATGGCCTGATCAAGACAACAAGGAAATTGGTTTGGTTAAGACAAAGGCACCAAGGCCTTTAGCGTTCGACTTACCTTGATAATCAACAACGTCGTCGTAGTTGTATTGAGTTCCGGGCTCCCAGCAGCGAGTCATGGCGTTATGCAGAGGTTGAAATTGAAAGTCGAGTGCTTGGAAGTTAGGAGGAAGGTTGTTGCCGCCACAGATCGCGAAGAGGTCTGCTTATTTATACAAGCTCTTGGTCTTGTTATCGATTTAGCACCCCACCCCATCCAAGACCAATCAATATCCGATTCCGCAGTCGATGGAACCCCGGAGCCTGGAATGCAAGCATTTGAGGGTGCATCCCAAGCCTGTTGCCATCAGCTGATTGTGGGCACCAGTGCATCCTGTCAAAAACTGCAGGACACAGGAGGTGAGTAGAGCATCTTGAGTAGCGTGAGCGAAGCGGACGCACCTCGATATGTAGTAGACTTACTACTATCTGGCAGCATCATCCTCCGCGTTCTGTTCTTGCATTGCCGAAGACGCTGATGGTCACGGACGAGAAGATGTGCCAGGCAAGTCTCAAAATAGCACGATGATGCAGATGATGCAACCTAGCGCGAGCGGCCCGTCCAGGCTTCAGCTCCTCGCTCTAAGTAGCTTCGTAAGTATCAGCGCGGTTTTTGGCGAAAGGGTACTGCATGCCCAACAAATATTCAGTCTCGAAGAGAAGACCACAAATCGACTTCCATAAGCAGCAGAGAATCTCGATGGGACGGACTGTAAAATGGTCACAGATATTCATGACTGTCGGCGCGTTCGAATGCATGTATGTATACAGTCCCGAAAATACAGAAGGCTAGTGAGGTAAGAGGCATTTGATATTTCCAAACATGACAAGGTTGAGCATGTCCATTTACTCAACCGACTGTTCCTTGCCGATGAGTCTCGTTGCGCATTCCCCGTGTCAGCATCAAGAGCAAGTTTTCGATGCGTGCTTGACGGTCCTAGTGGATTTCGAGAATAATATTGATGAGGGTACTCAGGCAGGATTGAAATTTGACCAACCTGCAACTCCTTCATTTCTTCTTTCAGTCGGTGAACGGGTAGTTCGCTAACGGCCTCCAGAAGCGCTTCAATGTGCCTGACACTGGCCTCAGTGCTCGCCGCAGCTTGAGCGGCAGCCTGAGCTGCCACTGATGAGTTCGACTCAGCTGGGGCGACAGAAGAGAACCGCGAGTTGTATAATCTCGCGAGGGGGCTGAGATTGCTGCCTGCCGATGTTATTATCTCTGGAGACGTCAACATGTCCACAGGGCTAAGTGTGGTCACACCAGAACCAAACTGTTTTGGCGACGGTTGTGCAGAACCCTCGCCTACGCTTGCAGCACCTCGGGTAGAGACACGTCCAAGGCTAGTAGGGCGGCGTCTGCGAATCTTGGGCACAGGAGATCTCGAGTCGCCTCTGTCTTTCGAAGGCCCTCGCACCTGCATATTTTCCCGAGAATGCAAGGATCGCAAGGCGGGTACATCGGCCTCCGCATCAGAGTCAAAGATATCAAAATCGCTGTCGTCGACTTCTACATCAAAGATGGCGTCGAATAGGTCGTTGGATGATGAGCCAACCAGAGCCTCGACAAGTGGCATATTTTTGATGTGTCGGGGCAGGCTGTTGAATAGGGACTGGGCGGCGTCAACACCTGTTTCCCGGAAACTTTGGCCAGATGCAAGATACCGTTCGTACATGCCGATGATGATCAACTGCGGCAGACTGGTGATTCTGATGAGGAAGACGTTGAATGTATGAAGAGCACGGGGAGTCAGGAACCAAGACGCGGGTTTCAGGAGAACAAAAGCGAGGACGTTGAAAGGTGGTTGATAGGAAAACAAGGCATCGGATTTGACTCTGTATTGGGTGAGTTCCTGTGACGGCTCCGACTAGGAAATAGCACCCACCCTTCGATTGTACTGATCGTAAATTGGAAGAGATACTGAGGAGCAAATTTTAAGAATTTCGCTGTCGAGGGGCGAAATGAAAAATACCTCCTGAGTCGCGTTCTGTATCAAGACTGTGAGCTGAAGACGTTTATAGAGCAAGATTAAACATACCGCATCGATCTGTGCAAAAGTATTGGATAGGATCGAAATCAAAACTGAAGCAGGACCCATGAGCATTGGAACATTAGACACGTGTGTTCGGTCTTACTCGTCAGTAAAAGTGTGTTCGAGAGTGCGGCAAACACTGTCATAAGAATAGGCCCAAACACCGGGTGGAAGCTTTTTGCTTGAGCAAAGCTCAGATACGTATTTCCGAACCAAATCTGCGTCATAAGCCATGCAATGGCCTTCAGCGTCCAAGGGTCGCCGTTGGGACTATCGCTTGCTGTGGATGAGGAATATAAGTCACCTGCTTCGATTCCGGAGGGAAAACTGCGTACCTAGGGTCCATAAGGTGAACATTAAGCCAGAGAAGCAGATAGCAGCGATTCCGATGAAGAACACAAATTGTGATATCATTGCGCGTAGCGACCTGTTGCGTCGAAAAGGATGAGGTAGAGTCAGATCGCAGCTATTCTAGCTAAGAAATCCTTACAGAACAACAATATTGTTTGAAATAGCGAAAAAGGCCAATCTGCATCCCGAGGTCAGGAGAAATTAAATGACTATCCGTAGTAACGATTACCTCGGAATGAGAATGCATGCCCCACAAGCAAGGATATCAAACGCCATATCAGAAGAGGATACTGTTAGAGACATCAGATGAAACAATTGAACATAAAGGCAATGGCTTACAGTCGTCGTTACTAAGTCCTCGGACTCTCATGACTAGATAGAGGACAAAGATGAGGATAAACGACGAGTCGAAGGCGTTCCACATCTGGAGCTCTGTAAGCCCGCTGTGCATCGTTCAGATAGCACGAGGCGCACATTCGCAATATAAACTGGTAGCTTCAATTAGTCCAGTAATAGAAATTATTATAGAAAGAGACTTACTGCCCCAACCATGCTCGGTGGACGCAGTGTACTCTTCCAAAGCAAAGGCGCCAGCAAACACGATGAAGGCAACTTCCCAGGGCGTCATTTTGCCCTTATCGCGGTCTGACCAATCGGAGTTGTCACTTCAAAGAAGAGAATTAAGGAGAGACACCGACTGGATAGGCAAAGGACGAAGGTGAGAAGCAGAAGCGCGAAGTTCAAGAACTCAAGGTAGATGCCATATTTTGGGACACGAAGGCTGGTATAAGGTGTAAGAAGCGTTGCTGCGCATCAACCTTAAGCTTGCCTGCTCACCGATAGTGATCAAGGAAAGGTGAATTCTGAGGGTTGTAAATTTCAATAGCACGAGGTTTGTAGTTATCCGCGAGAATAGAACGTTGTGCTGCAACTGAAAAAATGACTCTCCCTGAATAAATGTCATTGACAACCTTCTGAGTCACGGGCGACGCGAGGAACGATTTGGAGTTCGTGGAGATGGCCATCTAGCATAAAGGGATGAATAGGCGCATACAACGCTGGTGAATGAGCGGCCCACCTCGATGGCACTTTGGGCGCTATCGATGTCATCTTCATGGGCGTTGAGAATGCTCTTGACTTCTTGAATAACTTGTGGAGTTGCACCGGCCAAAGGGTTCCAACTCGTGGTTAGAACGGCGACGAGTTGGATATAGTTGTTCGCGAAGCGGCTCAAGAGTTTCATTGCCAAGATTTCGCAAAGATTTGCTCGAGAGAGCATCACACCGGCAAAAGCAAGGTCGGTCTCGGTTTCCGCCAAAAAGTACGAGCGAACGACCAGACACGCATATACGACGGCCACGTTTCTGAGGCGAGCATACTTGTTGACAATCGGGCGAACGATAGAGAAGTTGATGTCGGCTGCGGTCAGCTGCCTGACGAAGCCGCAATGTTAGCAAAGTACGCAGTACACGGCAGAGTACAGCTCACTCCCAGCTTAGGGCACTGTCTACATTGCGTCATAAGAAAGAAGTAGACAGTCTAAAGCTGAACAAGGTTGCCTTGGACATACCGATTGTGTTCTGGATGAGAACAAGTAAGATAAGTCAATTGGATAGGTGTGAGAAGGCATATACCGTAACATCTCGTTTCAGAGCTGGAATGAGGGGAAACACCTTCACAGAGGCCAGGTTCTCTGGGGAGGGCGCCAATAGAACCTGCTGCTCGGGGTCCATGGAGGGTCCAAGATGGTCTACGGTGGACCCAATTGCCGATGAGGGACAAGAATTGGAGCAGTAGACTGCTGGTGGTGACAGTCACTGTAAGAGAACGATAACGTACACCACGGGAGCCAGTAATGGGAATAGCATCAGGGCTGGACAGACTCCCGAGGACGGTATAGCCTGACATTACGGTTTATTATTACAGGCGATTCACCTTCGTCTTTCACTCCCACGAGAACTGTCGCGGTGGAGAGTTTGAGAAGGGAAGGGGCTCTATTGTTTTCTCTATGATCCCAAATGGAGGATACGGCCAAAACGAGATGAAGAGCCGGGGGTTGCCTTTCTAGCCGGATCCTAATACGACCACTCTTGTTTTCTCCTCCCTCTTATCCCAACCCTCCTCTGCTTTCCTTTTTCCCTCTCCACGGATGCGACATGGGATGCTGCTTCTCTGAGCCTGTTGACTTTGACGGCGAGGTCAACTTGTATCACTTTGACCTCCACCGTGCCGTTGGGAAGGGTGCGTTTGGCAAGGTGCGACTCCAATCTCCGTCTCCATTGTCTCTATCTAATCTCTCTCCTGCAGGTGCGGGTCGTCGAGCATAAACGTACCAAAAAGCTCTATGCCCTCAAATACATCGACAAAGCCCGTTGTCTTCGACAGAAGGCCGTTGCCAACATCATTCAAGAACGAAGGCTCCTTGAGGAGGTGTGTCGATAGTCGGTGGCCTCGATGTCTCAACCACTCATGCCACTCATTCAAGATTGATCACCCATTTGTTGTAAATTTGCGCTATGCCTTTCAAGACGACGAGAACTGTTTCTTTGTACTAGACTTAATGTTGGGCGGTGACTTGCGTTGTAAGGGAAAACTTCCTTCTCGGGTGTGCCTGAAGCTGACCAATGCTCTCAGTTCATCTCGAACGCAAGGGTTATATTCAAGAAGAGGTGGTTCGTTTCTGGATGGCGGAATTATCTTGTGCACTGGAGTACCTACACCGACAGCGGATAATTCATCGGTATGTCGCACCTCCTATGCCACTCACCGCCTCCTAATGTCCTCCATAGTGACCTGAAACCCGACAACATTCTCCTGGATGCGATGGGTCACGCCCATATCACAGACTTCAACGTTGCTATCCACTATTCTGAACGACGCCTGCATACCAGTGTGGCTGGCAGCATGGCCTATATGGCCCCCCAAGTTGTCAACAAGAAGGGTTATTCATGGCAGATCGATTGGTGGAGCCTTGGGATTACCGCCTACGAACTGCTCTTCCACAAGCGACCGTTTGATGGACGCAATTCGGAGAAAATGACCCAGTCCATTATGAAAGACCCGTTACAATTCCCAGAAGATGCGACAACGCGGTGTAGCGACCATGGCATCATGGCATTGAAAGGAGTGAGTACTTCCTGGCGCCTCTGTTGCAATTTGCTCATCCTCTCTAGTTTATTGATCGCGATCCAGCAACACGCTTGGGCTGTCGACCCAATGGGCAGGGAATTGAAGACATCCGGCATCACCCTTGGTTTTTGGGCATTGACTGGGATGGCCTGGAAGGCAAAGAATCACAGCCTCCATTTGTTCCCGACGTGTGTTGTCAACCTCTCCTCCCGTCCAAGTTACTGACATGCGGCTTTACAGATGAAACAGGCCAACTTTGATGTAACACACGAACTGGACGAGTTTTTGATGGTCGAGAAGCCTTTGACTCATTCAAAACGGAAAGCCAATCCCGACCTCGATAAGATGAAGCCTGAACTACGGCAACTTGAGGAGCAGTAAGTTATGACTTTCTTGAACGAACATCAAACTGATTATTCTGCATGAAGATTCACCGTATATGACTTTAGCAGCATGAACCGCATGTCCTACTACCCACACAACCAGCCCATTGTTGCTATCGGTACAGAATCTGACAACACAGACCGGACGCTGGCGCAGTCAACCACAGGCACCATTGTCCCGACAGCAACAATCGTGGAACGGTCTCAAGCTGGCTCTCCCATATTTGAGAGCTGTGATCATCATCCGATACCTTCAATGCCAAATGGGGCACATGGTTACGTCGCGTCATGATTTCCACGATCTTTCGTATGTCATTACGCGTCTTGTCCCTTGCCACTCCACTAACGCGGCCTGTGATTCTAGATCATTTTCTCTTAACCAGAGTTTGATTATCTTTATACCAAGCTAATTACCTACGAGTGGGCCCTTCGAACTAATTATCCATTGCGAGATATGGAACAGCATATTGTGCCCCTACTCTTAGTCCTTCGACTTCCAGCACATCCTATTACTGTGTTGTTCAGTTTCTCGGCAGGTTACCAACTGGTTACACCTCCTTCTCCCCATGGCTTCACGGATGATCATTACGCATTCCCATTTTGCATTCACTCAGCGCTGGCTCGCCAGCAACTTTATACACGACCATCTTCATTCTCCCAGCATGTGTACTTGTAGTTGTCAATTTTAGTCACGCGGACCAAATTATGTGAACCAGAGGGAAACACGGCCTCATGTACTCAACGAGGGCGCTAAAGAAGGTGCCTCTGTACCACCTCTTTTCTTCCTTTACTCGGCCTATTCAACCCCAGACCTGTAGTTCAAGCCGGATGGGACTGATCCAATCCAGGTGCATGCGGCTTTCTAAATCTGTCCTGCCCTCGTCTTCATACTCTACCATCACCACACCTTCAGGTTCGCAAGACGAATGTCAGCCGACGCGCCGCCCTCCCCACGAACAAGCGAAGCGTCTGACTCTGAGGCCGACGAAAGATTCTTCGTTCGCCTTGATAAAGACATCAAACCGATCGCAGAGTTTTACGCGAATAACATTTTGAAGCCGGCACCACCAGCAAAAGTTCGTCGCAAACACGACCCTGCTCTCTTGGAACGCGTATCGCTGTAGTACGTCTCATTTCTATTGCCCTGGCTTGATTGGGCTTAGCAAGGACGCGTTAGTCAAGGTGATATCACCAAGGTGGATGTGGACGCCGTTGTCAACGCTGCGAATCGCAGCCTTCTAGGTCCGTTGAAGTTATACGTCATGAAAGGGCACCTTACCAGGAGCTCTGATATTTAAACCTTAGGCGGTGGAGGTGGTATGTGCTCCCTGATTTTGGCCCTTCGCCAGCAACTCAGACCGTCTTTCTAGTCGATGGAGCTATCCATGCAGCAGCTGGTCCTAAGCTCTACGACGAATGTTAGTAGATGGTCGCATACCGCGGCGTAAGTACCTAGGTGCTCATGGACCCTTCCTAGGTCGCGAACTAAACGGATGCTCTACTGGAGAATCAAAGATCACGAAGGGTTATAATCTGCCAGCGTACGTGTTCACCAGCCAGTCCTATTGTCCGTGATTCTAACAAATGTTCAGCCTCCACGTTATCCACACAGTTGGGCCCGTGTACTCCACGAGAGACAAGGAAGAAAAGGCCGAGCAGTTAGCTTCATGCTACAAGACGAGTATGCAGTTGGCAGTGGAGAACACCATTAGGCATGTTGTACGTCTATCAAACCCTCTTTATTCCGGTTGTAGCTATTGACCTTCTGATGTGCTCGTGCCACCAGGCTTTCCCATCGATCTCCACCGGCATCTACTCGTATCCGATTGTTGATGCAACTAGAATCGCATTGGACACTGTGAGAACCTTCATCGAGTCGGAAGAGGGTGCCAAGGTGCGTCCTCTCTAATTGATATCCGAGATAAACATACAAGCGCTTATCGATTCGTTCAGATCGAGAGGGTCATTTTTGTAGTCTGGAGCAACAAAGACAAGGAGGTGTATGAGTGAGTTCGACGTCCCATGCTGTACACTGTGCATGCGCTCACACAAGCGACGGTAACACAGGTCACTCATCCCCGAGTATTTCCCTCCAGGCGAGAAGCCGCAGGAAGTTGAGCCAGCAGCTGAACAAGAGTAGATTCAATCACCCAGGGCCCCGTGGAAGTAGCATTGTACCCGATTCACCTTCCTTTCCGTCAGTTGTTGACATCTACTGAAATTTTTGATCCCACCATGTATTTTAGTGACCGCGCCGCCCATCGAATCCGTGAATGTAATTTGACTTCATCTCGATTCGACTTACGGCTGTCCTACGATCCTCTAGCGAGGCTTGTTTTAAGCATCGTCGGACAGCCGTGTATACTTTGGTTGACTTATGGAGACACTCTTCTCCAACCATCACCGGCCCGTTTCTATGCTTCTTCATGTGTCTTCCGTGGCAGCGACCTATTCTCGTGACCCTCAACTATGTTCGTGATGTCCCCCCGTAAATTCTCCGTCTGTTTGAAGACTCCAAGTCTAGACATAAAAGCAGAGATGGAATGCACGCGTTCCTGTTCATCCTCTCGCTCTGTCTGCCACGTCTAACACCGTCGAAAATGGGCTTGCTATACAACATATTTGTCGCGCTCTTTTCGTCAATAGGTGGGTCTCGTGGGTTTACGCACCAGGTATTCGATGTTCATTTGTTGCATTTAGGGGCCTTTTTATTCGGGTGGGTGTCGCCCAAGTCATGCTGTTAGCCAGGTATTCATGCAGACCCCTCTTACTAGCTATGACAGGTAGGCAGCCGTGGTATATCCTAGTCCAGCCGACTGACCAAAACGAACTAGTGGGATTATCGCTTCCGTCATCACCATGGATCATTATATCGCACATTTTGGTAACGACGCTGACATCAAAGGGGCAGTGGTCTCGACATTCAATGGTCTGAAAACATAGAAGTGTTTTTCAAATCTGACGATATCCTATAGGTGGCTGCTTCCTTGGCGCTGCTGGTGCCGGATGGTGCGTAATGACAGTTATCACTGTTGTGTGCATGACGTGTAACAAGTCCATGAGCAGGAGTAACGACAGATTTGGACGCAAAAGGACCATTCAAGTACGTTGGTGTATGGTGTGATCAAAAGCAATAGAGATGACCTTTGTCGAAAAAGATTGGATGTACCATCGCCCTTTGGGGTTGCGCCATGCAGACGGGGGCAAATAATGTCGCAACCTTGCTTACTGGGCGTATCATTGCTGGTGTCGCCATTGGGTAAAAAATCTGCATCCTGACTCTCTTCGAAATTATTAATTTGGTGAACGGCAGAGTTCTGTCTATGACGGTGCCTTTATACAATGTAAGATCGCTTTCTTTCTCTTTCTTCGCTGCGACGCTGACAACACCTTTTAGACTGAAGTGGCACCTCCGAAGATTCGTGGATTTCTAGTGGGTTTAACCCAGCAGATGTTAGGAATCGGTTTTATCGCGGCCAACTGGGTAAGTTAATTTAACAGTTGGTTTCTTTTCGTACTCATGCAGCCATAGGTCGGGTACGGCTCACAATACATCAAGTCGGATGCTTCCTGGAGGCTACCTCTTGGCTTACAGGTTGGTTTGCTGTCGAAAGAAGTTTTCTTCACTTTGACTTTCAGCTAGATGGCCCCTGCTGGATTGCTTTTAGTTGGCACTCAGTTCCTACCGTACAGTCCTGTAAGTCAGAATTCTCTCGGATCCATTGTCTCGTGGCTCAAGCGCTGCACGATACGCCAAAGCGGTGGCTTCTGGAAGTGGGAAGAGATGATGAAGCTCGCGCAGTCGTATTACAGTTGCACAACAACGACCAGATCTCTGCAGACAAGGAGTACACACAGATGTACGAAACAATTAAGGCAGAACTATCCGTCAAGAGTAGCCGTCTAAGCGACCTATGGGGCACTCGCGCAATGAGATGGCGTACATTTGTTGCGATGGGCGTGCAAATTTTCTGCCAGTTCACGGGAATTAATGGTCGGTTATAAATCTCGTCTGGTGTCTCAGGGCTTACCGACCATGATCTCTACAGTGATCAATTACTATGGTCCGGACATGTACAAGAGTCTTGGTATTATAGGCGGAAAAGCTCTGCTGGTCCAAGGGTCAGTGCTTTCTTAGCGATAAACCAACGTTGTTGAAACCAATTCCCTTCAGAATATACGGCGCTGTCGGCCCAATTGCCAACTTATTGTTCGTCCCGTTGTGCTGCAGCGCGTAGTCCGCGACTGATCTTTTGTTTGAAGCTTCATCATTTTCATTCTCGACAGAGTAGGACGAAAGAAGCCTCTTCTTTTTGGAGCTGGAAGTCTTGTAGTTACGTTCTCCATCCTCGCCGCCATCCTCGCCACAAACCCTGTCGGCTCTGCTGACTCCAGCATCTCAGCCCAAAGGTCGGGATCCGAGTTCAAGATAGCGTCGATACATCAGTTTAACTTGAAATCGAAGGGCTGGTATCGCAATGATATTCTTGACAAGTATATTCTTCTCCTTAAGCTTTGGCCCTGTCAGTTGGGTTCTGGCTTCCGAGGTGAGTCCTGTGGCGAGCCGTCATCGATCAGTGGAAAGTCACCTCGGACGACGTTGCAGGTTTTCCCTACAAGCACTCGCGCAATCGGAACCAGTGTGGCAACTTGTTCTAACTGGGTGTGTAGACTTAATTTGAAATTTCATGAATAATTCGTTAAGGTTCTTCATTCGTGAAGGCCTTCAATACTCTTCTTTCCCAGGCACGTGTTTCCTATGCAGCAATACTATTTAGCAACCTCCTGCTGAATACCTTTGATCTTGAAGGTTGCTCCTATTGGGATTCAAAGAGTGGGATGGAGATTTTACATGCTCTTTGTTTGTTTGAATCTCGTCGACTTCCTCTTGATCGCCTCCTTTTTCCCTGAAACAAAAGGTACGAAATGACCGCCTATCACTCAATGCAAACCTTGTTAAGATGTGGTACAGGAAAATCTCTTGAAGATATGAACGTGATATTTGGAGACGCTCCCACTACCATGTCTTACAGCCCCAACCACTCTCCCGCGAAAGGGTCCGACTCGGATGAGAAAATTGCTTAGACGAAGCATGAGTGGACGCTGAGGGAGAAGCGGGCCGGAACCAAGGCAACTTACGTGACGTCACAGGTTGGAATAGTTGCTTTTCACCGTTCCCACTACTTGACCTTAACCGTCACTGCCCGACTTGATCCACAAAGCGACGCATATTTCTTCTTCCTATCCTTAAGTACGTGTAACGCGTCAAAAACGTTGTCTAAATCCTCTACATTATATTGCGTCCTCGAAGTACATTTCCGACTTTCAGACAACAACTGACTCCTTGAGGACATGAACCAAGTCGTCAACTTATACGCATCTGAACGAGAAGCGGAGGTGTTCATTTCTGCTCATGAATGACTTTTGTTGTATTAATATGGATATTCAGGCAATTTCATCGAAGGCTTCACGGGCTGAATTTTCCAAGGATTACGATCAGGCGTTCAAGCTCTATATCAAAGCCGCAGAAGCTTTCCTTCATCTGAGCCGGGTGACTGGAGCCACTGATACGGCTACGCAGCGGTGGAAATCTAGTGCTAAAAAGTCTCTTGAACGTGCAGAGAAAATCAAGAGATTTGTCGAGGCCTCTCGGCGAGCCGTAATCCCCCCGTCCAATTCAGACCAACAACCGGCTGCAGAACTCCATTTAACGCCTGTTGCCATTGACCACTTCTCCCATCGTGAGTTCTGGAGTGCGTGCTATTACTATGAGCTGACTCGCGTCTAGAGGAGCAACTCTACGTGCTGAAAAGAGGAAGCCATGTAAATGGCCTTATTTTTCCGCTGTGGGACGATCCTATATCGATGCCAAGTTGCCAGAGTGTGGGTTATATGTGCGTTCATTCTAGACATTCCATCCAGGATCATTCCATCTAACTTCATGGCCAGCGATCCTGACGGACAACCAAAGCTTTCACCTGATCAAGAGAGGGTCTCTCCTATTTGGCGGCGACCAGGATTTACTCTCCTGAGTCCTGCAACAACCAAACCCAGTCGACGTATCTTACCGCAAGAGATATTGCAGCATGTCGTGACCGATTGCTCTGTCTGCGCGTCTATATCTGTGTGTCTCGAGCATGGTCGAAGATTCGGCTCTACTGTAAGTAAGGAAAGCGAAATCCACCAATTCTTGTTCATGCCGCCCAGCTCGCAGAGTCGTCGGTACGAAGTCTATCCGACGGACAACTAGTTAATGGGCGATATGATATTCGCATTTTGTTCAACGGTGCATGGCGTCGAGTGCGTCGAACTTCAAACTCGATTGATCATAACTAAGTCGGATCACTCTTCGTGCTTCAGATAGGTGAGGTTTCCTCCATCAATCAACTCTTAACCTCATTCCAAGGATTTCTAGTTGTCGACGACCAGCTGCCTTTCCATCCAACAGAAGGCACTGTGATGTGTATGTCTATTTTATCGCCCAAATCGACGGAAGCCCCGGATGTCGAGGAGGCACCGCTCTGGCCGAGTCTTTTAGAAAAGGCTGTAGGGAACCGTCCTCGTGTTTCGTTGCACTCGGGTTTTGACCTCATCCCTAGTATATGAAGCTCATGGGCGGCTACGACTTTCCAGGATCGTAAGTCATTCGTTCGCCCCTGTGGGCCAACCTCATAGCGTAAACAGAAACTCGAGCATCGATCTCCAGTAGGCATCTTGTCTCACTACGCAGAATGCATGGACTAAGTGCGCTAGTGCGCTTGCTGGCTGGATACCGGAGCATATAGAAACCAAAAGGTCATTAGGCTTTCTCTTTCCGAAATCGCCGCCTATCTCATTGGAAATCCTTTCAGGTCCCATTTTGAGAGGGAGAAAACATGGGAACGTATAGAAAGCGGGTTCTCTGCAGGTACACATATCAAGCTGGCGTGTCACCGGACAGGTTGACTTCATTGCGTGATTGGGACAGGTCAATGTGTTGTGACTCTGGGAACTGGTCCGACCCCCTACACCCACTGGCGGGACACGGCCCTCTTGCCATCTCATAGTTATGCTGTGATTGGTGAGATTCATTTCCTAAAATACAAGCCAGACCCTGATTCTTTGATGAAGATGCGTATGAATCGGAAGAAGGACGCATGTTTACAGTGCTGGATTCCTGGGTCGGGTCAGACGCAGATCACAACGGAACATCTAGTAAGTCCGAGAAGCCTTGCAATAAGTCGAGTTCCTGACTGGGGGGCAGGGGCACTCCACATCCCTTGGTCGGAAGTGCTCAATACATTCGACGGGGTATACCTGAGCTGGGATCCAGATCTGTGGAGAAACAAGCTGATCTTTCACGGGTGTGTGCTTCGTTGAGTGCTTATTGAGGGAGAATGTTCATTCATCAACCTTCGAAGGATGTGGAGACGCACTAGAGAAAGCGAAAGCGGTATATGTCTGCCCATTTCGTTGCTCGGTCAAAATTTGAATCGTTTCATAGGTATTAGGCATTTGCGAGTGGAGTTTAAAAACGACTCTCTCCTTGAAGAAGAGATATGGGTCTTGTTAACTCGACACACGGCCGATACACTTCGGATTTCAGATTTTATTTCTTTGCACGTCGAAATAGAGGATGAGGCTATCTCCGGCGTAAATGCTGTTGAGAATCAACATATCCTTGCTTCCAAGGTCTGTCTGCATTCGGTCACCAGATTCTTAAACTGAGCTGTGCTTGGTAGAGCACCTACACCAACAGCACTCACGTCTTGGTACCCCACATATTTTTTAATTAGCGCAAAGCTTATTGTCTCCCAGGTCCGAACTCGTATTTCACCTTCGCAGAAATCTGGTATACTGTCGATATCGGCGTCCTATGAAGGAAAAGCTCAGGAGGTCGGATTTACACTGACCACATATGCTCGGGAAGCTATCAAGACGGCTTGGATCGAGCATACTCCAACACCTCCATATACAGAGACAGTGTGTAGTGTTGTTTGCACCATATTCTCTTCACTGATAAGGTTCAATTAAGGTCGAAGTGACTTTATCATCCAAAAACGCTGGTGGAAATTGCACATACCCAAGTTTCATGGTCAATCCACAGTATCGTCTCGCTCTCAAGTCAACAAGAGGCAGATCCGACAAGGCGAAAGTGACGCTCACCATCAAGGCAGGGAAAGATGTGCCAGTCAACGTGGCTATGGTGTGGTCCCAGGGCCAGAGGGTCTCGGAGTAAGGGGTTGTGTACTTCAATTGTGCCTCATTCATCTAGAGTCTTCTTTAGGCTTGCAGAGAAAGATCTGGTTGCTACTTCAGGAGCATATAGCTACGGGTTTGCAAGAGTTACAAAAGATATCTCGCGTACGTCTCGACGACTTCAGTCCATTCTTACCCTCACCATGCAGTAACAGCGGGTGAATACACTGTAATCGCGTCTGCCTTTGAACCCCATCACATGGGAATGTTTTCCTTGAAAATTGATTCCTCTCATCCCTTTGACTTCAAGCCCATACCGCAAGAGGGTGCCGGGATGTATAGCAAAACTGTGCGAGGATCATGGCAAGTCATTCTCTTCACCACCAGAACTGAACTAACACGGGCCGTCTTCCAGGGAGGGGGAATCTGCCGCTGGGGCTCCGTCTTTCAACAAATATTTCAAAAACCCAATATACGAGCTCGTTGTTCCTTCTACGACTCGGTTAAAGTGTGTCAGCCGACTGTATTTAGTGGATTACTCGCTGAAATAGGAACAGGATTCGCCTCCAGCTTTTGCAACCCACAACTGCAGTCTCACTCAATGTAACAATGTACTCCCAGTTGCCCAATGATGTCACCCAACCTTTGGGACACCAGCGGCAGATCGTGACCTCCGGCGCATATGATGATGCTATCTCGGGAGTCGCAACACCTGGAGCCGTGGTAGGGCCAGGGAAGTATTGCATTGTTCCGTCGACGTATAACCCAGGGCTGGAGACTGAGTTTCGATTCATCGTGTATTCCAGCGTCGCGGGCATCAAGTTGGCATCAGTAGGGCGCAGGACCTAGCTAACATCGACTCGGGGGCTTGTGCGGAAAGACGGTGGGCTGAGCAGAAATTCATTGACGCGCTTGAGAGTCGCTCGAGATGGATTCGCCTGTGGCCTACTGGCTATTATCCATTCAAGCCTGGTGAGGATGCTATTCTTGCTGAAAGCTGTTTCAAGATTAGAAGAAACAAATTGTAATTAATTAATGATGTACCTTTCGCAGTCATATCCTTCTCGAAAGAAACGGTCCCCAGGTCTCTGAGGGTTCCATCGTCCCTGAAGAATAATTGCAAGGCAGCAAGGGCAACGCCGACACTCAAGTCTTTCCCAGATTCGCAAGCGATGCACACAGTTTCTCCGTTATGTAAGTGTTCGCGAATAAACCTGGACGTCGTAGGTAGAACAATTCGCAGAAAATGTGCTTGACCCCTCTTTCCCGCTAGGACTGGGACATAGAGCTTGTGGCGATTCGAGGGTGGAGGTTCTGCGCTGGGCGTCAAAGTCACATAGACATCGGCAAGCCCTACGGGATGGGGTAGCGACGCTGGGACATCTGTCAATGTGCAAATAAGAACTCGGCCTTCAACCCTTTCTATGGGAGTTGGGGATTTTATCTCAGAAAGAAATGATGAGGCTTCTTGAGATACGATGGCGGACACAAGTTCAGGCAACTCTAAACGACCTGCTGACAGCAAATTATCGCGGTGTGTCCAGAACATTGCTGGAGTCAAGCCCTAGACATATGGTCAACAAACTAATTGGTGGCGCAGGGGGAGCATACACACCATACCCCAAAGCTCATGATCATCTCCTGACCCTTGAACATATGAAAACCCACTTGTACGCCGTTCGACGCCCTGGTCAACTTGTCTCGAGGCAGACACGCATACAACAGGAAGAAATTCGCGCTGTCCAGCTCGGACGTCCGGAAATCTTGGGAAGGCGGAGCTAGCAGGAGTTATCCACAATGGTCTTAAAGGACCAGGCAACACTGGCAGCTCAAAAGAGGAGGCCTGCATGACCGTGTCAACTATCAGAATGGTAGGAAGGTTGGTGAGTCCTTACCGCTAAAACCTGAGCCCACCTGTCGAGGCGCAGCTCAATTTGATGATGTTCTTGCATACTGACAGCTGCTGGGGGGGTGTATAGAGAGATATCCCAGGAGAGGTGTTCTCTGTCACGAATTTGCTCCGGATGGCGGATAAGCAAAGCTCGATTGATTACTGCACACCATATCGGCACGGTTTTTGACAGAGCATCGGGGATGCGTTTCCCTGCACGAGTAGAATCGATTAGAATTATGCTAGTGGCTGTCAATGAAGATGGCATGGGCGACTCGACAAGAGTGAAGCTCACCCGTAGCATTTGAGAATCAGAGGAAGTAAATGAAGATTGGCGCGACGAAGGTTGAAGCTCCAATTGTTGAAATGCCCATCGGTGGACTTGAAGTAGGCGGGAACATCAGTGGCCTAATAAGAAGTCAACATCCATTTTCGAGCAACGGTTTTCTGAGTAGACTCACTAATGAAGGGTCTGTGTACCAAGCCCCACACCGCAGATTTGCTGCCCCTCTAGGGTCAGTAGCATTTATTGTTGGAAGACATGTTCACGAACGCAGGAACGGCGTGTCTTTGTACGCGGCATGCACTCGTTTAACGAACTCGACATCTTCTTCGATAGAATGAAGTCGATTGAAGATATCGAGAGATTCTCTCCTAATGTATTCGAGAGGGTTGGAGTTGTCGGGCAGCGTATCATTACGAAGGGCCATGCAGGTGTCCCGGTGGTTGGCGGGCTGTAAGCGGATGGAAAGCACAGACGCGATTATTGTCGTGGAAGCGGATCAAGGTTGTGCATATTACGTAACGCCTCCTTCAAGCTCAATTCTCTGCGCTCAGCCCCAACTCGAACACGACACCCACCCTGTGGTCATCATTTCCGCATACAAAAAGACCCAGAAGGACATTTACTTCCATATGCAATGGCTTTCAGTCCAATCGGACTGCAAAGACTTCCTGTCGAGGTACGCAACTTTTTGTCTTGCGACATTATTACACTGCCAACTTTTTTTTTCTTCTCTACAGCTGCTTTACGAGGTTGAACTTTATGCACTGTCGGAAAATCTCCCTCTGGTCTCCAGCCACTTTTACGATGTGTACAAGAATGCATCGTTGTTCTTTCATGCCCAATATATTCTTGGCCGCGTTAATAGTGCCGATCTTGACCTGTCCGAAGTCTACACCCGAGCACTTCACTATCCTCTCTGCCACCTTCGGGTCCTCGAGATAATCCACAGCTTGCTTCATGATCGCCGCCCCTCAAAATCACGCATGCAACTACCACGCCGACTATTTCGCTCGTTGATTCGACCACAAAATGGATGGACAAACCACGATGAGCCCATCCCTCTCCTCCAGTACCTTTATCATACTCCAAATATGCCTCCGATCGACACCAATGCCAACGATGGATATGCTCTAACAAGGGCTGTACATGCCAAGTTTCTGCCTCTCGTTCAGTTTCTTCTCGACCACCAGGCTTCGCCTAACTGTCGTGAAGGCCTTGCCTTGAAGGTCGCTATTCGACATAAGAGTCTCGATATGTTCAAGATGCTTGTTGAACGGCAGCCAGGTTCCAAGCGCAGAGGCAAGAAACAGAAGATGGAGGATAGGGTTCTTCTGGACTCAAATGTTCTCAAGGTTGCTGTCATGTCGGATGCCCGAGATGTCGTCGAGTATCTCTATCGAGAGAAGGGTGTGGTACCCGATGTACAAACTCTGAAGAGAATAATATCCTTGTAATCAACTTGTGATCGTAAGTGTCAATGTAGATTCCGACACATATAACTGGAATTTTGATTTATGATTTCGGCTACCTAGGACTGTTATTTGAATGCATCTACCTATTCGACTCTCAAGACTGGGTGCAAGGCTGGCGGATATGACGGGCTCATTCGCTTTTGTCCGTCTGACCCGTGTCAAGACCCGGTCTCTGACATGTCTCGAGAGCGTTCAGATGTTGATCGAACTCCTGGTACGTAAAAGTTACTTCATAGGACCTTGAACGCGCTATCTGATTTAGAAAAAGGTCGGAAAGATTCAACTGCGAGTGTGAAAGTCAGATTCTGACAATCTCACAATCGCGCAAAAACCAATCTCCGCAAGTCCGGACAGCGGTCTCCCATAAAAGAGCAAAGCATCTCAAGATATTGCCTGCGTTGGCAGTGGAGAATAAACCGACTTCTAATTCACGTCCAGTTACATGCAGTAAACGAGACAATGACAGAGTCAATAAACTAGGGTAAAACAACAATGAAAATGAAATTAAAGAAATGCTCGTAAAGTCATCGATGGCAAGTAGTACCGAAACGTAGATGGGTCGTTAGATATCATCGATATCAACCTCTCCTTCGTCTCCGAACTCGAACGTGCATTCTCCGTCCTCCTCCCCGAAAGTATCCGTCTCGTTGATTTTAGCGTTTTCGGGGAGTTCGCCATAGGCTTTCACTTTGGGGTCGCGGAAGATTATGAATAAGGGTATATAGAATTTCATGGAAAGACACGTACGATTACGTGCCTCATCGGCAGTGTACTTGACAATGACATCGGCCTTGTCATCTTGGAAATCTCGCAGCGAGAGTAGGACGATATCCCCTTGGTTAATCCAGACCTACGAATGCATCGGAGTATTAGCTTAAGTCTCGAAAACAGGGCTTTCTGCAGGCGCACCTTTTTCCGCATCTTCCCTCGAATATGTGCTAAGCGCTTCTCTCCGTCGAAACATTGAGCCTCAATACGGCCATTTCCCAGCATCTTCGTCACTTGGGCGTACTCTTGCCCATCTTCCCGGAAGACCAGCTCGCGCTTGTCGTCGTCGTTCTCGTTCTTTCCACGTCTCCTGTTTTTACCACCCTTACAACAGCAATATGAATCATACGTGTCTGTGAGGCTGATCATTCGCAACGCACCTTTCCCTTATTCTGAAAATGAAGTCAGTTAGCTGGCCTCTGTGAATGGGGCTCTCTGAGACATACCTTCGGCATGATGTACTGACTGTTTTTGTGCCTCTGCTTTACGGAGGCGGAGAGGTTGTGACGGTTGAGCGAGCGCCGTGGAGGAGGTTAAGCGGTTGGAGAGAATCGATGGGCGTTATCAAATCTAACACTTTTGTTGACTCGATGCTGACAAATATCTTGATCAAGGTCCGTTGAGGGCCCCAGACTGGCCTTCTTCCATTCTTCTCCGCTTCCTGTTCCATTCGTACTGCCCTCAGCCCCTTTACATTTTTTTTGCCGAGAACTCGAAGCTGGCATTTGGGTGGCATCCTTTTCGGCGTCTTGCTCCCAGAAGATCCGATCTTATCTTATCAGACAGTGGCTTGAAACTGGGAGTCGCTGCGAGTGCTCTTCAAGTGCTCTTTCTCCGGATTCATGATGTCGAGGAAGATAACCCTCCTCGTCATAAACCCCAACTCTTCCGAGTCTGTCACAGACGGTCTTCAAGACGTCCTTGTACCACCACCTGGCGTGGTCCTCGAGTTCTACACCGGTCCGGGGAACGCGCCGGCGCAAATCATGGATACGACCACTGGTGTCCTCAGTGCCGCAAGATGCTTCGAAGACATGGTATCTGAACACCTCGTCGAGAAATATGATGGGTTTCTTGTCTGCTGCTGTGAGTAAGTGGCACTTAAGTGGCACTTGAGATTGTCTAATGTCTGATTCTTCATCAGTCTCCGACCACCCACTAACACACCTGCTCCGCGAGAACACCAGGAAACCAGTAGTAAATATCCTCGAAGCTGCCATTACTCAATCACTCTTGATTGGAGAACGATTTGGCATTATCACCACTGGGTTCGGGTATAAATACATCTATCACAAGGATGTGCGTAATTTTTTCGGCGCGACGTCAGAACGTTTTGCGGGGCTAGTAACAACTGGGCTGGAGGTTTTGGAACTGAGAGAAGGAGATCGTATTCACGTCGAAAGTATGATCAAGGAAGGAGCGGCCAGCATTGCGGCCAAGGGAGCTGATGTTATCATTCTTGGTTGCGCAGGTAAGAGCTGTTGTTGCTTGACCTGTCGTCCGATTCTCAGTCGTCCTTGTGGTAGGAATGGCAGGAATGGAAGAAGTCGTTAAACAAGGAGTGGTAGAAGCAGGTCTGCCACCTGTCCGAATAGTTGATGGAGCTAAAGCTGGAGTGCAAATCCTGGCAGGTTTGGCAAGGTTAGAAACTTGAACGCCATGGAGCATAGAGTTTCAGGGTGTTCTTCGGAGCAAAGAAGCAATCGCCAAAGCAGTGCCTAAGCCAACATTTCTGGATAAAAATCCTCGAGGCTCTCCGGATCCGTCGAGTCGAATGCTAGTTGTAAACACGAAAGGTAGTCATTTATATATAATACATTCCAATTTATGGCTCAGGAGAACTTGAACATATCCATGGAGGCGATTAAGCGAAGAGGACTAAGCGAAGAGAACGTGTAGATAAGCTGGGTATCAATGTTCGACGCGCCTTATTTCGGTACGCGCCACATTTACATAACCACGTGACGTTCCCAGTTGAAAGTGACGCTCACTGGCTTGTTCGACGCTGTCAACTCTGTTCATCGCCTCTTTCCACCTGACAAAAATGGCAGATGTCCGCGCCCTGCTCAAATCCAAACGCCAAGAGGCACGCATATCCCACCCTTATGCAACCTATAACACTTCAGGTCAACTGAAATGTTCAATATGCGCGAGCATCGTCAAGCACGCCTCTGCATGGGAGGGCCACCTAGGGAGCAAGGCGCACCGGACGAACATCCTCCGGTTGCGAGAGGAGGAGAGGAGGCGGCAGGATGTGCTGCTGGCGAAGGAGCGCGAGGCTGAGCAGCTGGAGGAGCAAGAGGGGGAGGAGGAAGAGGAACTCGTGCCGCAAGAGGTGAAAGGAAAGCGGAAATCTCCCTCGAGTGTAGAGGCGGACGGCAGCCATGTTGATAAGAAGCGCAAGGTTGACGGTGCTCAGCCTGCGCTTCCAAAGGCCGCATCGTCGTCGTCGTCTTTCCCAGCAGATTTCTTCTCAGATCCCAACCATGCGCCTGTGTTACTTTCAGAGGTTGACGAAGATGAGGACGAAGACAAACCACCAGCGGAACCCACAAAATCCAAGTCCCAGGAACCCACGTCTGTGATCGATCTGGAATATGAGCGCTTCCAGCGCGAGTTGCTGGCGAGTGCGGCAACTGCGGATCCTTCAGAAACGTTCGCTCGCGCGACGGTGTACGCTGAGCCTGTCATTGTGTCGACAGAGACCGCTGGGCTGCCTGCGGGTGCCGGCGGTGCGGTGGAGGTACAACAGGCACCAGAGCCGACGGAGGAGGAGATCAGGTTGAAGAAGGAGCAGGAAGAGAGGGAGTTGATCATGGACAGACTGCTGGAGGAGGAGAGGGCGCAGGAAGACGCCGATACGCGTGTTCAGATGCTCAAGAACAAACTCGAGGGCTTGCGGAAGAGGCGAGAGGCGAAGAGGACGAAAGCAAAGCCTAGCTGAAAAGGTACATCTACTATGATAGGATAATGCTATAATACAGGACCTGTCTGACTACTACGACCTAGTTTGCAGCCACTGGGGCCGGTTTTTTCTCCTTGCTCTCCTCTTCACGCTTCGTCACCCCAAACCACTCTAGCCACTCCATGCCCTGCTTATGGAACATCATCAACCCAAGCATAACCGGGAGGTACCACAGACTGTGTTGGAACACAGTTCGTGCCTCCTTCTCACCGCCTTTCCGCCAGAATCTCCACGCAGCACGGACGCAGATGAGGTTGGGAGCTAGTGATGTCAGCGCGAACATCCATGTGGTGAGCCCGGAGAGGGGCGCCGCGATGGACAGGACAGGGACGAGGAGGAGGGCGTGTCGGAGGGAGACGAGGGCATTTTTAGGCGGATTGAACACGGAGAGCATGCGATAGCCTGCCTGGGCGTACGAGTCGCGTACGATGTACGATAGCGAGTTGAAATGAGGGAACTGCCAGCAATATAGCAGCATGAAGAGGGTGAAAGGTGATAGAGGGTTGTCGATGAGGGAGAGGTCGAGGGGCGGGGCCGTCCCGTCGGTGAGGAACGGAGGGAGGAAGAGCTGGATTGGATTGTCGGGGCTGGGCAGGAGCCTGCCCCCGCACGCCGTCCATCCCATGAGCGGCGGCAGGCCGCCCACAACGGAGCCGACCCACGTGTTTGCGATGGATTTCCGCTTCATCCATGTGTATGCCCCGGCGTAGAGCGCGATGTTGGCTGCTCCGAGGCAGGCGGTTGTCGGGTTCACCATCGTCCATAGGAGCGCGGGACCTGCGATGCCAGTAACAATGGCGAAGCCCGTCGCATGCAGAGGGCTAATTGCCCTCCGGACGAGTGGTCTTGTACGTGTCCGCGCCATTTGTGCGTCGAACGGGACTTCCTGGATCTGGTTGAGGGTGTTTGCGGAGGCGGAGCAGAGCGCTGTCCCTGCCGCTGTAGACAGCAATACGGGCAGCGTTGTTGGCAGCGGAGATAGTGCGACACTCGACATGGCGCTGAGCACGACGAGGACCGTTAGTCTCGTCTTTGCGAGCTGTGTGTAGACCTTGAGGAGCCTTGGGGCAGTTAATGCCTCAAGGGGCTTGTAGTTTGGCGCTATTGCCGCCGCTGGGTGGAACTTTGCCGTGAATCGTGTGTGGGGACGCCATTGCGCATTATGAAAGAAGTAGGAGGTGAAGGCGGGGCGGGCGACGACGCGCTGCATTGCGCACCGTTCAAGCCAGCGACGAGCAGAGGGAAACCAATTCAGGCGGAGTCTGAAAAAAGCTGTGAGCCAGCACCTCCGTAGTCGCCGCTCGTCTCTGCCCTTGACGCCCACCATGCCTGGCACTCACCTTCTACCCCCTAACCTCCTCAAGCTATTCGCACCACGGCCGCCACTCCCCTATTCCCGCCCTGTCGATAAGGACATTGACCGTGTGACCAAAAAGAACGTCGATGGCGTTGCTGGTATCCTCACCCAGTTGAAAGAGGCCAACACCGACTCTCTGTTCAATGCTGGCTCTGAAGGGATGGAGGAGGGCGAGGAGCCCGTCTTCACCCATGCAGAAGAAACGAAGCGGCAGATTCGCCGTGAAGAGCGCAAGGCGAAGAGGATAGAGCTCTTCAAGATTGCGAAGGAGACCTGTCAGTATACCGCTCTTCTCCCATTTTGCCCTTGCTGATTGCTTGAAAACTTTCTAGACAAACCTACTGATGATGGAGAAGCTGTTGGTGATCCATATAAAACACTATTTATCTCACGTTTGGTATGGACATTCTTCGTTTTGGTGTATGAATCATGCTAACCTCCGCACAGCATAAAGCAGCCACAGAGACCGATTTGAGGCGCGAATTCGAAGGCTATGGGACCATCGAACGGGTGAGGATCGTACGCGACAAGAAAAGTCGCAGCAGGGGATACGCCTTTATCGTTTACGAACGGGAGAGGGACATGAAAGGTTTGCCATTTCTCCCCATTCTCTTTAACTAATAATTGTACTTCAACTTTTATTCTTTTTTTCAGCTGCGTACAAAGAATCCGACGGCCTGCAAATCATGGGTAAGAGAATTCTCGTTGACGTCGAACGGGGCAGGACCGTCCGTGGCTGGAAACCACGCCGCCTCGGCGGTGGTCTCGGTGGTCGTCCCAAACGACCGGATCCCGTTGCAGCCGCTCCTCCCCCAAGAGGAGGAGGCGGTGGCTTCAGAGGCGGTTTCGGCGGAGGGCGAGGTGGGTTTGGTGACAGAGGTGGAGGGTTCAGAGGTGGTCGTGGCGGTTTCGGCGGTGGTGACAGGGGACGAGGTGGCTTTGGAGGCGGCGACCGAGGGTATGGTGATCGAGGCGGCTTTAGCGACCGAGGAGGAGACAGGGGCGGCGGTGGTGGTGGGTTCCGTGGCAACTTCAACGGTGGAGGCGACGGCGGCTTCAGAGGTGGACGAGACGGAGGCGGCGGTTTCAGGTATACATCACTCCCCATCTATCATAGTTCTGACATACTGACCCTCGACAGGGGACGCGGGGGCGGAGGTATTGGCTACCAGGGCGGCGGCGGTGGATTCGGCGATGGCCAATCGAATGGGTACGGTCCTCCTCCATCTGGCTCGGGTGGGTTTGGTGGGCCGCCAGGCGGAGGGTATGGAGGGGGCGGCTTCCGTGGTGATCTCAAGCGCGAAGGCCCAAGTGGGTATGATGACCGTGATTCTAAACGGCCCAGATACTAGGCATGCATGCAGATCTCAGCCCTCTCATTTGTGTGGGTTGAAGGTATCCGTATTTTTCTCTTCTCTCTTCCTGTCGAGCCAACGCGGCTATGATGGGTAGGTGCTGTTTTATGGTTCAAGTATCCGCCAGGTTTTGTTTTATTATCGCTGCTGTTCGTAAGTATATGTGGTCCCTCTGGGATATGTTATGGCAAGGCATTTCACTTGATTCTGGCTATGGACGCGTTAACTTTGCAGCGACAGACTCGAATAATAATTACACGCTGCGTGCGAGTCAGCGGCGGCGCCGGCGCGATGACTTTGCTCAACGTGGGACGGTGGGATGTCGATTGTGGCGATGCTGCGAGGTCGTCGATCCCTTCGGTCCCGACCCTTGACGCCACGCGAGACTAGGACAGGGACTATCTTCTCTCGCCCCCTGTTCGTGTAAGCACGCATTTCTTGCCTTGAAGTATGTACGCTCAAATGTGCACGTTCTGCCCGAGTGCTCTGCTTGTTGAGCGCCAAAATGAGGCGTCTGGATCGATGTCTGAGCAATGCCCGAACCGAGTGGAGGCAAATCCTGGGATTTGGCGGATCCGCATAAGGAAGGTTGGAAGGCTTGCAGGGCTGCACCGAAAACATATTTCCTCTCTTGATGGCCAGCCTCATGTTGCCCGTGGCAACCAGCACGCCCCCTGCAGCTCCTCCTGTGACTCGCCCGCCCGCCTTCTCCCACAGAACTCAATTCCGTCCTCACGCAGCCTCACGCGCTAGTCGCGTTCTCACAGGCGCTCGAGTCGTGTTTCATTTTTTTCCTGCACGATGCAGGCGTGTCCAGTCGAGCCCCGAAGAGACAAAGTGTTCAGACGATGACGTAGGACCGGTGTGCTGATTTATTTTCGAACACATGTGCAGGTCGGCGCCTGAATGCGAGATCCATCGCCCCCACCTGAGCTGAACTGCGCTGACCTGGTCCGAACTCGCCAGGTCCGCCAAGGCCCTAACACCCGGCCATTTCTCCTCCATTTCTCCTCTCCATTGTCCACCGGTCCCCCTGCACCCTCTGCCTCCTACCCCCACCTTTTGGCGCCTGCGGGGTACCACTCGCGTATATCCCGACTCTCGCGCGTCGCCCAACGCGTCTGCTGTGCCAATCTGTCACTTCGAGCAAACGCGACTCCTTCGGGCATTGGCCCTGTTACCTTGCCAGCAGGCTTCCCACTTTTGGTTCCTAGATCTGATCGAGGTTCGTTGCAGCGCTTTGCCTCCAGATCATGAAACCCTTTCAGGCTGACCTGCTTTTAGGCCGAACGCGTCCACCCGCCCCCCGCCCTCTTTCGCTTTCACCATTGTTCTCTATTTCTGCTTCCTACTTTAACCCCGCTCTTTCTTTCACAGTAATTTTCTTCCCCCGCTCTCCTCCTCGCCCGTCGGACCTCCCGCTGCGCGCCCCTGCTGTCCGGTTACAGTTCACCTTTTGTGACGCGTTCAAATCTGGCTGCCGCTGTAACGGTGAGCCGTCCAGTCTGGGATTTCCAAACGGGATGTAAGTCGTGTTTTTACCGGTTCTTACTTTCAGATTATCGATCTTATTATCTGCTCCAGCCAAAGACATGGCGCAACACTCCGGTTTTGTTCGACACCAGCGTGCGTCTCTCCACCTTGATCCCGTGTACACCCAGACGGATGGAGGTTCCACCTACGCGTCTCCTGCTTCTTCCTCCGCTATGCTGTCTCCGGCCTCTGCTGTTCTCCCGAGCTCTCAAGAGGTCAAGCAAGAGGGCGACGAAGATAAGGAGCCCTCTTCCGGCCCGCAAAGGTCCTCCTCGACCTCCGGCAAAGCCGACAAAGAGAAACGGAAACGGTCTCGTGTCACCCCCGAGCAGCTAATCCATCTGGAACGCTTCTTCGCCATGGACAGGAGCCCCACTGCTGCCAAACGGAAAGACATCAGTGACCTCCTTGGCATGCAGGAGCGCCAGACGCAAATATGGTTCCAAAATCGGTGCGTCCTCCGCTGTCTCTGCGAGGATTTTCCTTACGTCTCTACGGTCGTTAGTCGCGCAAAGGCAAAACTTCAAGACGGGAAACTCAGCAAGAGCGATCCCTCAGAGATTTCTCCTGAAAGCCCGCCGGAGCTCCCGAGCGGTCTCGAGATCGATCTCAACGATTTAGTCCACGAAGACGAACGTGAGTAAGCCAACTTCTTTTACTGAATACTGATTCTTACATCCATTCTCTCAATATCAGCCGTCACCTTTGTACCCTGCACCGACTTGACAGTTGGAACCTGGCGTCGCATTGCCGCGTCCGCTACGACCAAGTACGACCTGATCGCCTATGTCTGCGAACGCAAACGGTGCTTGACATGGTTCCTACTTTCTGGCGGATGTGGCTTCAAAATGGAGCTCCCGTTCAACACGATCGTCGATACGGAGTTCCAGAATCCCAGTGCTAGCCATGGCATGGCGTCCTTTACGCTCTCCCAGCCACCTTTGTTCTACCTCGAGACTGTTACGTCTCCTCAGCCCGACGGCTCCGTCTTACGCGGCTGGAGGAGATGCGCAGACTGGACAGAAAACACCCAAGCGTCCCAGGTTCTACGCCATACGGTGATTGGATCCGCCGTTCAGCTTGCCTATGTTCTGCGAGCCTTGCACAAGAATAACACGATGCCGAACAGGCGGGCTTCCTATCAAGGAGAGGCGCACATGCCACCTACGATGGAGCTGCCTCCTCCGCCCATGGCGGCCCTGACTGCTGGAGCCGCCTACGGGTACACCGCGGGGTTCAACGGCGCTCAATTCGAGCCCAGTCGCAAGCGACTGTCATACGAGTCCGGCATGGCTGTGGACCCACAGTACGTTGACGGTGATCTGCGTTCACCTCAGCACATCGCGCCTGTTTCAAACCTGCCAACACAACCCTATATGCCCACCACTAATCAACCAATACCGAACACCACCACCCCCACCCCTAATTTTGACCCGGCTGTGTACCACAATTACCAATCCAGCCTGCAGGCAGCATCGAGGATCCCCACTCCGCCAGAGCAGCCGGTGCAACAGCAAGCGGCGTACCCGAGCCATAACCCTCGCGCGTTGCATCCTTACCAGCCTCCGCTGGATGGCCAGATGGCCCAAGATCCCGCGGTGGCGATGGGCATGAACTATTCGCCCTCGCGGTCTCTGCTCATGAGTCCTTACTACCCTGACACGACTCGCCGGTTCTCCGAGGTGCCGCAGCCCCATTCCCCGCAGGTTTTGGCGGGCATGCCTGGTATCATGTACCACGCCGAGGCGGACTACCGTCGCCGGCGATCTGAATAATCTTTTTTCTTCGTTTCTTATATCTCACTTGGTATTTTAGCGTCTAGGGGCCACCGCAGTAGCGGTGTATAATATCGCCTAATGTGTTTCCACTTCTCCGTCAGTCTGTACACATCGATTCCACATTGTTATCTTCGTTCATACACTAGTTGATCCCATGCATGGGTGTTACTCGTATTCACGTCATAGTTCCTTTACTAGCATTTACTACTTACATAGGGCCCATGAATAAAGTTTTATTGCATATGCAAAAATCATTCAGCGCAATGGGATGGTCTAATAGAAAGTGGAATAGTATATAGGACATTAAGGTGTAGTGTTATAGTACATTTGAGAAACCCCCGTTCTGCTGCGTCTCTCTCTCCTTGGTGAGTCGAGCAGTGTAGGTCCTACTCACAATGGTAACTGCGAGGATGTTCTTCAGCTGTTGTATCCGGCCAGACAGAGTTATACGTACAGGCTTCCATGTACCGGTCAAGACATCTCGAAAGACATGTCTGTCGAGAGAATGACGCGTGTCAGAGTAGACCGAGGTACATGGGAAAGACCACACACCTGTTCCGAACTCGAAAGAGAATCTCCTGGCTTCGTCACGCACTTCGCAAAGCAACGCTCTCCCGCTTTCTAAAGAGAAACACAGCGTAAGGCTTGTTGTTATCGGCCGGAAAAGACAAGGGCCATACGTTCATGAGTTCTTGGGCGTTCGCGAGCGCCAGCTCGTTGCGTACTTGGTTCATAACGGCTTCCTTTTTGGCAGTCATGTCTGAGAACAAGAACGTTGCCTTAGCGCTCCCAGAAACATGATCTGACGTGCTTACCTGCAGGAGTTGCTGACGAGGAACCACGAGAGAGAAAGTCGGCCATGGTGGATGTACGGTGAAGATGCTTGCCGACGTCGCGTCTCCCAAATTTCGTTCCGCTCCCCAAATAGTAATAGAGGTCAGGTGACCTCACAAAGATTGCAAGAGTTGAAAGTCTCCAGCTCAATCCACAATCTTGTTCTCATGGGCGCCCGAGAATCCACAGCCCGGGATACACAAGGCGATGCAGGCGAAAGTTCCACGGTCATCGACTACTATCAGCTGTTGGAGGTAGCTGAAGATGCTTCACAAGAGGAGATCAAGGTGCTTTCCTTCCATTTTGTTTACTAACGCGATGAAGCACTGAATACCTTTCGAAGCGTTCTTTTCGTCGTCTGGCTTTGATTCATCACCCAGACAAAAATCATGACAATATGGAGGAGGCAACACGCAAGTTCGCAGCCTTGCAACAAGCCTACGAGGTCAGCTCGCTTGCCATCTAACCACACTGCAATGAGAAGCCGATGAATGTGATCAGGTACTCAGCGATGAGCAGGTAGGCGTCCGCGACGTCGGTTCTCCTTTCTCTTTTCATACGATCCCACAAGTAGGAGCGGGCTTGGTACGATTCGCACAAGGCGTCTCTTGTGCCAGAGCCAGACGCAGAAACCGTGTTCGAAGACATCCGCAAAGGAGTAAATCCGCCAAAGCGGGCCCGGGACAGGGGACTTACAGTCCGGCATTTGACCCGTTTCTCTGACGCTACGGCGTGGAGCACCCTCGATGACGGGGATAACGTGAGCCTTCTTGTTCTCTCGCACTTCATCACCGACGTACTCCTATCAGAGCTTTTTCACCATCTATCGTAACTTGTTCTTAAGACTGGCGACAGAAGAGGCGCAATGGGCTTCGGAAACCGACTATCCATCTTTTGGACTATCCACCTGGTCCTGGTCTATCCCGAAGCAAGAGGGCCTCGAATGCGCCAGAAATTTTTACGCGGTCTGGATGAACTTTTCAACGGAGAAGGATTTTTCCTGGACAGACCCATGGAATATTTCAGAGGCGCCAGATAGACGAGTTCGGAGGTCCGTATTTTGCACCTTTTTGCCAGGCCAGATGTGCTAAACTTCAGTTCCCTAGACTCATGGAGAAAGATAATAAGAAAGCTCGTGACGACGCTCGTCGAGAGTATAACGATGCCATTCGCGTACGTAAATCTTCGGGTGGAAGCGAGGCCTCCTAACATGTGCTTAAATTTAGTTACTTGTCAAGTCCATACGCAAGAGAGATCCACGATACAAGAAGCATCAGGAATCGCAAGCGGAGGCAACCCTCACTGCTCAGGTGCCAAAGCAATCTTCGGCCGCTCACATTGCCAAACAGCAGGCAGTTGCAGCATACGTCGAGCAAGAATGGCAAAAAGTCGAGATGAAAGGTCTCCATGCAGATTTGGACTGGGCTGCTGCTGAGGGCGAAGATCTGGAAGAATGGGAATGTGTTGCGTGTAGAAAGACATTTCGCAGCGAGGCGGCTTGGGATAGCCATGAAAGGAGTAAGAAACATATGAAAGAGGTGGAACGTTTGCGCAGACAGATGGAACAAGACGACGAGGAACTAGAACTCGACGGACCCATTCCGAGTGAAGATCATTTCATGTCGCCCGACACCAACCAGGCTGGATCCGTCGAAAAAGACGCGACCCCTCCACTCCCTTCGCCATCGCCCCCGCCATCACGGCCTGTCCCGAATGCTACTGCTGACGTCGACCCAGACGAACCTGGTCTTCTCGACGAACCGATTAGACGCCGGACGAAGCGTGGCAAGAAGCAACAGCATCCAGGTCTGCGAGCTGTATCCCCGCCTCCGCTTGATGACGGAGACTCCAACGCACCAAGCGATGATGGTATCCAGACGCCCGTGGATGGTCTGAAGAACGAAGAACCGGTCGAGCTGTCCAAACGGGACAAACGACGTGCGCGACAATCAAAGAAGGCCGAGACTGCGGCGAAGGTGGAAGTGCGTATCCGGGCCTCCTTTTTGGGGTTGTGGGTGTCAACCTAAAGGATTTTCTTAGCATCGCTGCAACGTCTGTCGGGAGGTATTCCCGAGCAAAACTAAATTATTCAACCACATCTCAGAAACCGGCCACGTTTTAGCAGCGTCCAATGACAGCGGTAGTAAACCTCAGAGGGGCAAGAAAAAGCGGGGATAGCAATCGATGCGCACTGGAGATGCCCAGATGTCTTCCCTTACCCTGAATTTATTGCCGCGAGCCTCGCAGTGCGACGCTTGGAGACATCACGTCTATTGTCCCGTCACATTGTACGCCCAACGGGTTTTAGTCATTGCGTTGCATTCCCAGGTTGCGCTCCAGCCCGTTCCAACATTCAGCCCTCAGGTCTGAGGCATGATTTCAGGACCCTGCGGAGCACACGGTGGCATCCTTCAGAGTCATTGATGGCCAGAAATGTTCTCATGAAATGTTCATGCACCTGCACAGGAACAGCAGGAATCAGTGAATTATATCGCATATTCAATACAAACGGAACAGTGGCCCTAAATAAAAAGCGAATGAAGGCAGTGATTCCAACGACACATAGAACTACCCCATGAGCTGGGAAATGTCGGCTGGAGGGTACTTCGTCTGGGAGAACGTTAAAAGCCTGGAAGAAAGAATAAGAACAGAGCAGACGATCTGAATTTCTCGCGACATACCGCTTTAAACTTTGAATATACTTCCGGCTGACTTCGTCATTCAAAACGTGGGCTACTTGATCTGCCGAGATCTTTTCGCGTGCCGAACGTTCGTGAATACTATCGTGTTCACGGTTAGTAAGATAGACGCAAAAACATCCAAAAGAGGACGTACCCAACCATGGTAACACCGATGGGCCATGGCGCATTTCCAATAGACAACCGAAGGTAAGAATCGTTTGCCTTTTGATATTGCCGCTTTTGCATGTGGTGCACAATTTCAGCGATTCGAGCCAACATATCAGGAGGAAGCAACTAGTGTTCCATACTTCAGCGTTCGTCTATCCAGGAGGATGAATAAAATCCTTACTCTCGAGCGAAGGGCCTTGAACAGCGGTTTCAGGTATTCCGCAGACTGGACTTGAGTGGCTGCTGCTAGCTTTCCCTGTGTCGTTCGTTTGACGTGTTCTGTATCACGAAGATTGAGATGACCGGGGAATAAGCTTGATGAATATGCCAAATACCTGGTCGTTCATCCATGGCTTCTCCCCATTCTTTCAGCGTCCTCTTCAACGCATAATAGATGATGGGGTACAGCTTGTCGGGGTCGCTCTTGATTAGGTCGAGGTCCAGGACGTTGTTGGCAGCAGAATCGGAGTCATCCTTCTTCTTCCCCTTCGTCGCCCTGCTCTTCGACTCCAGTTCGCTCTTCTCGACGTCCTCCAACGCCTTCTTGAAGTCGTTCTGGCCGCCCTGGCGGTCATGGCCCTTTTCTTCGATGAGTTCCAGAGCCCGAAGGCGCAGGCGACGGTCCTTGTCCGACTCGCCGAAAAGTCGAATGGGTTGACCCTTAGCACGAAGTCTGCGGATGGTCTCCTCGTTCGATATGTTGTATGAAGATTCAGGAGGTATTGGGGATTCAGTCTCTCGCTCCGTGGACCCGCGAGACGGTGTCAATGATGGCTATTCTCCAGCCAAGTATCAGGACATGGTAATGGAGTGGACATGGACTGCGAGAACTCACTCTAGAATCTGTGAGCTTTGGGGCTGCCTTGGGTGCCTCCTCCGCTTTTCGCTTTTCTTCCCGTTCTTTCTGCTCCTTTTCTTCGCGTAGACGTTCTATATCGCCTCGCTTCATATACTTCGCCGGTCGCGCCGCTAAGAGAGGGTCGGCCTTGCGCTTTGAGGCAATCTCAGCCTTGAGGGCGTCCATGGTTGGTGAGAGTCGAGAGCAACTCTAGGCTTGCTGACATAAGCGAACATATCCCTGCCTTTTGTCGTTCCGCCACATCCCGACCTCCATCCTCATCAACGACCACCATGTCCGACCTCTCTAGGTTGGTCCTTCTCCTTAATTCCCTCATGTTTGCACGCTTACAGTCCACCCAGTAAATACGTCCTCCAGACGGTTGGTTTCGACTGTGCGTCTGCTCGCGTTTTCTCTGGTCTTGTTGGTTACTGATACTCAATTTCTGCAGCTCGTTTCCCCAACCAGAATCAGACGAGGAACTGGTACACGCCACCCATCTCTGGTTATTAGTGAAGGGTGCTCATGTATTCCCAATGCAGCTTCCAAAACTACACCGACTACTTCAAGTGCATCTCTGCCAAGGGTGAAGACTACGCCCCTTGCAAACAGTTCAAGAAGGCGTACAACTCGCTTTGCCCTAGTGCGTCCCTTTTCTTGCCATAAGTCTTCGTGAAGACTAACGTTTCTCTGTCAGATGAATGGGTACGCCGCCCTGGTCTGTTATGACCGCGTCTTTTGTTACTAATCATTCCCCAGATCTCCAAGTTCGACGAACAACGCGAAAACGGAACGTTCCCTGCGTCGTTGGAGCCGTGATAGTTAAACGTAGCTCTCTGTTGTAGTTGTCACGTGGAAAGGAGAATAATAATTGAGGTTGAGTTCCTCTGCTCCAGACTCTTACGACCCGTATGTTCTGCCCCTGAACCTGCTCCGCCCGTTTGCTGCGTGTACAACCTTGCTTCCTACACTCGCCTCGAGTATGGATTACTCTTCAGAACCCCCGCATTCCGCTCTGCTTAACGTTCAAGACAATGAGCCTTATAACGCTGAGCCATCTGCCGCTGCCCTTGTCGAGTTCAATGTGACTCCAGAAGATCTCGTCTACTGTCGAAATCATGGTCCAGTCCGCGAATTTGACACCAGCACATACTCTATTACAGTCAAAGGAACCAACAAGGGCGACATAAAGCTATCGTTCAACGATTTGAAGAACATGTTTCCTCCGACTCGAATTGTGGCCCTTCTTCAGGTAGCCCACCGTCGTTCTCTGTTGGAGGCTTTCTGAGCATTCAATGCATTCAATATAGTGTGCCGGGATTCGACGGAAAGAAATGGGCGCGATGAAGACGGTTCACGGCGTTCCGTGGGCAGACGGCGTTATTGCGAATTGCAAGTGGGGCGGCATCCGTCTCCGTGATCTTCTCCAACACATCGGAGTTGACGAACAGCAATGCAAGCACATCTGCTTCGACTCATATGCTACTCTGTGTCAGGATGACACCTATTACGGTGCGTCTGTCCCTCTGTCCAAGGCCATGGATAAGGCAGAAGATGTGTTACTTGCCTATGAGGTCAGATCCATAATTCTCTCGCGAAGAGAAGCTCATCACCGTACTTATCTTAGATGAACGGTGAACCTTTGACCCCTGATCGAGGTGGTCCTCTGCGTGTTGTGGTTCCTGGTTATCTCGGAGCGCGATGGGTGAAATGGGTGGACACGATTATTCTGTCATCTGAAGAGTCGCCGAATTTCTACCAACAGCAGGATTACAAGATTCTTCCTCCAACCGTAAGCTGCTTTTTTGAGTGACCAATAGCGGTTGTCTCATTCGTCCAAAGGTCGAGTCGAAGGAAGCTGCGAAACCCCTGTGGTCAAAGTATCCATCGATGACCGCTTTGCCTCTCAACTCCGTCGTTGCCACTGCCGAACTTATCTCCGACAACACCCTCTTTGTCAAAGGGTACGCAAGTCCAGGAGGAAATGCGAACGTGAAGGCGGTGGAGATATCGGTGGATGAGGGCGAGACTTGGCATCCTGCGAAGATTACCTATCAAGAGGGGAAATGGAGTTGGACGATCTGGGAGACCGAAGTCGAGTGCACGGCGGCGAGCGGGAGGGTGTATAGTCGCGCCATAGACGCAGCAGGAAACGTACAGCCCAAGGAGGGTGTCTGGAATCTGAGAGGGGTGGCGTACAATGCTTGGGGTATTGGTAGTTGGTAGAGGTCGGCTTGTTTAGGAAGCTTTCCATTGCCGAGCAGACGCGCCGCCGGCCACAATACACACATATATCCTCTCTCTTACACCTTACACCCATCTCTTCCGCAACCATGGTCCTCGGAAGACTAGTTCATTATGCCGCCGACGCCGTGCTACTGTCCACCGTCGTGGCTGGCGTCCGACGTTCAAGCGGATTTTCGTACGTGGCGTCTATTCTTATGCGGTTCCGCCTCCTGATCTCGTGGGCTTCAGTCCCGACGCATCCCTAATATCAGATCCTACAACGCGTTCAGTTGCTGAGAAATTCCTGGGAGTGGGGGAAACTGTTTTCGACATGATACAAGCAACGGCCGTTAATAGTGCCTTTTTCAAGAAATCAAGCTAGATCTTTTCGGTCTTATTCAATCCACCACCACTCCGGCTTATTTCGAGGGCTTAGAGCACAAGACCGGTGGACCATATGAGATGGAAGGGGCTCTTACATGGCAGTCTCGCATTTATTTATTTGGGTACACAGTCAGCTTGCTTCCTTGATTGACCTTATACGTATACAGAGAGTCTGCAGCATCATGCACGCCACTTCCAAACCCGTCTTGCTTCTTTGAACATGTGCTCGATGCCCTTTCACTGTGATAACGACGGAAAAGCCTATCGCGTTCAACTTGAAAGCTAGATAAACGACCACAGATCTCCCAAGCTCAACGATGTGGGATTCTCGGAGAAAGGTGCCCCGCCGATGGCGTTCCCTTCCTCCATTCAGGCGCCAACTGTCATGTTGTGCTCCTCAGTTGGGCATCTTAGGGCACCGAGCTCTGAGCCATGAATTTGGCGATGATCATGGATGATCGTAGCCACATCGCAACTCGTGAATTTAGGCAGACTGAACATCAAAATCAAGTTCTCGAATGAGTCTTTGTTGGTGCGTTCGCTCTTCTGCGTCTTTGATGAGTTACAATCGTCTCTGACTCTTCAGTATCTCGATACAGGTACCCATAAGCAAATATATACTGTTATTATCCACCTCTATCATCCACCTCTAGGGCTTCTTAGACCCACTCGCTGGTTTACCGGAGACACCTGCTTCGCTGTCCGATTCCTCCACGTATGGCTGACGTTGAATAATTCCTCACTGTCATCTGCCTAGTCAAACCGTTCCATGCGTCTCTTGCCAATACCTCTATTGATACGATTCTATCTCTCTGGAGTCTGGTAGGCCTCGGTCACACGACATGGATCACGTTCTTGCAGGGACATAGCATAGTAGCAACTATCCATCGCCCTTTCCGGGACAACGTCGTCACAATTATGTTGGTGATTCCTGTTCCAGGTGCGGCTGCGTGGTCTCCTCAACGCTTCGGACGCCAGAAGGGCTGGGCCACGCGAGCTGTTAAGCTTTTGAGGCCCTGTGTCTCCTCAGTAAATTTGGCCTTCCATTACGCTAAAGGTAAGCTCAATGCATTGTCCCACTTCCGCATTCCGATGATAAGCCACCAGACCTCTTTCTTGCAGCCTCGCCTTTACGTGCTTCAACCGGTGCCACATTGCTCTACCACACGATATCCTCTTGGCTTCTTTCGGAGCAGGAGCGCTCTTCGGTCGAGGTTCCGGGCATTTCCTTTGGAACGATGGAGAACGAGATATAAAAGTAGGAATCTGCATAGTCTGTTGTGCCAGCGCCGCCTCGGTGTTCTCTTGAAAACTCTCTAGCCATGGCTTTCAAAAGAACTACGCTCGCATTTTTTATCTTGCTTTCTGTGTTCCTATCTCAGTGCTTCTCTGCTCTGGGATATGATACATCCAGGTCTGATAACGTGAGTTAAGCTTTCTAGTGCGTTATCAAATCGTCGCTCTGACCCCTCTTTTCTAGTTGGCGGTGTAAGTGTCATGAACACCACAGAGTTGAAAGACCTTAGTCTTTCTTTTCGCAGCTACTGGGGTCAGAATTCCTATGGGGCAACCCATCCCGACCCGTCCTCCTGGCAGAAGAGGTTGTCTACATACTGTCAGGTAGGCCTTATCGCGACTCGTCTGGCAGAACAAAGATTTAATGAGAGCTACAGGACGACGTCATCAACGCAATTCCTCTAGCCTTCCTTCACGTCTTTTTCTCGACGGGAGGTCTCCCGGAAATCAATATGGCGAATGTAAGTACCCGTTTGCCTTGCACTGAGAACGAGTCGCTCATCGTACGTCCTAACCCGTAGATATGCAACAACAACGACCAACCCGTGTTCTCGGGTACCAGCCTCGCTAACTGCCAATTCCTTGCCTCCGACATCAAGGCTTGTCAAGCTCGAGGCAAGATTGTCACGCTCAGCCTCGGTGGCGCCACTGGCGCTGCTTCCTTTACGTCCGACGCCCAGGCGGAAGCGTTTGCCACCACTGTCTGGAATCTCTTCCTCGGAGGTTCTAGCTCGACTCGCCCTTTCGGAGACGCTGTTCTCGACGGGTATGTGATTGATCTTCACCCATCCAGATCTGTATAACTTACGCACACCAGTATTGACCTAGATATCGAGGGTGGTTCGGGGGCGTATCTCCCAACTTTCGCTAGGAAGATTCGATCTTTATCTAGTGGGGCGAGTAAGAAGTAAGTGTGTAAATTTGAGAGTTCATTTATCATGTTAAATTGTCTTCTTTAGATACCACTTGACCGCCGCTCCGCAGTGCCCATTTCCAGACGCCTATCTTGGCTCTGTCATCAACGCTGTTGGCTTTGATGCAATTTATGTCCAGGTAAGATAGTTAATCACTTTGTGGATTGTTGCTGATCCAAGCAAATCTAGTGTGAGCAACATATTGACGATTCTGATGCTAAATCTTACTGATCCATCACGAAACTAAGTTTATAACAACTGGTGTGGGTGAGTGTTAGGTCTGGAACTCCTCTACAACAATGCTGACGGCGATCTTACAGACTGAATAACTACAACAACAAGGACGTGAGTGGATCTATCGTTCATGCTCTGAATATGATTCGATTCTTTCCATTTCGACACCAAGGCATGGAACTTCGCCACTTGGTATGGACTTATTTCCATCCATTTGTCCCCGATCCTAGAGCTGATCCTCTACTCATGTAGGGACAACTGGGCCAAGACAACTTCGCCCAACACGAGCGTCAAAATCTTCCTTGGTGCACCAGCAGCTTCCACTGCGGCTGGGTCGGGATACGTCGATGCCAGCACCCTGGGCAATATCGCGAAAGCTATGAAGGCATCCTACTCTTCTTTCGGAGGCGTCATGCTTTGGGATGCTTCGCAAGCTTATGGTTCGTTCAGAAGTGCTCTTGTTGCTTTGATTGTCTGACTGCTCTTCCTAGGAAACGGTCGATACGATGCAGCAATCAAGAACGCGTTAGGCGGTGCAACAGGGACCCCAACAACCACTACAAGAGCGACAACCTCAACTGCAACAACCCCTCGGCCAACTACGACCACGACCACGACTCGACCTACGACTACCACCGCCCCAGGAACGGGAAGTTGTGCTGGAGTAGCACCATGGACCTCAACAGTCGCGGTGAGTCATGTTGATCCCTCTTTGTGGCTACGACGACATCTCAAACTTTTGAAAGTATCTCGGAGGAGCCCAAGTTACCTATAAGTATGCGAAATCTTCTTTTGGGTGCTGATGCTTTGAACTGAGATATCTTTCTTTTCAAGCGGGCATTTGTGGCAGGCACAATGGTGGTCGCAGGCAGATACACCCGGAGGTTTGTCTGGTACCTGCTTATGACCGTTCAACCTGCTGACGAATTGTGGAATTGTGCACTAGGCGCAGCTGGCGTCTGGATTGATAAAGGTGCTTGTACCTCGAGGTTGGCTACGGCCCAGCCGAATATTGCGGCTTCGACAGCAGCACCTATTATGAAAGGTAGACCAAACTACCATTCTGTGTGAAGCCCCTGACGACCTGTGCTTAGATGCCAAAGTGCCCGAGAAACCGAACGTTGCACGCCGCTCTTCCAGAATTTTCAAGGAGTGAAGACTGCTGTCACGACATAGTTCGGCGTTCTCAAACAATTGTACAATAGAATACCTAACGACTTTTGATGAATTTAAATATGGGTGCGGAATATGGATCAGATAGTAGATCATGCGAAGATTCCTGGACTTCCTCATGACAGAGCTCACCGGGCGTGAGGCCGTCGTACCGGCACAAGAAGTTGTTCAGCGAGCAGACTTGGCCACCAATTGCATATACAAGTTTGAAAGCTGCAAGTGCCAATAGATTATAATGTACAATAACTATCCTGATCATGAATACGTGTGGTAATGGGACCTGGCAAAATATCTTAATGAGTTGCAGTACTTGGTACGCAAGTCTATGGTCGTAAAGTGGAATTGTGTAAAGAACGTGTCACTGCAGAATTTTTTGCAGTGTTTTGCAAGATTTGAGTCCGCAATGAATCCAGGGTGCTGGATTTAGAGGAAGAGGAAGATGGGAGTCGGGAAGATGTAGTGGCTGGAATGGAGGACACTTCGATCGTAGTTCTCCTTCGTTTAGCTCCAAGATGATCAGCCTTTGCCTTGCTCCACAGGTCTTTGGCTTCTTGAACAGACTTTTCATCTTCCCGAAGGAGACTCAAGGTCGTGGGTAAGCCGTATCGACCCTTGAGTTCATCGTCTGCTTTTCGCTTTTGCTGTTCGACCTTCTTTTCATCACGAAACTTCTTTCGTGCTTTGAGTGACAAAGAATAAGGGTCGCTGTTGTAGTGTTCGGATACGACCTGGAGAGATTCAATACGTGGCTTCGCTACTGTCTCCATTTGCCGTTTGGCATCTGTCGTCTTTTCTAACGCCGCCAAGGGGTCGATCTCAACAGACTCCTTCTCGGTGTCTAGACGAACGGAATCAGGGAAAAAGAGCTCGGGAAATGTCTAGAAAACGACGAACCATGGATAGCAAATCCTCCATTATCTTCTGGGTTCCAATCTTCGTCTTTCTGTCTTGCCCCAGACACGACGACATAACGTGTATTCTGGGCAAGTATCAGGCATGCAAGGTTGAGGACTCCAGGGTTCATACCTTCGGGTCCGTCTGAATCTCAAACCAGCCATCGCAGAGGTGGCATTTACACCGAAAGGAGAATATGGGCGTGGAGTAGTATGCACCTATTTTCTTCTTTTCTGCGTTATACCGCACGCCCATGCCGATGTGGTTGTTGCATGTTCCACTGTGGCGTTGTCAGAACGGAACGGGTCACTTCTGCGGAAGGACATACCACCAGATGTTGAATGGAAGCTCAAAACGCGTGATAAGGATGCCTTGGTCGAGCTTACGAGCCCGATCTCCCAATGCATGCTTGCCTGATGGTGTATTCAGACGAGAAGACGCTGGGGTGGAGGTGGCGCATACCTCGAACCTTATTCAGGCTGCCTTGAGATGGATCATAGTCTGGGGGATAGTATCTGAGATGTCGTCAATAAAGATGACGAGATAGCGCTATGGCAACGTACTTGTTGAACCCCTGCATGGTGGTAGGAGGTAAGCTGCACACTAATTACTCTTCACTTCCCTAACAAGTATCAACAACTGCTGAACATCTTTCAACATTTTCTCAACGCCTTTGAAGATGGCACACTCGAAGGCACTATCAATAACATCTAACAACTGGGTATACAATATTATGTACTAGATATAGGTATCAAGAAAAGCGTATAGTATATAATGTCCATGGGTGTCGTAACTAGACATAAGCAACGTAACTCCCGATCACAGGTCGGTGGTCGCTCCTTCCTTCCAGCCTACGCATTCCGCGATCATCTAGAGTATTATAGCTAAGACAGACAACATCGCCCTTTTGATGCAGCGGAACTGCTGGAGGTTCTGGAGGTTCTGGCGGCGGAACGTTTGGTTGATTGTGGGTTGGCGAAAGGAACGCAGGTATAAACGACCGCCATATTGATTGGGCGGCTGATTGTGGACGTTCTGCAGACAGAGGACTCTCAGGACCTGTAGAACGTCGAGACGGCCCTTCAAACGGAAGCGGGGCTGTAGGAGGTGGTGAAAAGGCGGTGTTGGCTCGTCGCCCGAATCGAGAGTCAGCATGCCTAAAAACGGCGCCTATCACAGCAATGATGAGCATAGTTGAAGCGAATTCAATTTTGTAGACTTACTGTGGGGAAGAGGAGGTGAGGGGCCGTTAACGGTGGAAGGGGTCTCCGTAGATTGACTAGATAGTACTGTGGAGATTTGAGGGGCATCTCGGGACCGGGGTGAAGATGGTTTGAAGGCGTTCGCCAGAAATTGAACAACCTTAGGACGGGGTCTGTGATACAGTTCGTAGCTTTCCAGCTCCTCGTAGACAGATTCCGGGAACATAGTTGTTTTCCAGAGAATGCGGTCACACCTGACGATGGGTTATTCAAGGTTTCGGCAGAGGTAGCACAACATCCTCACCAGCTAGGAACGCGCTTCTTGTGAGAAGAATCGTAGACACCCTTCTCTTCTACGACCTCTTCTTCGGCTACAGTTTCGTTCCCTCCGCTCGAATTCGAGCTTACCAATATCATAGGAGGTGGACGAAGAAAGCGCTTCTTGCTGGACTCGGATGCACTTATCGGAGGGCGAGCACTCAAGGGGGAAGGAGGAATGAGATGATTAGGAGTAACTGGCGTCCCAGGCGCACCCCAGGGCTCTCCATGCTTCGTCTTGTGTTTAGGCGAAAAAGAAGGAGACAAAATAGATAGCCATTTGACCTTGGCTTTATTCGCTCCAGTGGAGACCAACGAAACCTTGCTCGTTGATGTCATGACCGTCGGGGTCGAAGGTGAAGCCTGGAAGTATGCGTCTTCGTCATTCCCGGGCTCTGTGGCTGGTTTCGAATTGAGCGAGGTCATTGCAGAAGACACGAGTGAGGCGCCTTCGTCTTCATCGCCTTCGTCCTCGTTTTCCTCCAGCCCTCGTTCTTCAACCTCAGCAAGTTTGGTTGTGCTATCTCCCGCCCGAGATAGTTTCGAACTCGATCGTTTCGCACGTTTGAGAGTGCGAAGAACGTCGTATTTGAAAGTGGGTGGAAAATCGATAGGTGCTTCATGAAATCCATCGAAGAAAGACCCTTTTTTCATGATAGCATTTAACTGATCGAACTCGAATGCCTGTCTGTACTCTAAAGCGAACGTTAATGAGCCATGATACAATCTCCTAAAAATAAAGTCAGACCTTGTCTTGAAATCAGCCAGTCTGCGTGTAGACGAGAGATATCAAGTCTGAAATTCAGGTCTCCAAACAAGAACGTGAAGTCGAACTGGTCCGTCAGATCTATGACATGTTTGAATACCTGAGCGGCGCACAGGAGGGGTGTCCTGACCTTCAGCAGCCATACGGGGATCGTCTTCCGGCAAAAAGTGGTCCACATCTAGCTCAGCCTGTATGCGCCAAAGGGTCGGTTCTGATCATAATATACACGGCCGGAGAAAGCAAACCTTTATTTTTGAGAGGTTTGCTAGACGGTGGTTCATGCGCCCGCCGTGGGCTATTAAAAGATGTTAAGGTTAGTATGATGATCGGGGTTAAGAAAGCCAATGGCTTACCCGCGAGATGAGCATTTAGGAACAGGTACGTCGTGCCGTCGATATTCAAGCTGATTCCGACCCCTCCTTTATTGCCGAGTCTACCGCCTATAAGGCCTGCTGTGACTGCACTCTTTGACATGCCTGGAATGCACTTAGGATGGAAGGGAATAGGCACCCATAGGAACTCACCTCGCACAAAAGGTTTGACATCTCGGTGAACGTATATGGCGAGATAAATTCCCATAAGCCTCTCCTTGATAAGCAGCTGGTAGGGCCCCTTACGGGACTCTTTCGCGGACTTGTGTCTCATCAACGGTCTAGGAAGACTCACGTCGGTTGTTGACGGAGAATTGGTACGACTGGTACAACCGCCGCCGTGGCAAAGCCAATCCTCGACCATGGATGTCCAACCAGCTGTCGGATTCTCAGGAGCAGCCTCTTCGGCTTGAGCATCGTCAACTCGCTCTTTGTCTTTCGTCTTGTCCTTCGTTTTTTCCTTTACCTTGTCGTATTCCTTCTCACCTTCTCTTGACTTTTCGCGATCTTTGTTGTCGAGAATCTTGAATCCGGCACCAAGTCCCATGGGTATGCCTTGAAGAAATATTTTATAGTGACGCGTGAAACATCGCGAAATCGCTTACCGGATGGAGTGGGGCATTCCTGGCCGGCACTTTGTTTAAATTAACGTCAGTGCTGTGATAATAGAGGAATCTGACGCACATTACGACCAAGTGGTAGGGGTGGTTTCCGTCATTGGGTAGTTGAGGAACGGAGGAAGACTCCGAGGGCAGGCTGGTATATAGGGGTACTTTGCCCAATAGTTCTTCGAGGTCACCCTACACACACTGTATTAATAACCGCAAAAGAGCAAATATTACGACCCACCTTTGGGAGGGACTCGTGCATATTCCATGTTACGATCCGTATCTTCATGAATTTCGGGTCCACTGGGGAGATTCTTCGGGGCGCGGGAGACGGCACGCTCTTCTCGTCGAGCACGTCGCCAAAACGTGGTGACGGGACGCTACTGTGTGCGTGTGGCGAGGTCGGAAAAAGGCTTTGAAGACGCGAGAGCACGGCATTCTGTTGACCTGGGTGCCGGTCAATTTGTGGCCTGACAGAAACAAGGGGTCTCGGTCACCTGGGCGGCGCCTGTTGTGAGGATGCACAACGTCCATATGTGCTGGTTGTTGGGCAGAGAGTGTCTGCCATGAGTGGTGCTGAAACCGAGGTTCATGCTGATGTGTGGCAACCTGCATCGGCTTACGTAACACATACTCTAGTAGCAAGAAATCGATAGCAGTAGAACAACAGTAGGAATACATACACAGCAGGGGCCGGTCAAGTACTAGTAACAACAACGCGAGAGGACAAAGAAACGAAGATGACGATCCGCGAGAATAATATAAGCCACAGATGGGGGAGATTAGGGATGGAAGACGCAGAGTAAAGATCAGAACGACAGAACAAAGCACAGAAACTCCATATTATGAATTAAAAATCGCCCAGGGGTCAGTCGATGTCATTGGACTGTCCCATTTCCAATCACTCGTCTGGTAGTACGTTGCCTCGCCGCCGTCAATCTCCTTCCACGGGCCCAGGCGCAGCATGTCGTTCAGCTCTTCGGTTTTAATGTCGGTCGTCGAGGATGAGGATGAAGCCGGGACATGGTGCGCCCCCTCGGCTTCATGATTTGATTCTGGACTCGGGTTCGTCGACGACGACGAGACCAGATCAGGTGTCGGTGCTTTCGTGTCCTCATCCTCGACTGTCCCAAAAGAAAAATCGAAGAACTCGTCGAACGATTCGTTCATCATCGGCGGCGGACTCGGTTCCCGATGTCCACTTGGTTCTCCCAACATTTCCATCGAGTCCGAACCGGGGTAAACAACCTTGAAGATCTGGTCGAGGGCGTCAAAACCATTCGACGGACTCTCCTGGGGGTTGTCCTCCACAGACCGCTTGAAGAGCTCAGTCATTTGTTCGAAGAACGCCTGCGCATCAGGCTCTGTCTTGATGTTCTCTATAGCCTCCTCCTTCTTCCTCTGCTCTTCGCTCGGCTGCGCCTCCCATTCTGTCTTTACCCTCTTCGGTGGGGATGGTTCACTAGCGGCAGCTGCAGCTGAACTACCATTGGTCGCAGAACTTCCGCTAGCCACGGGTTCTTCCTCGCGTTGTCGTTTGACACTCCCACTACTGCTCGAGGTTGTAGGTTGAGACAGTTCAGGGGCAGGAGGGGCAGGAGGAGGGATGGCTTTGGAAGGCCGCCGCTTGGCTCCCCCTTTGGGCTTCGGAGCTGCCTTGGTCTTCGGAGACTTTGTGGAGTTGGGAGGTGATGATGCAATTGCGGTAGGAGTGGGTGCGCTAGCAACTGGGGTAGACACAGATTGAACGGGGGCGGGGGAAGGAGTAGAAACGGGGCCATTCGATGCTTGTGGTTTTCTTTTGATGGGAGGGGGATGTGGCAGCGCAACTGGAGGTCGTAGGGGTTGGGTCGTAGGCGGAGAGGAAGCAACAACACTAGGAGGTCGATGAGGGACGGCGGTCCTGTTATGGTGGGACATGTCAGGGGTTCCCATGATAGGATTTGGAGGAACCATGACATTGCCCGGCATTTGCTGCTGCTGCTGCTGGGGTGGCTGTTGTTGGGGCTGCTGCTGGTGTTGTTGCTGTCGTTGCTGCTGCTGCTGCTGTTGCGCCAGTTGTTGCGCCTGCTGCTGCTGCTGCTGCATCATCGCGTTCGATGTAAACATCTGGGGGTTATTGCGCATCACCTGCTGAAATTGGTGATTGGACGACTCCACTATCCGCTGCAAGTCCGCAGACATCATGCGAAGGTTGTCGAGGGAAACTATGTACCGAGGGGAGTTGGTCGTGGACAGCAGAATTCGTTGCTGTTGTACCGTGCACACCTGAGTCGGTCGTTCGATTAGATAAATCACCCATTGGCATTGGACACACTCACAATCTGAACCATCTTTCTCACTCCCTCCTCGTTCCTCAGGACACCAAGCATCATGGCGATCCGCTGATCTGCTTCGGTGCACTGACGGTGCACTTGCTCCAGGATGCGGTTGTACTCATGCAGTTGTTCGGGTGGGATTTCGACACTGGGCAGATTGTTGAAGTCTGCGAGACGTCTGAGTAAGGAAACAGTGCACCAGAAGACAATTGTTTAACGTACTGTTCGCCATGAAATCCTGCTTCATCTTCTGGATGATCGGCAGGGCAGCATTCATAGAACCCCTCGCGACCAAACCACCTTGCTGGGGCATTCGATTGACGGGGAGTCCATGTGGACCACCCATGAGTTGCTGTCCGGGTTGTTGCTGCTGCTGATGCTGCTGCTGCTGCTGGGCCATCTGCTGATTGAGCATGTGCTGACGCGCTGCCATCATAGAGGGACCATTCTGAGCAGGGGAGCCCGCCGGGAACCCAGGATTAAGACCCATGCCAGGTGGTCTGGGACCTGGTCCACCATTGGGTTCGGCGCCTTGGGGGCCACCCGGGGCTTGACTACTACTACGCACGCGCGTTTGGAATGAGCGCTGTTCTTGGAACGTCCGTTGAAGGCTGGCTCTGTTTGCCTCGACAAATTGTATCATCTTTTCATCGATGTGTTGTGCATGAAGTTCGGCCACAGACATCTGAGACATGGATACCACGGCTTGCATTTGCGCTGGCGTCCATCGGTTGCTTTGCATTCGCGCTGTAATGTCTCCGCTAGCAGCCATCTGCGCTCGTTTGGCTTCTATGATATACCACTGGTCGAAAGGCGCGATGTACTCCTTGTAGATGTGCCCGAGTTGAGTGGCTACGCCAGGACCAGATTTCGCCGGAGTATTTTCGTCGCCAGGGAATTGGATGAACCCGAGACGGCCGCCAATGATTGGCCAAACTTCGCTCGCCTCCACCTAAACGTACAACAATGTTATAAACGAAAACGAAAATCTAACATGCTGCCAAGAACGTACCTTGTTGATTCCGCCCTCTTGCATGACCTGAACGTGAAGAGCATGCAAATCCACAGGCCGATTCTCGATGCTGAGCAGTCGGTTATCTGGCTTCACATTTCGCCTATTGCAGAAAGTCCTGAACATGGGATCGAATTTGTGTTTATCCAGCGGCATTATGCCGAATGTGTTCTGCATGGGATTACCGCCTGTCATCGTTGGCTGAGAAGGGCCGGCTATGGGTTGAGCCTGTGGGTTGCTGTTCGGAAATGGGATTGAGCCACTCATCGAACTTGGTGGCATGCCGCTGAAAGGACTGCTACCCGGGAGCTGTTGAGGGCCGGACTGTTGAGGCGTGGGTATGGAGCGCGGAGGGACGATGGGCTGGTTGGCGGGATGACCGCCTTGAGACTGAGCCTGCTGGAGGGACGGACTAGACTGCATGGGATTCGCCTGAAGGGAATGCGGCGGTTGGCCGGCCATCTGACCCATTTGAGCACGACTGGGCTGCCCGCTCGGTCCTTCAGCAAAGCCTTGACCGGGGTGAGGCGCCCATGACGATTGACTTTGTCCGGGTCCCCCATTCCCACCGTTTCCATTCATCTGCTGCGCCTGGCTCTGAGCGACCAGTTTTCTGCATAAATCGTGAGCAAGCGTTACAAAAAGTGGCTGGAAGACGCACTGGTGATATTGCAAGCCCATCATGATCCTCGTCGCATATTCCTTGCGTTTGGCGTACTCAGCGGTAGACTCCTTGATCCTTTCCATAAGCTTGGCCTCTTCAGGTGGATCCGTGCCTCTGATAGCATTCAATCGCTGATTTAGATTCTGGATAACGGCCTCCTGCTGGAGTAATAACGGCCTCATGGCAGCGAGACGGCCCTGTAGGTCACTCGCGGGCAGCATAGGACGACCGTTACTGACCCCGGGTCCCGGGGGGAGGTTTCCTGGCGGGGGAGGTGGAGCGCCTTGCGGCATACCGGGCGGTTGTTGGAGGTTATTGTGCGGAGAGGGACGGCGTAGAGACTCGTTCGCCATCCCGGGAGATGAGAACACGTCTCCTGGCGATGGCTGGTTCATACCGAGCGGGAACTGTTGCGGCTGTGATTGCTGCTGCTGCTGCTGCATCTGAGCGTGTTGTTGCTGCTGCTGTTGCTGCAGCTGCGGATTATTGAACTTGTTCAAATTAACTGGGCCGTTTTGCGGTTGCTGATTCTGGGCCATGTTGATCAACTCGAGCTGGCGTGCGTGAGGCAGGAAGGGATTCCGCGCCTGGAGAGCAGCAGCAGCAGCGGGATTCATGTTGCCATTGGGCATTCCACCTGTATTCTGGAACCCTCCCTGCATATGGTTCTGCTGGGGATGGCCAGAAGCGGCATCGTGGAAAGGTTGCTGCCCATTTCCGCCCATGACAGGACCGCCTCCCATTTGAGCCATCCCAGCGTTTAGAAACGGCTGCTGCTGTTGAGGGTGTTGCTGTTGCTGTTGTTGCTGCTGTTGATGCTGAAGCTGCTGAGCGAGGTGCTGCTGGCGCACAGCCTGTTGGCGCTTCATCAAATCCGCAATCTGAGGAGGGAATAAGTGTCAGCGTGGGTCTTAGGGGAGAGGAAGGTGCGGAGAATGAAACTGCAGAGAATTTGCAGGTAGAGGGGGATCGGGGGAAAAGAAGCGGAGACAACAAGGCTCCCACGGATGCGGAGGATGGGCTGAGTGATGATCGAGACGATGAAGGGGCCAGGAGGGGACTCGAACGGGGAGAAAGAGCTGACCTGGGCCTGGTTGTGGTGGTTCATATCCTGCGCGGCGTTGGGTCTGTACTGCTGCTGCTGCATCTGCATCTGCCATGCTCGGGTCTGGTCGAGGACCTGGTTGGACATATTGGGGTGCTGGTCCTGGTGCTGTTGGGGCTGTAGCTGCTGTAGCTGCTGCTGGAGCAGGTTGTTGTTGAAGTTGGGCATCTGGTACTGGGGGGTACGATCGGCCATGGCAGACGAGGACGGAGGAGCGATCGGTGGGCGGGAGACGGGGGTAGAGCGGGGGACGCCTGCCGCGTTGGCCAAGGGGGCTGTGGGCGAACACGCAGCACGACGGGGACGATGACGACGGGGGACGGGGACGGAGAGGAGGAGGACTCGGTGTGGTGGTGGGAGCGAACCAAGACTCGCAGGGCTGTGGCTGACAACTCGAAGTGTTTGCAGGAGTTGTGTACCACCAAATACACAATACCCAAATTTTACTATTACAAGTCCGTACAATACCACTTCACTTGGACACTACACTAGGACCTGCCTCTAGAATAACATCGCCGTCGTCGTCCTCGTCGCTGCTGTACACATCTACAACTACGCCCTTGCGCACGGGCATTATTACGTCGGATGCATCCTCAATCGCCTCCTCCTCATCGTCCACAATGCCCGCCGCCTCGCGCCGGAACCAGTATCGCAGCCCGACGGGAATCATCACCCCAACGACGACGGCAGCGAGACCGAAGAAATTCCGCCAGCTGATCAGGTGGAAATCATCCGCGCTGGTCATCTCGTCCAACCCACTTCCAATCGTTGTATGGATCACACTGACTCCGAGAATGCCTAGCGCCGTGCTAATCCAGAAGGGCACAAGCCCGATGCCGACATGGGGGCAAACGATGTTCACCACCCAGTGCGGCGGAAGGGGCGCAATGCGCAAAACGATGAGGAACGAAATCATGTTCTCCTTGTTAGCGCTAATCTTGTCCGCCCACTTGTCGAGGACAGCCTTCCATTTTGGGAGGGTAAGGAGCGCGGGACCTAGCGCCGATGAAATCAAGTAAGACAGGGAGGCACCTGTTGCAACGCAACAGCATGCTAGGGGTAGCGCCCGCGCAACTCCCCAGACGGCTCCCCCGAGGATGGAGAGATACATGGATCCAGGCAGCGAAAATGCTTGGAGGCTATGTCGTTGGGATCAGAGAGGGCCAGGTGGAACAGATGGGAGGGAGGACAACGTACAAGAGGTAGGTTGTGACATAGCAGACGAATATGCGGAAGGGGTAGATGTCTCTGTATTTCTTGAGCAAGAAATTGAGGTCCTGGAGTTGCTGGAAGGATTTGGGAATCCGCAGCATCGGGCGGTCGGACCTGATCAAACGGTCAGCTTACATCACTGCGAGAGAAGACGGTGAGCGCACTCTTCGAGCTTTGGCAGTGCCAGCCAGAGGGTGCCGCCTAGGAGTGCGGTGCTGACAATAAATATGCAGGCCATCTTGAGGGTGGCATTGAGAATGATCCTTCGCGAAGAGGGAACACCAGGGGATCGTGGAACTGTTGCGCCGTAGTCTGGGGTGGCTGGAGTGAGGAGGGGCTCATGTTCGGCATCGTCGCGATAGTCAACGGTGTCGAGGGTGTACATTGAGGCGCTACACGACTGGTGGTTGTCGCGAACGACGAGGAGCGAGGACGGACGGGGCATCGCCGTCGACGATGTTGTGGTGGAAAGGAATGAAGTAATGCGATAATTAATTAATTATTCCGGGCACGGGACACAAATACGAACAAACTGCCAAAAATGAGCTGCTCGCCGTCTCCAGCGACGATAAGGCTCCTGCTCCTACGGTGTGTCTACCTTGAGCATGCTGCCATCGCAGCTCAGCCAACAGAACTCCATTCCAGCGCCGCCATCTCTCCAATCGGCCCTGCAGATGGACCCGAATCAGCACTTGCAGATGCAACAGCAGCAGGCACCACCCGCCGCTGCGCAGGCGACGCCGAGTGGGGGCAAGCGTCGAAAGCGAGCAGAGGGCGGGGACGATGCGGGGCCGGCGAGCGAGCCGCGGCGGCTTCGACGGTCGCATGAGGCGTGTGCTCGATGCAGGAGCAAGAAAATAAAGGCAAGTCCCGGCGGGCGACACCGACGGCAATTTCCATGCGCTAACACCCGCCCGCACAGTGCGACTCGAAGCATCCCCGCTGCACGGCGTGCGCAACAGCAGGCACCGAGTGCAACCAGGAGGACCGCCACCGCCAGACGCTCACCCCGCGCGGATACACAGAGCGCCTCGAGCACCAGCTTGCCCAATGCGAGGCCCTTATCAAGCGGCAGATGCCCGGCTTCGCGAGGGAGAACCTGGACGAGATTCTCGCGCGGGAGGGCATCGATGTCGGTGCGCTGCCGCCGCCGTCGACGTTCCCCCCCATCGACCCAGGCCGCCCCTTCCGCCCAGAGGCCGGCCCGCCGCCACCCAAGGGGTATCCTCCCATGTACCCTCCGCACATCATGGGTCCATACGGCCCGCATCCGCCCATGCTCCCCTACGGCGCCCCGTACCACCCCCAGATGCCCATGCAGGGCCCGCCCGGCGCCTACGGCATCCATCCGGCCTTCCAGCAGCCTGGCGTCTACCCGCCCCCGCCCGTCATGCACCAGCACGGCCCGCCGCCCGACCAGCCCCCGCCGCCGCAGCACCCCATGTCGCCGCCCCTCATGCGCTCCTCCCAGGCCACAAAGGGCACCGACCCCAACGGCCACGACATGTCCTCCGCCCAGGCCCTCGCAAAAAACTTCGGGGTTTCTGCCGCTATCACCTCCGGTCTCAAGCTCGACAGCATCCACGAAGAACTTCCGGTCGACCCCAATGCCCTCCCCAAACTGGAAATCCCAAGCCCGCGCGATGCAGCACACTGGATCACGGTTTCCATTCGCCGTAATCTCCCCGCGAGCGGGACACCAAACACCCTGTCCCTCTACGGCCCGGTCTCAAAGTCCCCCCAAGTCGACATTTGGCTCCCAAAAGACAGAAGCTTTGCCCAATATATCATCAACGTCTACTTCACCCATCTCAATATCCACCGACCCGTCTATGCCCGGAAGGACTTTGACAAGATCGTCGACGATCTCTATGAGAGCAGCCCGACCGGCTACGATCCTGGCCATCTCTTCAGTGTCTACCTCGTCCTCGCCCTCGGCACCCTCAGCGAGCTTAATAACCGTGCCGTCAAAGCCAATCTCGATGAGAAGGATCACAACCTCGGTTCAGCCGCTGCCCGCAAGCTCATGCCCCACGATTGGCCATCCAACGACGAATTCTTCGAACGAGCTCTCGGCGTAAAACCCGAACTATGTGTCTCGATCTCGAGCCTGCAGGCCCTTATTCTCTTGCATTGGTATCTCTATATCGAGGTAACTTAGTAACTCCTGTTTCTTTTTTCTCCTATACTCATTTATCTTCCAGCGTCAAGGACGGACCCTCTGGCGTCTTGTTGGAGCCCTTGTTCGCCTCGCCATCGAGCTCGGTCTGCACCACGACCCGACTCCCCAGCTAGCCCCCGGCACCAACCAGCACATCTTCACAGAAGAAGAGAGCCAGCTGCGTATCCGTCTCTGGGCCATCATTCTGATCCACGATCGCGGTACCTCCATCCTCCTTGGACGTCCTTTGGCTATTGCGACGTCAGACTCGAACACCCCTCACCCATACCGCATCAAGAATGCCCGTTTCGTCGATTTCTCAGAGCACTTTGAGCTGTCTCAGCCAGTTGCCGATATTCAAGCGGATATCATCAACTCGCTCTACGCACCCACGAGGCAGGCAGGCGACACCATCATGCGCAACGCTACCAGGATTATCAAGAGCATGACAGAACTCCGCCGCAACCTCCCCGAGAATTATCGTTACTATTTCACGGGAACTCAGGACTGGCCTCTGGACAAGAAGCGCCAACTCGTCCAGGGCATAACGGAGGATGCAGGCCTTACCCTATTGAAGATTTGGATTGCCCGCATTCTCATGTTGCGAGCGCTCTTCAGCTCCAAAGAACTTTCCTATGCCCAAAAGCACAAGGCGCTCATTGATGGTATGTCTCACTCTTCCACTGCCGAACAGACGCCTAACATGTATTCACAGCAATCATCACCTCGCACAATGTTATCATCATACACAGCCAACTCATCCGGTTCCCTGGCATCGGCTTCTTCACCTCTCCCATCCCGCTGCACATCGCCGCCATGGTCATCCTCTATGGGCACATCTCCAAGGTCGAATACCTGCCCGCCTCTGTCGCCCTCGAGGACGTCTGGCTTGCGCTCGACATGATCCCGCGCTTCCGATGGCGATGGGAGCGCAAAGACGTCAACGGCGGTCACCCACTCATCGCCAAGCTCGTCGAGCACGTCATGGGCGTCAACCTGCACACCATCAACCCGAACAACCTCTCCAACCCCGCGGTCCTGCACTGCGAGCCCGACTGGGACGAGCCCACGTCGCCCACGCTCAAGAGCCAGCACAACACGCCCGTCATGTCCACCGCGCCCGGGCAGTACCCCACCGCGAACGGGGGCAGCGGCGGCGGTGGTGGTGGCGGGCCGTACGGACCCCCGCCGTCGTCCTCGCGCTCGATGAACAGCCTGAACGGGTCGATGAACCGCTCGAACAGCGGCGGGTCGACGACGCCCGACAAGCACCTCGCGGACGTCCCGCAGGCGCTGTTCTACCCCTTCTTCCCAGAGGCGGGCGTGCCAGCGATCGCGTCGGGTCCCCCGTCGTCGTCGTCGAATGGTGGCGGCGCCGCGGCGTCGGGGCACCAGCAGGATTATAGCCAGCTGTTCCGCGCGGCAGCGGCAGCGCAGGACGGGTACAGCGCGCAGCCCAACCAGACGTATCTGGCGGAGGAGAAGGAGGGCCCGCACAGCGCCACGCAGACGACGTGGGCGAGTGTTGTACGTCCTTGAGCCTTGGCAATGCGTGATGCTGTTCGTTCACATCGAGTTCTTCCCCAGCCCGCTGCACGGTCTCTCCCCCATTACTCACCTTGAACGTGTGTCTGTTCGCCCTTCTGATCCCTGGCTTCCCCTCCTATGTGCCCACCTTGGTTCCATGTCTGTCTGTATCGCCCTGTCTTGCCGGCTGCCTTCTCTCTGGCCCTCCCCTGCGCCTTAAATCTTGCCCCGCACGCACGCTTCTGTTGCCTTTGTCCCTCTCCCCGAACATCAATTTCTTGGTCGCCTACTTTTCTTGATAGCTCGTTCGCGGCAGAAAAAATGTATGCATGTTTCTCCCTTTTCTTCTCTTCATTCATCTTCATTATAAAATATGTACCTGTACCTCTGCGACTCTCTCGGTGGTCTTCCATTTCTTCTGCCCCTGTTGTGATAATGCAACGGTGGCCCTCATTGGTGCAAGCATCGTAATGCGTGTGCTACTTACGGACAGTTACTATTAGTTTACATTATAAACCATCTTGTTGCTTGTGATTGAGAAGCTCCTCGAGTCCCGCAGCCTGGGCAGAGGGTAACTCATTGAGTCCGCCTCGAGGCATCCATTTCCAACTGAGTGCAGCGAGTGTAGCAATCGATTGCGTATACAAACTACAACCTTGGGATCCGGAATGTACAACAAGAGCCTTGCGGCAATTGTGAGGCTGAGGGGTTCAAGGAAGCAGGTGAATGAGTGCAAGTAAATGCAACCCCCTGATTGTCTATGAGGTACGTAGATATGGAATAACTTGGATGGTGAGTGGATGGGGCGAGCGAGGATAAGTAACGAGCACGAGGAGATGACATGAGATCTATAGCGGCGAGAGAGGGAGACGGAGATGCATGGGTGATGGATGGGCTGAATAAGACGAGGGCGTAAACTAATTATTCGGCCAGGGGTCGGGTCGAGAACTGAGGTACGATATGTGCAGCGGTGGAGGGGTAGATGGTCGCAACAGGATAGAAGACGACTGCGCCGGCGGATGTCGGAGAGGGGTGTGGGTGCAGAGGCGAGGTGCAAAGGACATCATCAGAAAAAATAAAGCGAATAAATAGAAGAAAGTCTTGATAAAGCGCCGGGGACGCGGTGCACAGTCGATGGCTTGGATGCGCAAATGTGACGATGCGACCGTGGATCACTTCAAGATCCTCTCCATCCTCTCGAGGGCGACGTCGATGCCACGAATCAGGAGGGTGACTTGCCGGGGGAAGATAGGTTTGGGCTCGCCATCCGGGCCATACTCGTAGGCGCGCTGCTCCTGCAGCGCCTTCTCCAGGGCGATTGGCAGGCTGAGCGTGATCCTGGTCAGCTGGATCGTCAACCTCGAGCGGCCCATGATGTCAAAGTACGAGAGCTGGCGGAAGGCGTGCTGGACCTCCAGCAGTCTCGTCAGCTCCGCGTGAAGCGCATAGATACATGTCCGACATGCTGTGAAACGTGAATGAGATGTATGTTTGGATAGGAGGATGAAGGAGAGCGTACTCAGGGCCCGTTCTCGGATGGCTTGCAGTGTGACAAGGACAGAGTTGATTCCGTCGTCCCCAAGCCTAATTGAGGGATTGATGTCATTGATAGCAGCTGGAGAGAGTGTCACTTTTGGTTGTACATAAACGAAGACTGGGAGAACTTACTCAGGAGAGTCCTGATGACCTCGAGATCACCGTCGAGGAAGTCGTTGAAGACCCCTAAGACGACGCCTCGGAAAGTCTCTTCAGCATGTCCCATGGGCCGTGTGGAGAAGACGTCAAAATTAGTAGAGGGCGTGCGGTTGTCGTAGAGTCGTTTTAGTGAGGGCTTGCTGAGGACGTCGTAGGCAACTGCGACTTTCTGGAAGGCGTGAGTCGCGTCTGGGTTGTCGGGAAATTTACTGAAAGGAAAGGGTGAGCGATAGAATGAAGAGCAGAAAATCTACGAAACGGACTCGGGATGGCATGCTTTACTCCGTGAAAGGTAGGCGCGTCGCAAGGTCATCTTGTCAAGAGTGGCGTCCTTGGATACGCCGAGAATCTGGTAGAGGTCGTCCGTGGCGAGGACCATGTCGACGACTGCATCTCCCCTCTCTTCTGTGTCATGGTTGGAAGGTCTGGATGAGGATGGCGAGGGGCTGCGTTTCGTGGAAGAGCCAGAAGGTTCTGCGACCCATGTGAGGTATTTACGCTCGTAGTTTTCAATGTCCTCGTCCTCCTCCTCGTCGATGGGGAGGTGGAAGTACGTGCTCGCTGGAATAGACGGTCAGGAGGGTTCTGAACGGGACTGAGGGCGCCTACCTGTTGAGAGAGCGTAGGAGAACATGGCTGAGGAAGAAGAAAGCAAGCGTTTGTTGATAACACCTCTACCAAACCCATGTGATTGTCAAATATCACAGTGCTGACTAAGCACGCTACTGCCCAATACGCGTGCCACGCGCCTCGCCGTCCCTCCCACCGAACCCCGACTACCCATTATCGTCAACCGCACGGACCCGTCTATGTCGCCGCCGCCGTATACAGTGAACTCGTAGCGTCCAAATGCCCAGTTCACGATGTACCATGTCCCATCGTCGAGCCTCACAAACCCCTTTAGGCGCCAAATCTCCTCCCGCGGCAACAGGTGTAATGCTTCTATCACCGTGTCCTTCTCTATAGCCCGTGTTTCTACGCGTCCACCTTCTTGCGCGTTACCATGCGCGTGTGCATGCCTGTGCTCTAGAGTTCCATCGCGATAAATAGTCATTGTTTCCACTTCGTCGTGCACGGCCCCCGATTCCGAGCCTTTATCTGCCGCCAGAAACAGCTTCGATTGACCTCCAAAGATCAGTTCCGGATCGACACCGTTCTTTCCCTGACATTTGATTTTTGGAGTCTCGTCGTTCAAGGTATAAAGGTGATCCACGACAATGTCCAGAGCACGCTCCGAGATGTGCTCCCATTTGTTCTAGAACAGAATGAGGCGTTTTACAGCACAGAAAGCACGTAGGAACGTACGATGAGAATGATGTCAGTGTAACTCGCCTGCATCTTCGCCGTAGGCGAGGTGTCTTCGTATCCCACAAAGTTCTCCGCATCGATAACGGTGACGATAGAGTCCAGCACGAAATCACCTCCAGTATCACGTTCCAGTTGGCGGATCTGGAATGCTAGCGTCGCAGGAAAAGCCGAGCCCCTGGAGAAATTTATTTTCCGAGAGAGGGAACGTATGCACCGACGTACGAGCACTCGATGATGATGCGGTCCGGATGATAATTGTCTGTCCATGTTGGTGAGGACTCCTCCGTGGTTTGATCATCAACATACCGCGTATTTCAAGCAATGCGGTCTGCATCTGACCCACAAGGACACAGCACCTGCGAGATGTTGAAATAAGCCTGAAATACGGGGTAGCAGAATCACCAATCAACGTACATGCACCCATTCAAAATTTCGCTGACCGCCGCGAGAGACGAGTTTTGCGCAAGCTTGCTATCCACCTCGACATCGCCGAACTCGTTCTTGAGCAGCACGACCTTGTAGTCCTTGGGAAGCTTGGGGAGTAGCGAGAGGATGACTGTGGTCTTGCCAGCGCCGAGGAAGCCAGTGAAGACCGTGATTGGGATGGGTGCCATGGGCAAGTCCCTAAATTGACCGATCGCACTATGACGTAAGGCGCCTGGGTTCATCATGTTCAACGACCAAGCCCTTCTTGACAATGGCCACCATCCGGGCAGCAGCCATTGCCCGCCTCCACACAATCCTCGCAGCCTCTGCCTTCGCCTCTGCCCTTGTAATTGGTTGCGCGCTGCACTACCGCAAGATCGTCAAGAATGGCGTCGCCGGCTATCCCCAGGAGTGGTTTCCTTCAGTGTCTGCGACGTGAGTGCCTCGCCATTGAGCCGCGGTTTGACTACTCACCGCGTTTTCAGGATCGGAGACTGGTATCCTGAGAGGAATATCTTCCAGATCCTCATAGCACTCACGTCAGGTCGTGTATCTCGCCTCAAGCAGCACCCCGGTCCTAACTTGACGTCTTTTCCCCAGGTCCGCGTTTTGCAATCGTGTTCCTTCAATACTTCCTGCACCACTCCTCGACGTCCTCTCTATCCACCTTCGTCTTTCTCTCCGGGGTAATACGCACGCTCTCCTGCGGAGGGTGGGTCTACATCACATCAAGCGACGACCATGACATCCACGACTTTATGATGATACTCTACATCGTCTGCAACGTTCCCTGGATGTTGCTGGGCGTCGCCGCGACACCCGCAGCCCGAGTTTCTGTTCGCAGGAAACGGTACCCCAAGACCCTTTTACTCCCGTCCCATGACTAACACCGCCTTGATTCTGGCTCGGCATTCAGGAAACTTGTCTCTGGCGCGTATGTCTTCGCGTTTCTTGGCACCTTCGACGCGTCATTCCTGACACTTCGTCGTCTAGATTTTTTGCGACCATTGTACCCTTAGTGTATTTCTTCATCCAGCACAAAGTCCATCGTATACCAGGAGGTTCGCGCATCTCGAGGTACTCTACCCCGCAAATCTATTTATAGATTTCATTCGTTTAGCTTATACGCGCTACGCGTTCTTCGAGTGGGGTCTTATTTTCCTCGACGTCTTCTACGACTCTATCTCAGAGCAGGAGTTCAGTGAAGTCGGCTTGCAGGTGTGTTCGCATCTCCTAACCTGATTCCCTTCCTCACTGAATTTCAGATATCTCTCGCTGGTCTTGTTGACGGTGCTTCCAAAGTAACGCGTGCCGAATCCATGTATTATCAGAATCTTCGTCGTTTGGCATAATATCATCCATTACTAACAAAGCTGTGATGTAGACCATCTGAATTATCTGCGAAACTCGTCGACACGAAATTTGCTCCTGCTGCAGAAACGTTTGTCAAAGCCGATAAACCACTTGCCGATGCAGTTCATGCCGCGCTTGACCCAGCCCCTGAAGATCGTCTAGCAGACTCGCAATTTGTAGACAATGTACCAATATGGAGAGGCGCCCTCGCGTTTTTGTCAGACGTGTATCTTTGTGGGTGCTCACTTCTTCGGATCGACATTTTCCAACTGAACATCTCTCAGCGTACATATTCTGGACTCTCTTCACTGCCCTTATCCCCACCCTGTTCTACTTCTCAGTCTGGAAACTGGGAATAGCAGGCAACGAGCTTGCTTTGCTCTCCGTGCTCTCGCCTTTACTGCTCTCGATCTCTTCACCATACAACTACATCTTCAGTCCGTCTTCTATGACTCCGACTCCGGTGCCACCCCTTCTTGCTTATACAAAGTTGCGTAGTGGACAAACTGTCCTTCATTTTATGTCTCTTGTGGGCCTTCTAGCATACTTTTTCCCCAGTCCTGGTGCGAGACTGGTTCTCGTGTCTCTTGGGAACATCATCGGAGTGATGAGGGAGGTCGTTGCTTGGTCTGGGATTGTCCATGGCGGGAAGGATGTGGGATACCAATCCATCGGTATGCTTCTCGACATTTTTGTCTCTCAGAGAGATTCCTGATGGGTATCTTTCTTTAAGTGCTAGGATTGGGTGCCACTCTCGCCTCGGTTCTGAAGCAGGCCAATAGATCCAACAACCCTGGTACAACTTTTCCCTTACTGCGCCTCCGAAAAATTCTAAACTCTCTTCGCAGTTTGGCCGTTTATAAACCACAAAGCCGACGGGTGGAACAAAACCGGTCTCTTCCTCGCCCTGCTTGCCATTTACGAATACGCCACTCGGCCTATACCAAAAGCCCAGCCCACATCCCCGCCGCCTTCCTCTGGAAAACCTCAACCTCGTCCCAGCGCCTTCCTAAGCGCCCTCCCCCTCGGCTCGCTCCTCTTCTGTATACACAACCTGCTCTCCGACTCAAGCACCCTCATCGCATGGTCCTGGACCGGCTACGAGAACCGGCTTCCTCGCGGGCCCGTCCCACATCTGCATGGCTCAGTGACCATCGCTGCCATGGTTCTGGGCACCTTCATCGCTCTCTGGTCCGTGACTCGCCCGAACCAAAAACCCAACCCCTTCGCGACCCAGGCTTGGTTCATGTTTGGAAGCGCAAGCGCGTACGTGATGTATGCGTACAGGAACTGGACGGCGTATGTGGGCGGGCTGAGCCAGGCGGTGTTCCTGATGTCGATCCTGCCGCTGGTGTTCCAGAAGGCGGCGGATGCAGCTGTAGGGGGTGCTGGGAGGGAGTTGAAGATTGTGAAGGTGTACACGATTGCGTTCGCGGTGTACTGCGTTCTGAACCTCGCAAGCGTCTTTACGGTCGCATACGCGTTCGTTCCTGGGGGGTTGTATTTTAGAGAACGGACTGACTTGTAAGTTTTATTCGTTTTCTTTCCCTGCGTTCGTTTCATTCACGCTGGACATCTCAGGGTAACGATCGTCCAGATGGCCTGCCTCCTTCCTGCATTCAACCTCGGGATATTCTCCACTGGCATAACCATTCCCTCCCTCGCACCTCTTACCATCAAATTCAGGTCACATATCATGGCCGTCCTTTCAGTCATCTCATTACTCTCCCTGCTGACGACGGTCTACCGCGTTCCACGAACACCTCCACAACCATTCAAGGCTGCTGCGACAGGCCCTAGAATAATCAATACGGGCATCTGGACGGTGCATTTTGGCATCGACAATGAAGGACACGATAGCCAGCGCGGTATCATGAAATTAATCACGTATGAGAGTGCTTTCTCTGGATCTTGAAGGGACTGTTGATTCGGCTCGTTTATAGGGATATGGAACTGGATGTCGTGGGTCTTCTAGAGACGGATTTGCATGTACAATCATGAGGTAAGTATGGCTGCTGATAGGCGCAGGAGTCCATAGCGAGGAGCAGCAACTTGGGGACCGGGATAGCGAGGAATGCCATGCTCGTCAGACGCCAGTCCTCGCCAAAGAGAAGAGCAGCAGTGTTGGCCCTGCGCCCTCGTGGGTCGTAGCCAAAAGCGTTGTAGTCCTCGGCGCCGACGAGCCATGTCTATCGAGTGATCTGGTAGCAGCACAACGCTCAGCAGCAGCATTTATGCAGCAAAAAATGCGCACGGACCTTGAGCCAGTGGTGATCCTCCATGGTGCCGTGTTGTTGTCAGTGGCGAGGACAGAGAATGCCATAGGAGAGAACGAATGCGAGGGTAGAAGTAGCGGGAGCTAGCCTGGCTTGATCCTTGCTTGGACGGAGGTGGTGAGAGGAGGAAAGAACGACGGTGTGACAATCCAGCGTTGCCGAGATCTGGCATTGTCTTCTCTGGTTCCCATCAGCTGATGGGGCCAAACAAGATATAAATACAGAAAAGTCGGAGGGGCCTATCGTTATGAAATCGGCTGTATCACAAGCGAACTACTCGCAGTAGTCGCGTGCGAGCTAAGCCGATATTTTGGACCACGATTACCATTTCACATCCATCTGCGCTGCTGAAAGCAGAGACCAGCGTAACTCTCCAGAGGCACGGTTGTAAGGAACGAGGAGAACAATCTTTCGCGGTGAAGACCTCCTGAAGCACGTGGTATTGGACGGCAAGATGCATGCAGGAACAGGAAACAAAGCGCAATAGGGATAGGGCACATGACGGAGGGTCGCCGCATCGTCGGAGCGTAATCGTTTCTGGCCATCCTACACCAATGCATTCGCCATCCCTATGACGGTTCGGAGACGTAGGTCGCCGAGAGAGGGTGTTATCGGAGCTGCACAGAGGCGGTGTGCCAAATAACAGAGAATATTCTCCTGACTGGAATCTTCTCGATGGACGTCGATGTCCTCGCTCCAGCGCATCAAAAGAGCGAGGGTGAAAGAGACGCTCATTGCGCCTTATCCTGATCGAACGCTTTCGCACCCACCTGCTGTCGATCGCGTAGATCACGCAGAACGCCGGATGTATTCCTTGCATTCTTCCTCTCCCTCTCGTCCCCATACCACCACCCTGTCGCCTCTATTCCCTTGTATGGCGAATATACTGCTCAGGAGCTGGTCATTGCTTCCGGGGGCATGAATATACAATGCCGGTACGCCTCGTCGTCTAAGAGCCTCGGAAGTATCAATCGTACAGAGGTACGCTACTAGGCTAGATGCGGAGTCGAGCCCCCAACGACACGCCCATTCTCCCCCCGTTGCGCACTTTCTGGCATCAAATTGACCGCCAGACGGGCGTAGGCTGCGTCTACGTCCGTCACCGCTAGGTGACCCTCCGATCGGTGCCATAGACCAGGCCTTCAGAACCTCACTGTGACCGCATAGGCCAACCAGCGCCTTCAATTCTGATTCTCCTGTTTTGACATTCTCCCGTCAAATATAGAAAGTACACATACTAAAGCCTTCTCAGAGGGAAGAAAGTTCGTAACTCCTCCGCAGCTGCGCCCGATCTTGTGCTCACCAGGTGTGTTGCATACCTTGTATCCATCCACCCCCATCGACGAGCAGTGAATCATGTCACACCACTCTTCGGTCTCCCCTGGGGCTTAGAGCCTTTTATGCTTTTCTCCAGTGTCTGTTGCCGCTCGCTGAACAATTACGCAGGAGCCCTTCCCTCCCGCGTCATCTTTTCCTGTGTCTCGACAACTTTGGCCTCTCTTCTGTGCATCTTGGGCCTGAAGGGCGCGCGCCCACTGCTATGCATTTTCCCTCTCGTAACATGTCCATATATAGCGCGTCTATGGCCGTCTCATCTAACCGCACATACACCGATAGGGCCTTCTTCGCACTGTCGCTTTGCTAATTCTTCTCTCCCATACCTTCGTCTGGCATTTCCCACAACTCATCCACATCCTTGGCAATGTCTCTGTCGTGACACCCGCTCCGACCGTTGACCTTCTTAGTTTTGCCTCAGGGCTGCGGATGTCCCGTGGATTCCACAGTGCGTGCATATTTGAATCGTGACAGTTGGTGCGGACAGATATTTGAATGGTACGAGTCGTCGGGTCCTTCAGCCTCGTTGGATAGGAAGCCCATGCGACGGGAAGGCGTTCTCGAAGTCCGCTCCCTTGCCTTCTTATCTCTTAAACCACCCTTGACCGTCAACAGACCGCGTCCCGCCGAGTCTTGGATGTCTCTCATTAGGATTCCTCTTCGATGCATTTTTGAATCGAATGACGGTCAACTTGGGTTTGACTTTCTTCCTTCCTCAACACGGTCTTGAATATTTGGTCGCTTAGCGGTCACACCTTGCGCAACGATAACTAGTGAATTATCTGCCACCTTGATTATTTTTCCAGACACGCTATACATTCAACGATAGGGCTCTCTACCTTCATAATAAGTGCGCGTCGCGGTCGTTTCCCTTCTTCCACGAGTTTAATTTGTTCGATAGTCGCCATCTTCTCTTTGATCGTACTTCCCCTCACTCCATTTTTGCTATTAATTCGTTTCAAGATGCAGCAAGGCATGAATTAGAGTCTATTATTAAGCAATGGGAAATGCGACCTGCGCCGAGCGTCTCTCCTCAGAGACGACCTATCTGTGGCATCACGAAGGCTGCTCTCTGACCACGTGGTAAGTTTTGGCGTGCAGTCGCCTGAGAACATCCGGACGTCAAGTTCGACATCCTTCGGGGACACCAAAGCTAATCTGCACAACAGAAACGTGCTGGCCAAGCCAAGTACAGCATCTCTTGCCCGCTTCCTTCTCTCCCCTCTCAGATCGTGTACTCGCCTACCTCCCCATCCTGCTCTATTCCCTTTGTCGAGCTTAATCATGTCAACCATGATTCTCCATTCCTGAGTCTCAGCGACATCGTAAGCGCTCCTGAGCCTCATCACGCCGTATCGCCAAGAATCTCCAAGAGACAGCGGGTGCTTCGAGGAGTATCAGCAACTCTCATCTATGACCTTTATACGACTGGATGCGGTCAAGGCTTCGTGGAGCAGCTCGATGACAATATCCAGCCAACGAGACAGAATCCGTTACGCGAATCCAAGCGCGAGATTCTTTCGGTGCCGTGCGCGTCCGTTACTCTTTCTAGAGATAGCTGAGCGGTTCAGATGAAGTCGGACAAACGGTGGTGGAGGAACGGGGATAAAACGTCGAACAGAGGGTGCACGCATTCGGGCTCTCGAAACGGGGCTCAAGAAGACAGCGCAAGGTCGTGGAGGGTATCATAAAGGAGGAAGACGTCCTGCCGTCGACATCCCGCACCGATCGTAGTCAGACTGCTCTCTTAACAGATCTCCTCGACACCCAA